>CM067175.1:83279627-83315506 GCA_034093135.1 Erigeron breviscapus | reverse complement strand
GGCATTTCTCGAACAAGTGAGAATTGCCCAGTTGGTGAATAGTTATAAGATGGGAATGGTATTTCAGTAGGCACATTTTGTTGGGATGGTGAAAGTGAAATTGATGCATCTGGAAGCGAGACTGGAGATGAAGGGTTTTGATCTGGTACAGCAGAATCAAAAATCTCCAATTCTGAAGCAGTACCTTCAGAATCCGAAGATTCTATAAGGATTTCCTCGTCATTAACATTCATGTCCAGATCCATGAATGTAACTGAGGGCTGACCAGAAGGGTCAGTCTCCAGATGACTTTCCCCAGTTTCCTGGATGGGTGCATCTGTTGGAGGATCAGATACCGAAGTATCTTCACCAGGGATAGATGTTATTGGGGTTGCTTCAGTTATGGTTGCTCTATCCTCAACCACAACATTAGACGAACTGGAGGGTCCCTCATTATTTTGAGGCCCGCCCAGTTGTCTTTCTGACTCACCTTCAATTGGTGCATCAGTTGAAGCGAATGCCAGTTGCATTCGTTCTGGAATTTCGACCTCTCCAGCTTCAGATACCAGAGAGTCTAAATTCCTTAACATATCTGGAGCAGTGTACGGTGAATCTGTACTTAAGTATGCTTCTCTGCCCAGAATTTGTTTAAAACAGAGAGAGAGAAACCTTGAGAAGGGGATACAAACACCCCTGGTGCCCTTCAGTTTTTGTACTAGGCTTCTGAACAAGATATCTGCAAAGTCTACTCTCAATCCATTCCACAAGCAGTATGCCATCTCTGCTTGTGAGGAGTTAATCTGGTCAAGACCACCAGAACTCCCACCCATACTCTCCACCAGGTGGATGAAAAAGTACCTCCATGAAGGTGTAAGACCCTTCATGGTCATCGCACCCTTCGTCTTCAAAACCCCATTGTCCAAACACTCCTTATGACCCATTTCTAGGAGGACTTGACGAAAATTAATATTTGGGGGTAAGACGACTGGAGATTCACCCTCTCTCCAGTAGTTGAGGTGTAAGGCATCCCTCAACACGTTAGCGGACAAGGTACACTGGATTGTTCCACCTTTTAATGTAAAACTGATGGAGGAACAATCGGAAGAAAGAGTGGCAGTGTACCAAAACTCACACAAGTAGTCGTGAAACATCTTGCGTGGGTTTAGAGAGAATGAGGGTCCTATTGGAGAATCCTTTAAATTTTTTTGGATTCTACCAATAAGGGTTTTGGACCCTTGAGATCCTTGTAAGCTTGCCATCGGATTATTTGGATTGAGTTTGATAACAGAAGCATTACTAGGAGCACCAGATGCCGGTTTGACATCTGGTGAAGGAGCATATGGAACAGTCAAGATATTTACATCTCTTGAACGGGATGATCTAGGTGCCATTGGAAAATGAAATTGAAATTTTTAGGGATTAGGGTTCTTGATTTATGAAGCAGAGAGAGAAATGAAGCAATTTTAGATGATTGGGAAGTAAATGAAAGAATGTAGAAGGAAGTAAATGAGTTCGGAGTAAATAAGGGTATTTATAAGGGATTCAAGATCCCAATGAAATACCAAAAATTATATTTTATTTAACAAAATCCATTTTGTAGATATTTCAACGAAGTAAGTTTGAATTTTGAAGTAAAATCATAATTTGCCATGTCAACATTAAATGCTACCATGTCAGCATTAAATGCTACGACGGCTTATCTTACCCACGTGCCCACTCACTTTTTATTTTCCCAATACAAACAGTTGCCAAGTACTAAAATAGCTTTAAACACGTCAGATCACGATACCAAGTGGTTTAAAACACTCGAGTACCATCACGTGTCACAAATATTGACCAAGTATTTCTAACGTTATAAAAATAAGACAAGACTGAATCTGGTCACTGGAGGATCAGTCCAGTACCAGTTTCCAACTGAAGAGTTCTCCAGTTGCATTTTCAAACAAAAACGAATTTTAGTCAGAAAATTATTTTGAGACTTTCCCCCTAAAATGATGATCCAGAAATCAATTAGTGCCAAGATAGTATCACAAAGGCGTTCGATAGCCTGGCGAGCAAAGATTATCTGGACCTCCTCAACTGGAGAACTTTATCAGTGTCACTGACACGTTCAATAACAAAGAAATCTCCAATTTTAAGGATTTAACATTCCCAGTTCGCTGATGAGATGTTTAAAGGTTTTCTCATCGAGAGGTTTTGTAAAAACATCAGCTAACTGTTTGTCAGTGGGGATGAAATGTAATTTCAATGTCTCCATTCATAACATGATCACGAATGAAATGATACCTGATGTCAATATGCTTTGTTTTGGAGTGCATCACTGGGTTGTGAGATACAGCAATTGCACTGGTGTTGTCACAAAAGATTGGGTCCTTGTATACTTTTGACCATAATCTAGTAACTGGTTCTTGATCCAGAGAATCTGGGCACAGCAACTGCCGCAGAAATGTACTCTGCCTCAGCAGTGGACATAGAGACTGAAGTCTGCTTCTTGCTGGTCCAACTTACCAGTTTTCCTCCAAGGAATGACAACCACCAGTTGTTGATTTTCTATCTATCTTACAACCTGCATGATCAGAATCTGAATAACCCATTAGATCTAATCCTGAGCCTTTGGGGTACCAAAGACCAAGATTAGGACACCCTTTCAGGTATCTAAAGATACGCTTTACAGCTTGCAAGTGTGATTCTTTTGGGTTAGCCTGAAACCTGGCACATAGACATGTTGCAAACATTATATCTGGTCGACTGGCAGTTAAATACATTAGTGAACCAACCATACCACGATAGTCAGTTATGTTCACTGGTTTGCCAGTTGGGTCAGAGTCCAAATTTAATGGTGCTGCAATAGGTGTGTTTTTCGATGGGATTGAATCAAATTTGTATTTTCTTAACAAATCTCTGACATATTTTCCTTGGTTTATGAAAATTTCATTTTCAGTTTGCTTAATCTGAAGACCTAAGAAAAATGTTAATTCACCCATTAAACTCATCTCATACTCAGATGACATGATTTTAGAAAACTTTTACACATTGCATCATCAGTTGAACCAAAAATAATGTCATCAACATAAATATGTACCAATAAGATATTACCTCTTTCTTTCAAGATAAACAAGGTATTATCTATTGCACCTCTTTGAAAGCCATTTTTAAGAAGATGTTTAGTTAAGTATCATACCAAATTGTAACACCCGTTTCGTAAAAATATGGATTTCCAAAAACTTTTGCCTAACGGCATCAATTATACGGAAACGATTTATTAAAAACTCTCAACAAGGAAAACAGTTGAGAAGCAATAGTGGTGTTACTAACGTATCGTAGAAATAATAAAAGAAAATCCATAAGATTGCCCAACATAAAGCAATCAAAACAGCAGTCATTACATAGGGTTCCAAGAGGAAACAATATCATAAAGTCTATGAGAAACTATTGGGTAGACTAAGGCCCTCTTGATCCTCTACCCATCTCTCATCAAAGCTTCACAAGTCATTTCACTGCTTAACCTGAGGGGAACAACACATTTAAAGAACAAGTGTTAGCTATAAATAGCTAAGTAAGATGACACCAGGTTTAAGCAAAACATTTCATCCATTTAAATCGTCCTTTTAAAACTTTAAGTCATTTTAATTAGGCATACATATCATCATATAACATATCCACGTCACATATAAGCATAGAGTTCATGACCCTAAATGTGCCTAATCAATTTCGTCACTTTGATTCATCTCGTTAAATTGTGACTAGGTCACCGTTAAGTTGTAACCGAGTTACCGTTAAGTTGTAACCGAGTTACCGTTATCATATAGGGTATGAGTTTGTGTGCAGGCGGTCATACGACCTCAAGGAAGCCTCACACCCGACTTGATGGAGAAGTCTTTCGACGGTCCATCTGCGTCGTTAAGGAAAGACAATGTCGATCCCTGAGTAGCACGTTATGTTCATGACATTAGGTGGGTCATCAGACCACCCGAAACTACTCGCCACGTATGACTGTTGCAAGGAGCAACCCAAGCAACCACCTCAGCGTACCTATATCCACCGTCAGGCACGGGTTATGCATAACACTCATCATCTAATTAGCTCGAGCATTTACCACATTTAGTTTAGGTTTCTTATGTTATCCTAAACTAGTCATCATCTATCATCATTTCACGTTAGGGCCCTTAAAACGTGCACGTGTCATGGCAACCTAAAAAGGTCTAGTGTTCTAGATGAACAAGCCACATATACATGCACATATCATCATTACATCATATCATTAACTACCGTTCATCATAACATATCATATCGTTAAACATATCATCACATATCATATCATAAACGTATTTACGGGGAAGCATTTTAGGCATAGGCATCGTCATCTTTAATCCCCGAATACCTCCCATATCAACCCAACCACAATATAGGTTATACATTACCGTTTGGAGGTTATAGTTTATGAAACTATTTTTGTTGCACCCTCAGCGTGACAAAAGTAGTGTATCTTACCTGGTAGTAGTGTACGCGCGTAATGAAAGGCTAAAAGTGGCTTAACAATAATCCCCGACACCTAAGATACATTAATACACAAAATATAAGTCATTTGGGACCCAAACGAACCTTACAGACCTCACGAAATTAGTCTGGAAAATCCTTCTTACGAACTTAGCTACAGTTCTTACGAAGATAGCAAAACGAAGATAGATTTGTTCTTACGAAGATAGCAAAACGAAGATTATCTTCGCAAGTACAAAATCAGACTCAGCTAACGAATTTAACGTAATTTCGTCCAGATTTCAAAACGACCAAGTTCTTCGATTTTTCCATAAACGAACGATTAAATCTTCTCCCAAAACATGTTTTTGACATAAATAAACATCTTTTGATCATCAAGATCGATTATAGACTCGTTAAACATCGTTTTGAACATTAATTGACTTAAACATATTTTAAACCCTAATTCTATCAAAATCCCTTTTTAATTCAGATTGGAATCATTATGAAACAACCTTGAATCTGAAAATATAAGTAATAAATCGATGATTACCTTGAACAAACAATGGCCGATTCAATCCAATGCCAAAAACACACGATCGATTAACCAAGACTTGAAGATTTTGCTTTAGAATTCAAGAAAAGGTTTTAATAAACTTTGTGTTTATTCTTTTAATGTTGTTGAGGCTGGAAAATAACCCTAGATTAAGCTAATCCCAACCTAAACCCGTTTTTAACTTTACACCTTTGGCAAAACTAGTCCCTGGACTTCATATTGACTTTATTTCGCTTGAAAACACCTATTGGGGATACATATAACACACTAAAGCACTTTCGCACACTACATAAGCCTTTTACACATCATTAAGTCTACTTTATTGTCACTCATTAAAGATAATTAAATCTCACATATAGGGCACATAAACATATAAACACATATTTTCCACATAACATATCACGGACTTAGAATTTGACCTAACGACGTTAGTCAACATATACGATTAAGTTTTGGGATGTTACAACCAGGCTCTTGGGGCTTGTCTTAGACCATACAAAGCTTTGTTCAGTCTATACACCCAATGAGGATGCTTCTCATCGATGAAACCTGGAGTCTGCTTAACATAAACTTCTTCTTCCAATGTTCCATTCAGGAACGCACTTTTGACATCCATCTGGAAGACTTTGAACTGCAGATGGGCTGCATAAGCCAGAAATATTCTGATGGCTTCAAGTCTTGCAACTGGAGCAAAAGTTTAATCAAAGCCAACGCCTTCTGCTTGACAATAACCCTGGGCAACTAATCTGGCCTTGTTTCTTACAACATGGCCATCTTCATCCATTTTGTTTCGGTAGACCCATCTGGTACCAATGGGTTCTTTCTTTAACCCTGGTGGACAAGGAACAAGCTCCCAAACATTGTTCCTTTCAAACTGGACGAGCTCTTCTTGCATAGCTTCCACCCAGCTTGGGTCTGCCATAGCCTCGTCAATCTTCTTCGGTTCAATTAAGATAAGAAGGTGACGTTTAAGCATTGCTCACTGGTGGCTCTTCTAGTCTGAACCCAACTATTTGGATCTCCCACAATCTGTTCAATTGGATGTGCTCGAGTCCATCTAGTGTATTAACTAGGCTGGTGTAACACAATATCAGTGCAAGTCACCTGGCGATCTTCTTCAGTTGCAGTAGCTTCTGGAGGAGGATCGGTCCAAACTACTTCTACATCCTCATCAGAGTCAATGAGGTCACGATTTGCATCATGAAATTCTTCATTCAAAGGCATTTCTTGAAGAACTGGAGAAGTTGGAGTTTGAACTGGTGCTGATATTGGAGTGGCACGTACATCAGATCCAATCACCAATTCTTGTGGTAAGTTGAAATTGATGGAGGGATAAAATGATGTGTCACTGGTGCTTTTCTTCTTCTTAACTGGTTCCAATTTGTTGTAACTGGAAACATCTTTTGGTGAAACAACTGACTGATGAACTTGGTCAGTTTCACCAAAATTGATTGGAACGACTGGAGTAATATCAAGGCTTGGTCTCTTGTTGATTGCTTCAGTTGATTCATCGAATGTGACATGAATTGTCTCATGAACCTTTTGGAGTCTATAATTATAAACTCTAAAGGCCTTTCGAATATCTGAATAACCTAAAAATACCCCTTCATCAGCTTTTGCATCAAACTTTCCAAGCTGACTGGAATCGTTTAAGATATAAACTGGACAACCAAATACATGAAAGTATCCAATATTTGGTTTACGATTCCTGAGTACTTCATAGGCAGTCTTCTTATGTCTCTTGATGTAGACTGACCGGTTTTGGGTGTGACAAGCAGTTGCAACTGCTTCAGCCCAAAAACTGGTGGGAAGACCTGATTCAGATAGCATACTTCTGGCCGCTTCTATCAGTGTGCGATTCTTTCTTTCCACAACTCCATTTTGCTCTGGAGAGTGTGCTGATGAGAAGTTTTGAGAGATGCCAGTGCCATTGCAAAATGTTTCAAGTACCTTATTTTGAAATTCAGTACCATTATCACTTCGCAACTGACAAACTTTTCGAGTGTACTTGAGCTCAATTCTTTTGATGAGAGAGATGATTTCAGCAGGTGCATCACTTTTGGATCTGAGGAATACCACCCAGCAGTATCTGGTGAATTCATCAACTACAACTAGAGTGTACTTCTTTCCAGCTCTAGTTTGAACATTTACTGGACCAAAGAGATCCATATGTAGCATGTGAAGAGGTTCAGTGATGCTAAAATTTTGCCTAGTTTTAAAACTGGCTCTTTTCTGCTTGCCCATCTCACACCCTGGACATGGCTTTTCTTTATTAAAAGAAATCTGAGGTATCCCATCAACCAGTTGTTTGCGAGACAACTTGTTAATATTTTTAAAATTAAGATGGGATAATCTTTTATGCCATAGCCAGTTGGTGTCCTCATCAGCCTTGGTATAGAAACATTGCTCTTTTGGAGCTGGTTCCATATCCATGATGTACACATTTCCTTTTCTTGGTGCAACCATCACCACTTTCCAATCCTTGTTAAATATGGTGCCTTGAGCAATATCGAACAAAACTCTGAAGCCATCATCACAAAGTTGGCTGACACTGATCAGGTTGTATTTCAAACCATTCACAAATGCAACTCTTTTGAATTCGACTTGTCCATTATTGAGCACACCATATCCTTCAGTCTTTCCAGATTGATCATTACCACACGTCACTGTCGGTCCATCTTGGACAGTGAACTCTTCAAGCAGGGGCTTACATCCGGTCATAGTCCGGCCAGCAGCGCTGTCCAGATACCAGATATTCTTCTTTCGATCGCCCTGCACACACACAAAAATCATTAGTTATTTTTGTGAACCCATCTTTTCTTGATGGGTTCACTGGACTTCTCTACAGAAGTCACAGTAGATTGTTGTGGTGTTGAACCGGAGGCTGCATCTGGAGCTTTTTCACCAGCTCCAGGTGCAGGAGTAAAAATGATTGGTACTTGATACTTACTCCCCTTATTTTTACCAGATTTAGTTCCAGATGGAACATTCCTTTGATTAGGTTTTGAAGGGAGTGGTTTAATATTTTGTTTGAAAACTGGAGGTAATGAACCTCCTTCCAGATTTTTAATCCGGGCAGTACAACTTTGAACCTGTCGAGACAAAAGTTGGAGTTGACTTTCCAGATTAACCAAAATATTATTTTCATCAGGCAGCTGAACCTTGGACCTTGGTTCAGCTGGACTTCTAGTCTGTCGGGTCTTGGGCTCCTTACACTTTTGAGGTAAAGGCTTGTTACCAATGGCCTTTTTGACTGGAGCTTTAGCCTGTTTGGCTCCAGTTTTAACCTCAATGGGGGTGGTCTCAATGGGTTCAGTTTCAACAGCTTCAGGTTGATCATAAGAGGTTTCAACCCTGAGAGCTGGAGGCAATGCATGAAGATCTGGTATGAGAGCTGCCATCTCCAGATCTCCAGATTTCCATGCATTCTTCTGGGCATCGATAGTTCTTGAAAATGCATCATAGTTTTTACCAGATGCTTTTACCATGACTTGATAATCTTTTGTTCTTTTTCAAGATCAGAAAATAGTTTTTGATTATCAAGTTCCAAAGCCTCAATCTTTAAAACTGACTCCTTGAGAGCCAACTGGACACTTTGTAAATCATTCAGTTGTGGTTTAACATTGTCCAGTTCAATTAAGATAGTGTCAAGATATCTTTCACTATCAGCTCTAACAGTTTCCAAAAAAGCTAAATCACCACTTAATGATTCAGCCAGGTCCAGTTTCAGTTCAGGGTTAACCTTGTTATCATAGTCACATACCTTTTTCAAGATGATGTCAACCCATCTTCCAGTGATGACATCTTCTTTTGCCACATGCTGCTGTTGATCTTCCAAGGCCATGAAACACATGTCCCTTTCCTCTTCTTCATCAGCAGATGAGTCATCAGAGTACTCCCATTTTCCCTCAGTTTGTGCCATTAAGCACTGATCCTTTTCCTTTTCCATGGACAGGAGGGCAATCTGGGCCTTAAGCTTCTTGTATTTAGCTTTGTATCTATCATCAGGCCGATTGAAATTAGGGACAGGGGGGCCAGTTTGGTTGTTCAACTGACTAGATCTGCATTCCTTCATAAAGTGACCTTTCTTACCACACTTATAGCAGGTAAGATTGGTTTTATCCAGAGAGCTGGAGCTGGAAGCATTGTTTGGGCCATTAAATCTTTTAGATTTATGCTTAAACCTGTTAAAGGTTTTAGCAATCATGGCTACCAGATCATCATCGTCAGTTTCATCACAACCATCACTGATTTCAGTGGTCAGACCAGAGTTCAAGAAACTGTTTAACATCTCCTTCATTGAGTGTGCCTGGACACTCTCTGCAGACATTAAGGCAGCACAAGGTCGCTCAGGTACACTAGCAACCTTGGAACTCTGGGCATGGTTCATGGCATCTTGCTCAGCCACCAGTCTTGCAACATTATTATCTTCAGTGAATCTGAAGGCTCCATAGAGCGATGCAAGAGTATGGCTGTGCAAGGTTTTACCTTGTCTCAAGACAAGAACCATGTTTTCCCATTTGGAAGGAAGAATATTACAAAACTTCTCAAGAAGAATATCCTTATCCTTCTCTACACCCAAGCCTCTCAGCTGATTAATAAGGCTAGAAAATCTGGTGTATGTACCAGTTAGACTTTCATTGGGTAAGGCAAAGAAGGATTCATACTTCTTGTTCAAGGCAACTTTCCTGGTGACAATAGTGTCATCACCTCCTTCAACTGAATAACTAATTCATCCCACATTGACTTTGCACTGGGGAACAACACAAGTGTTGGAATTAGATCTTCAGGGACAGCTCCAAGGATCATGTTCTTGAGTCTGGTGTCCAGATCAACAAGTCTACGATCCTCATCAGACCAATGGTCTTCGAGCTTTTCTCTTGAACCTCTTCTTCCAGTTGGATCTAGAAGAGGACTTACCCCAAGAGACATGGGTATATATGGTCCATCCTTAAGGATTTTCAACATATACCTCTCTATCCCACCAAAATGCAAAAGCATTCTAGCTTTCCATGTACCAAAAGTCTCACCGTTTCCATCGAATTTGGGAACCGGAGTGTTAGAATAATGTACATGGACGTGATTTGGGGCAGTAGGAGGAGGAGGGTTTGTATTAACATTTTGAAAAGGTTGGGCATTAGTATTCAAGGGGGTTTCACCTGAACCAGAACCATCTCCACCTTCAGTAGTGTTCATCTTAGCAGATCTAGGCAAGTTTATTAGCCTTCTGCTCTGATACCAGTTGTAAGTCCCAACTCAATAGCCTGCTTCATGGTCCTCGTCAGTAGTCTTCTTCTTCTTCATGGTCCTCGTCCTCGTCCAACTCAACAGCCTGCTGGTCCTTTAAATAAGACTGAGCAAGAGCAAGATCAAATATCAAGTGTACGTTACGCGGATCAACTTTGAGACCTTTCTTGGCTGCGGAAACGGCAGCGTGATAACGCCTCATGCCGATATAAGCATCACTCAGACATCTATAGGCCATGGGCGACCTGCTAATTCGTATTGTTCCGCGTAAATGAAGGAGCGGGTGATGTAATGGATGGCTTCTTTTGGTTCGTGTTTGATGGCTTCAGTGAAGTGGCTGATGGCTTCGTTGTACTTTCCGTTCACGTACACTTCCATTCCTTTCGCTGACGCTTTGGAGGCAGCGGTGGCGGCCATGGCTAGCTTGCTTGTTGTAAGGTGATATAAATTAGATAGATGGTACGTACGTTTAATTAGCAGGTGATCGATATATATAGTTGATGAAAGAAATTGCTTATTAATGTTAGGGTTTGATATCAATCAACAATCGATATATATAATAAGGTTTGGATGGATGGATATATAGCTTTGATAATAAATAATCTCCGTAACTTTGTTTCTATAATAATCCTATTCTAATTCTAATTGGGCAAATATATATCATTTGTTTCCTACTGTATTATTTTTTTGGAACATATATATTGTTTCCTATTATTAATCTTTTATCATACTAAAACACAGTTGCTCTAATAACTTATCGACCAATCATATCTCATGATTTATTCAAATTTTCAATTTTGACTTTTGTTGACTTTTTATATATTTTTACCTATATATATGTCGACATATAACTTTATCTATTGACCACATCTATCTGATGATATCGTAAGTATAAATTCCACATCTATCTAATGATATGATAAGTATAAATTATAAATATCTAATTAATTTTAATTTAATATGAACATTATGAACTCATGGACGGCTAATGTCTAATAATACAATAATTAAAGCTCTATCTAAAGATATATATTAAGCTATTAAAAAACTATTTAAAAATTTATAGCAATAATTTATAAACAGAATACAAAGTCCTAAATTCAAACCAATATGAACTCCATTCAAAATTAATGTTATCTCTCAATAAAAAAAGGTACAATTTTCTCACTTTGTATGTATTAACTTTTTGTATTAATAATGTTCATAGTTAATTGTTATCAAAGCATTTAACATTGATAATGTCGTAAGCCCCGTATCCAGTGTTGGATACGGGTCTAAAATCTAGTTGGAAACTAAATCTAAGTAATAATCACTAAAATTTATGTACGTTTCTTCAAATACAAACGCTGTCGTTTAATCAAATTTATCTTCAGTATGTAAAAAAGGGTAGTAGGTCGACCTAATAATAATAACAATCTTCATAAATACTTTGTAATAGTCTTAATGCCCGTACGATATACGGTTGACTATATATAGTACGATCGACTTTTTATGTAAATAACATTGAATTGAACACACTCCATCACATATAATTTTTGTCAAACATAAGTTGCATGTATGATAAAAATAACACATAACACATTATTAAGTAAATAAACCAACAAGGAATTAGCCTAGTGGTAAGGCAAACACTTTGTGACCTTAAGGTCTCAGGTTCGATCCCCGCTGGGCACAAAAAATAATTCATTTAAGGTACCCGTTACCAATGAAGCCTAGACATATATGTGAAGTTTAAATACGTGGGTTCGATCCTTCGTGGTGCCCAGATCATGTGGGGATTAGGATGGAGGTATTTTACCGGCATCATATGGCTCATACGGGGTGGGTCGATGGGTATCCAATTGTGATACCGGGGCTAGGGTTCTCCCAATTACCCTTTTTTTTAAGCTAACAATACATAAAATATTACAAAAGGTGTTACTTTAAATAGTCATCATAATAATATTAGATACAAACTATAAGTTAAAGAAAATAAATGTAATTACAATATTACAATATGCATTGAAGTTTGCAAATGGAAGTATATTAATTAATATCATGCTTAGCTAAATCTCGATTCTAATTATATTATATTATATTATATTATATTATATATTATATTATATTATATTATATACTTTATTAAACCAATACAATGTGAATAGTAACTCGTCTGCGTGGTGAGTTACTATTCGTCCACATCACAATCCGTATCACTATTTAGATTTTGTCACATCGCATTCTGTTCGGATTTTTCTATTGCAGATTACTTCTTGGTTTTTTCACACTTTATTTCCTTTCAGTCATTCAACCTGTTTATGACCACACCTTGTACCACTCTTCGGATTTTGTCAAATCGCATTTCGCTGGAATTTCAACTACAGTAATATATTGAAGATTTTCCACATTGTATACCGTTCGGGTTTTCTATTACGGGTTACTTCTTGGTTTCATAAACATATCCATGACCATAAGATTTTTGATTGAGCGCGGTTGAAGGTTCAACACAAAAACACTATAATAATGTAACCATTTTAACTCGCCTGCATAGCGAGTTACTATTCGTCCACGTCACAACCCGTACCATTATTCTGAGCTTGTCACATCGGAGCTCGTTCGGGTTTTCTATTACGGGTTACTTCTTGGTTTCATAAACATATCCATGACCATAAGATTTTTGATTGAGCGCGGTTGAAGGTTCAACACAAATACATTAAAATAATGTAACCGTTTCAACAAGACATTTGAAGTCTCGCAACGCGAGTCCCGGAATTTCCTAGTTTATTATGTTTAGATAAAAATATATAGTAAGAAGATTGTAATCCCTCTATAATACAAACTCATTATTTAATGTCAATCTTAATCTTATCTTAATTTTAATCTTAATCGTAATATATAATATAACATATAATCTTAATATATACTAAAAGACAGTTGAACTAATGACTTATTGGCCAATCACATCGCTCGATTTAATCAAATTGACTCTCGCTTATGTCATCATTTATTAATTATAAATTAAAAATCCTAATAATTATATCCAAATATATTATTATATTATATTATATTATATTATATATTATATTAATATTATATTATATTATATTATATATTATATTATATATTATATTATATTATATATTATATTATATTATATATTATATTATATTATATTATATATTATATTATATTATATATTATATTATATATTATATTATATATTATATTATATTTATATTATATTATATATTATATTATATTTATATTATATTATATACTTATTAAACCAATACAATGTGAATAGTAACTCGTCTGCGTGGTGAGTTACTATTCGTCCACGTCACAACCGTACCATTATTTGAGTTGTCACATCGGAGCTCGTTCGGGTTTTCTATTACGGGTTACTTCTTGGTTTCATAAACATATCCATGACCATAAGATTTTTGATTGAGCGCGGTTGAAGGTTCAACACAAATACATTAAAATAATGTAACCGTTTCAACAAGACATTTGAAGTCTCGCAACGCGAGTCCCGGAATTTCCTAGTTTATTATGTTTAGATAAAAATATATAGTAAGAAGATTGTAATCCCTCTATAATACAAACTCATTATTTAATGTCAATCTTAATCTTATCTTAATTTTAATCTTAATCGTAATATATAATATAACATAATAATAAATAATATAATATAATGTATATAAACATCTTATACTAATATAGAAAATAGAAAAATAAATATTAATGATTATAATATAATATAATATAATATAATATAATATAATATAATATAATATAATATAATATAATATAATATAATATAGTATAATAAAAATATAACATAATAATTATATAATATAATATAAAAATATAATATAATGAAATATAATATATATGTTCAATGTTTTAAAAGTATATTCTTTTAAATTTGTTTTTACGTACATTTTTTACATTTAAATTTATATATTTAATAATTTATCTTATCTTTAAAATGTTATAAACAATCCGTGAATTGGACACGAACATAAATCTAGTAAATAAATATTGTAAGAATGAAAAACATATCTAATTATTATACGATAAGTATAAATTAAGAAATTTGATTTAATTTATTTATTAAATATATTAAAAGGAACATTTGTCGTTTAAAGAATGTGTCATGTGTCGATCGAATAATTCTACAATCATGTTTTACTTTATTGGTAAATTAAAAAAAACAAAAAAAAACAATTGTTATAATTATTTATCCATCAATTGATTCCCTCATATTTTTTTGTTTTCTATTTTAACTCTTAATATTATAATTCTTATTATTATTATGAAAAATAAGTCGTCCATTATCTAGCCTATCAAATTATCATAATTGTTTTTCATCTCTAATTTATATTTTTTAGCTTTTCACAAAAGAACAAATTTTACTAAATACTTAAGTTAATTATAATTACGAGTAACATTTTCGAGCTTTTCATGATTACTAAAAACTTTTAGTTTCACGATTATTATTAATTAAATTATTAAAAACATATCGATCCGCACACAAAAATTTTAATCTAAGTTAATTATCTATGTTTCAATTGATGATTTTAATCTAATTCATATAACAACTTATATCCGCATCCACAAAATACAATTATATGTATGTGTCAAATACACAGGTTGTTTATAATATTTCAAAATAAGATTAATTGTTAAATTTATAAATTTGAAAATTAAAATGTAGGTAAAAAAAGTTAAAAGATTATAATTTTCAAACATTAAACAAAGTTTTGACTAAAAGATTATAAATTAATATTATCAAAAATATATGAAGATGCTATTTAAGACAATCATTTAACAAAGTTTTGACTAATATTCTTTATTTTATATATATAAGAGTAAAGATAAAACAATGTTATATTAATATTTAATACAGATATCCTAAAAAATACAAAGTATGTTACTCGATATATATCAAAAATATATCTAAAAATTAACATCTATATTGAAAGAAACTTTCACATATATTTATTAATTAATATTTATAATCACCAACTGCATAAATGTTTAATTGTTACAAAGGATAACTAAAACACCATATATGACATTTATATTATTCTTACATGTTTGTTTTTTTTGTTAAATACTCCCTCCGTCCCACTAGAAGTGTCCTACTTTGAATATTCAAAGTCTTTATTTCTAAACTTTGACCATAAATATATTTTGTTGTGTTATATAAAACTTGATAAAAATCATAGCATTAAAAAACACGTCTAAAACACAATCAATTCATATAACTTTTATCAAATATTATCTTACACAAATAAAATTATTTAAGGTCAAAGTTACAAATGTTAGACTTTGAAAATTCAAAACATGACACTTTTAGTGGGACGGAGGGAGTATTAAATTATCATTTTGATTTTTCTTATAATCTTAAACTTAAATTTATAAGATTTTTCATTTTCTTTTATGGAATTAAATATAGTACTTTCCCCGTTTAAATAGTATCCCAACTTCAACTAAAGAAAATTCCAAAATTAATTAGAGCTAAGGGCATGTTTGGTTCATGGAATTCAAGGGAATTCAAAGGAATTGGAATTTGAATTCCATTCCATATGTTGTTTGGTTGGAAAAATAATGGAATTGGAATTCAAAACTTTCCTTCAAATTCCTTGAAACACAGAATCTACAATTCCATCACTAAATCTATGGAAAGTTTTCAATTCCAATGGAATATTCCAACTAATTGTAACAATTTGACAAAAAAGCCCCAAAAAATTTACAAACCGATTTCCTCTAATGCCTTGTATGTCTGCCGAGATGCTGCTGTGTCACCACCAACCACCCCGTCAACTAGCTCCTACCACCGGTTCTTACGATTTCCGGCCGTCGCCGTGATGTTTTTGCTTTCCGGCCGCCGCACCAGTAAAATTTCCATCGAGTTTTTTTATGTTAAGCAATAATTTGTAACTAATCCTTGTAGCCTTGTAGGATTGGAAAGTTGAGATCTTGTTGGTATAGATCAATCAAAGAAAAGGGATGTTGGTAATTAAAAAAAAAATTGATTGCAAAGTGAAAGTTGAAGATGGATATTTTGATTTTTTATGGATACACATACATCATCGATCTATCTATCTATAGTCTATACGTTATTATTATTATATTTTATTTTATTGTTATTATTATTATATTATATTATTATTATTTATCTTTTTTTTTGAACATTCGATATTTTATTGATGAAGAAACTAGCAAGGTGCTAGTGAGATACAATTACAACAGGGAAGTTGAGAAAGAAAAAATAAACCCGAAAACTAGATATTGAAGCTACACCATTGACTCCAATCAAATTTGGGTCGGTTTTGTCTAGTAGATACCCAAAGGAAGCTAATGGACTTAAGATCTTTCTTTGCATATCTGATTGAGGGGTCCTTTGATGAGAAGATAGAGTCATTCCGGGTCTTCCAAATTATCCATATATAGGCGAGAATGATTACGTTGATGTATTTGGCTTTCCCGTGGCTGATTTGGGGATGCTTATGAACTTCAAAAAAGTCTCTGACCTGAGTGGGTATGATTTGCGGGAGTTTACACCAAACCAATATGAAAGTCCATAGTTCATCAGCAAAGGGGCATTGGAGAAACAGGTGTATTGCCGATTCATCATTACATTTGCAAAGTAGACAGATCGCTGAGTTCGTTGCTATATTCCTTTGGAGAAGTAGGTCTTTGGTGGGTAACCGATTCATCTCAAGCTTCCAGGCCAATACATTGGTCTTCAACGGCGCAAGCTTATTCCAGGGGAATGTCCAACGCTTTGGTCCATAGGTAACATCTTGTAAGTGTCTTCTCATTGATTTTACAGTGAAGGGATGTGAAGGATTCGGGGACCAGGTCCAATTGTCTTTTCCATGGGAGAGATTGACGCGGTGGACCTTTGTGCAGAGTTCTAGAAGTTGGTGCAATTCTTCGGTTGTTGATGGTGGTTTCGTCCAATTCCATTCCCACTGAGATATAACTCCATTACCCGTGCATCGATCCTTTATGTAACATCCTTTGTTTCTTTCAAGTTTGAAAAGAGCTGGGAAGGTGAGACAAAGCGGCCTGCTGTCCAACCAGGTGTCGATCCAGAATCTTATGGAGGATCCGTCTCCTACATTTCCTGTGAACAAGCTATGCAACGAAAAATTGAGGGATTCAAGATGGGAGTTAAGCTTGGCAATGTTTATCAAAGCACCCACCACTCTTGAATTTAGGGGGACAAAGGAGCAATTTCTTTTTGAAAAGTGAATGGAGGTGATGACCCGATTCCAAAGGGAGTACGGTTCATTACGAAGTCGCCACCACCACTTAGAGAGCAGAGAAATATTTTTGGTGTAGAGGCAGCCCAACCCAAGCCCACCCGCATCAAGAGGGGCAGTAACTCGATCCCATGAGACCCAGTGGGTTTTTCTGAAGGTCGAAGTTCCGCCCCAAAGAAAGAGCAACGAATACTTTCAAGTTTGTTAAGAATACTAACCGGCGCTTTATACAGCGAGAAGTAGTATGAAGGCAGACTGTCAAGCACGGAGCGGATAAGGGTGATTCTACCACCAATTGAGAGGGTAGCGGCTTTCCAGTTTGATAGTCTGTTTTCAAAGATCTGAATAACAGGAGCCCAGTTGTTGATTCGGTTCATGTTTGTACCCACGGGGAGGCCAAGGTAGGTGATGGGGAATTGCCCCTTTTTGCATTTAAGGATGGCTGTGGAGGAGTCAATCTGTGATTGTGACAGGACAATGTTGAAGAAACATGACTTGTGCATAATGTTAATAGATTGAAACAGGAAATTATAAATATTTAATACAAGGATAATATTGTCATTTGCTATAGTTTTCATTTTAATTCATTTAACTTAATTACATTGAATTCTGTGAACCAAACACATAACATATTTTTATACATTCAGATTCCAATCCTTCAAATTTCAATTCCTTTGACAGATTCCAATTTCTTCAAAAACATTCTGCGAACCAAACGCCCCCTAAGAGTTCTCAAAGTGCCCCCCACTTATCTTTTAAGGATTAGTCTCTGTCAGCGCAACATTAGCCCAAGGACTAACCAAGGAATAATTATCCCAAACACCCACAATGTCAGGACTAGTCTAGGACCCATATTTATTTCATTTTAAACATTTTAATATGCAAATATATAACATTATAATAATAACAATAATAGAAAACATTTCATTAATTAAAAAAAAACACAATACATTACTTAAAAAAAAGGAGAAAAAACACACTCGCGTAAAATACAATACATATTAAACTAGAAAATTCTAAAAACATTTATTAAACTAGTAAATTAAAAGACAATACATTAAACACATAAAAAAAACAACTAGACGTCGGCGGGACCTCGGATGAAGCTGTTGTACTCTTTCATCAACTTCTTCTTCGCATCTTTAAGGAACTTCTTTTCCTCATCGTCCAACTCGGTTGTACCCATGAAAGATAGTGTTGTGTACATCGTATGTTTCCTTTCTACATCGCGAATGACTGTGAGGTCGTGTCGCGTGGTACCAAGTTTCCCAAGTCGGGCGACTAAGTCGGATGCCGATGAGCGAGAAGAACCCGCATTAGAAGACGCAAATGTCCGTGGCGTCTTTGTTTTAGCCGGACGCTCATACATGTCGGGAGCGAAAAGCTCATTTTCGTTAGCAAGATCGACGGCCTCATACGCGGGGACATCCTCATCACTTTCAACATTAACACTCGGACCAACACCCGATTTCCTTTTGTGCATACTCGACCCATAATGTCGACACCGGAAGGCGCGAGAACTAGCGGCTTATCCTTCAAAAGCAGCCAACACTCATACATGTTAAGGCAACACCGACTTCGCTTTTGTAGGCTGTTTGCGCCTCTTCCATCACTTGGGGGTCGTTTTTGCCGCTGATTTGGTTGTCAGCGTACTTGGACCAAATGGCATTGAACTTGGCAACATGTGTTCGAATCTTCCTCCATTTCGAAGTCAGCTGATTCAGTCGTCTTTTGTTTTACACTTGGGCATTGTAGCTTTCCATCACCTTCCTCCAAAAACTCTCACCGGCTTGGTTGTTTCCAACATACGAATCCTCGGATGCATCAAGCCAACACTCAGTTAGATTCTTCATCTCGTAGCTCGGTCCATGGTTTTTTCGACCCATCAACCTTCTCTTTTTCAACCGTTTTGCGAGTGGCCGGTTTTTTGGCTTTCCCTTTTCATTGGGATGGCTCGGCTACGGCTTGGGATGGTTCTGTTCTTGGTGGCACAGGGGCTTGAAAACCGAATTATCTTTGAATAAGATAATTCAAGAAGTTGTAAGCATTAAAAATAGCCTTTAGGCGTCTTTCAACTCAATTGAAGTACAAAACGACCCAAAATCATATCAAACCGTGCATTAGCAAAATCCAAAAATAAAATAGGTGCAAGTCATTTTACGGAACTATTGGGTTTCTTTTGTAATTAGAGATGAGTATACGATAAGATAATGCCATTGAACCCAAACTTATCGTTCAAAAAGACAAAAATAGTTAAATGCAAGAATGGTCCCTGTGGTTTGTAAATTTTCACAATTTGAGTCTTTTTTCAGGTTCACTAGCAATGGGGTCCCTAAATCATGAATTCTTTTGCAACCATAGTCAAAACATGACGAAGTTGTTAAAAGAGAGGCATTAAGAGACCATGTGCCACTAACGCGTAAGGGTATTAACGTTCATTTAATCTCCAACCATTGATATCCCCCAAAGAACCCTGTCAAGCGCTTCTTCCTCCTAATTTCCAATGGTTATAGAGAGGTATTGAGAGCCCACGTGCCTCTAATTATGTGTAAGGTATTATGTTAATGATTATATTCGGTTGTTTTTGTTATATGTATATTTGTTATTCAATTGGTATAATCTATCAATAGTCATAAATGAATGCATATTATAAATAGGGGTGGTTGAGTTTGATAATGTTTAACTAGTGAATACGGTTAATTTTAAGAGGATGATTAAGAGTTGATTGACCAAAATCTAAGCATTCAATTGAATTTGTATAAGAAAACTTATACTAGAGATATAACATTTTTAGCATTCATAGACTAACATGTACAACCATCATATACAACAAAATTAGCCATTTCATTCCTTCAAAATACTTAATAAAATAGCCACTTACCTTTTTTTTAAGACTCAAACTACAAACATAAATCATATAATAAATCACACCCAACTTATGACCAACATCTTTTTGTATTCTTATTTGATTTTCGTTTGCTCAAGCAGATTCTTCGACATTATTCAAATATCTCAACACCCCTGGAATGATTCAATAGCTCTTGGTATTCATTGGTGGATCAAGACAAGTAATCAACCCGCATCTTGATCCCTATTGACGATTATGATTAAAAAAACAAATTTGATTAATGATGAGCGTCCATTTTGTGATTATTTCCTATATCATTAGGCCGTGTTTTAATGTCTAAATGAGTTTAGAAATGTGAACTTTTGGTACTTAATTGGATGACATGTTATGATAGGTTCACAAGGCGCGCAAGTGAAGGCAAACGTCTCTACTCAACTTAAGACGAAGCCACAAGACTTTTGGACGAAGACTAGCAAGCGGGACATGAAGAATTTAAGGCCGTTGTGGAGCAAATGACCATGTGTTAGTATTCTGGGCATAACTTCTTCATCCGGACTCCGTTTCTGATAAGCTGTCCACGGAAAGGCGAGAGAAAGATCTACAACTTTCGTGTTGAGCCTGAAGCCTCCAGCGCTGCTCCTTTCACACCAGCGCCGCCAGCTAGGGTTTTTTGTCTGAAACCTATAAATACCAACTTAAAACCCTCCAGAAAGGGTGTGAACGGCAGAGCAGGTCCAGAGGCACCTCTAGGTCGACTTTGGAGCATCTTTAGGGTATTTCAAGCAGTTCTAAAGCCTCATAACATCAGCCAATCATCCGTGTGATCCTACATCATCCGGTTGATTCTTTCTTTATCTTTCTAGTTCTTTTACATACATTCAAACATGAACTATTCTTATGTCTTTTGTGTGGATTTGAACTACTCGATGAGTAGCTAAACACTTTTACTTGTTTGGATCAATGTGATCATGTAGACGCTTATTGTTTTACTTTATTTGTTAGATCTGTTGGATTGTGTTTACTGTTTGTCGTAGATCCATGGTTAATGAGTTCTTCATATTATTATAGGTTCTATATCTGAATATATTAGTTTAATTCTGATGGTTGTCTATGATCATACACTAGGACTAATATGCTAGGATGGAAAACACTAGTCGGTCTATAACTAGATGTAAAAGGTGATGCACTTATAACTGAGGGATCCAGAACCATAATAATTAGAATAAGTTGAACATGATGCTTAACAATGTCAGACGCGATCCAGTGACATGGAAACGTGCACTGTGGTCACCGGAGGGAATTATTATCTGGTCATGGCTTAAGAGCCGGGTAACTTAAAGATGAATTAGTAACACAAACTTAGGTGATTAATGCTTAAACAATGAATCTAACGAGAATTTGTTTAAAGAGTGTAAGTGCACGTCTATGTCAATATCAGTCTAGATTATTCGGGCTTATATTGTAATATGTCTTTGTAATGTAATTGTCATTAATGAACTTTATATTATGCATAGAATACTAGATTGAGTTTGAGTATTAAATGTATAAAGTATGCTAAGTGTGAATTGCGACCTCGCAATTCACATAGGAAATACGCCCCGTATTTGCAGGGTCAAATACGAGGCAGGACACGAATTGCGACCTCGCAATTGTGTCGAGCTGGGCCAGAAATGCGAGGCCGACTCATTAAAACCCAGGTCGTGAGTTTTCCTATAAATACCGAACCCTAACAGAGATTAGGGTTGAACATTTGTCAAAATATCAAGCATATTTGCAGGTTAAGTCGTCAATAGTTGTTCCGCTAGGCCTAGAGAAGATCTGCGAGGCAGCAGATAATCTGAAGGCTTGTTGTGAATCACCAAGTTATAGTGAGGGATTTCGCACCTCAAAATAACTGGAGCAAACTATTAACGGTCCGTTTCAAGGGGACTTACAAGTGGTATCAGAGCCTCTTGGTTTCATACCGGAAGGTTATAGTTTGTTGGTGATAGACAACATTGGTTTAGGGTCGTTTATACGTGATTCTTTCACGAGTTTACGATCGAAAACCCTTTTTGTGACCTCTATTTGTGTTTGCAGCAGTCGGAGGTGTTTTATTGGGTATTAGGGATTCGAATTCAAGAGAATTAAAGGGTTCAACATCGTTTGCAACCTCGTGGGCTCGTATTACCTCATCCAGCTCAATTTACGACCTGGATAGCTACTTACGACCTCGTATTTCGTATATGACCTCGTGGGCTCTTTAAGACCTCACCAGTTCAATTACGACCTCGAGTTTTCAATTTGCGACCTCGTATTTCTTTACGACCTCGTATAAATTTGCGACCTCGTTTATTTTTGAACAGTTCGTATAATTTTACTAGCTCGGAGAAAATGACGTCTCAATTACCTGCAAATTATCAAGCCTTGCTGAATCAATTGATTTTGATGGATCATGAAACCGAAAGGCCAATTCACCGCCCAAGTTGATAAGCCTTGATAGATATTTCAATTAGAAGGGCAGATTCGAGTCATATTGCAGACTTATGGATGTCAGGATGTGGATTTGTATCGTCAAAATATGTTCATCCAACAGTGGCAAGTGACAAGGATGTTTCTGATTCGAGTGGTGGAAAAGTAGCTACGTATGAGCAAATGAATGTTGATCAAAAGAAAGACTACGAAGCTGAAAGTAAAGCTTTAGGATCACTTTGAATGGCCCTCCAAGGGGAATTCTTGCACTTGTTTGAAAAATATGAAAGTGCGAAGGGCTTATGGGATGCACTCAAGGAGCATTGTGAAGGTGATGATGATCTCAAGAAGAGAAGGAAAGACTTGTTGAAGAAGCAGTATTATGTATTCACAAGTTTCAAGGATGAATCTCTTGATGAGACTTTGATTCATTACAGTCATCTGCTAGTTGAGCTTGCATACTTTGGGTATAAACCAGAATCAGAAGAGGTGATCGAGAAGTTGTTGGATTCTCTTCCAGTTAAGTGGGAAGGGTTTGTTACTTCTATCCAGCAAAATCCCGAATTCAGTACTTGGACTCTGGATCAAATTATCCGAAAGCTGAGAGGTCAGGATATGAAACGAAAGTCGAAGGAAGCAGGTGGCAGTGATTTTGTTCAGCGTCCTGAACTTTATCATAGCAAGTCAAGCGTTCCTTCTGTAAAATCTTCAAGTGGAGGGATTACTGCCTTCTATAGTGGAGATGATGAAAAGTTGAAAATGACGATGGATTCTGACAACAACTTGATGTATGTAACTTCTCCAGAATCAGCTATGGTTATTCATAATGGGAATCAGAAAAGTAGTTCTCCAAGCTCGGGTTTATCAGGGATGCCGATGAGCATAAGATCTGCTGAGGGACATTTGGGCATGCTGGCTTCATTTGTGTCTGCTCATGAGAAGCTAATTGGAGGAAAACTGACTGATCCTGATCTGGTTAGGGAGGATTAAAAGCAAGTTGATCCAGATGATCTGGAAGAAATGGATCTGAACTGGCAATTGGCTATGCTAACCTTGAGAGTTCAACGATTCACTGATAGAACCGGAAGGAAGGTCATAGACGAAAAAGTGGGATTTGATAAGACTAAAGTGAAGTGTTTCAACTGTGATGGTTTTGGGCATTTTGCACATGAATGTCAGAGGCCAAGACGGGACAACAATTCAGCTACAGGTCGTCAGAACTTCAATCAGGGTGGTTCTATTGCAAGTCAGAATTCAGGGCGTCAATATGCTAATACTGGGAACCGAAACTCAGGAGAAACGGACAACTCGAGAGCTTTGGTTGTTCAAAATGACGGTACTTATAATTGGGGTTCGAATAGTACCGATGATCAGAATCATGCATTCATAGCAGAAATTCAAGACTTTGATGGAGGAATGAACGATCTTGTTGATAATTCATTCGACTATACATTGTATGCCAGTACAAATGATCATGATAGTTCTCATCAGAAGGTAGAAGAGGAACCTGAACCATCAGAACCAGTAAGAGATAAAAATGAAGAAGCTACCACTGAAGCTAATGAAACTGTGGAAACTGAGAAAAAGGGTAAAGATGTAAAGATTGAGATACCTGACAATCTGAGTACAGAAGGGCTCGTGAATTTTGTAGCTAATATTGAAGCACCAGAGCAACAGGTAAGTTTCTCTTTACAATCTTCTATTTCTATTTGTAGACATAGCATTGGTTTGTCTAGCGAAGTAACTGTTCTTAAAAGGGAGATTGAATCAACAAAGACCTTTCTGAATGATGCTACTAGTGATAGGACTAAGTTAGCAACGGACGTAATGGTTTATAAAGGTCATGCTAAAGAATATCTTAATCGGATAAAATCTGAAGAAGATAGGTTTGAGTCTCTTAGGGTTGAATATGCACAGTTACTATGCAGAAAACAAATGCTGGATGAAGATTTTGAGAGGGTAGTAAAAGAAAGTGCTAAAAAGGATTAAAAAAATTTAGCAGATTCTAGAGTACAAATTGTTGAACTAAGTGGCAAACTGAATAAAATGAGAGACATAGGAACTATGATGGGTCACCTTAGAGATGCTAAAGAAAAGGGTGAACAACCTAGTTTTGTCAAGAGATATAATGTTGTTCCGCCACCTTTTAGTCACAATTATGATAGTTTTCAGAAGCTTACTTTAGAAGAATCTGAAAAATCAAGTCCTGAAAATGTACCCAAGACTACCCCTCCAGAGACTAAAACTAGTGATGTTCCTATCCCTGAGATGTCCAAGTCAGAGGGATCTGTGAACAAGACTAGTGAACCTAAGGCTCACTCAGACCCTAGTGAAGCCAAAAGGACAGTGGATAACAAACTAAAAGGAATTGAAAAAGAAGTTGAAATGGAAACAATTGTCTACTTTACTTTAAAAGGTAATGATAAAGTGTTTTCAGCAAAAGAGTCAGATTTAAGCGGTAAGTATCCTAAAAATATTGATCAAATCTGGAGTCTTGATGAACCCGTAAAATCTGAACATTTGCCAAAACCTGTTAATAGCAATGAACTTTAAAGATACAATTTTCAAGAAAGGTTTTGTTCAAACTTCTACAATTGATGCAGAAGGTTTGAGTGTTCAATCTGAAACACCTGAACAATTTGCTGAAAATAAGCTAAAAGAGATGTTATCCATGGGTCCAAAGGTTCAAACCATCAAACGACATGCCAGTCCCATTAAGGCACCAACTTCTTGGGAAGAGGCATATGCAACTCTTGAATGGATAGATGAGTTAAAAGGTCATGGGGTCCAAGTGCCTGAGATTGTTTACGGTGATCTACCAAAGAAGTTTTCTAAAAGGTCTTGTTTTAAATGTCGTGAAATGGGTCACGTATCAAGTTGTTGTCCTTATAAGAAAACCATTAAATCTAGGGTGTCACCTGAAAAATCTAGAGGTAGTGTGGATTCTAGTGAAAACAGTGGGTCTTTGCATCGCATGTCCATGAAAGATTATAAGAACAAATATTATGAGGAATATGCTGAGAGAAATCCTGATAGTCTAGCTGTTAAGAATTATTAAGATTTAGAGAATTTGAGAAAGACAGCAGGTCGGATAATAATAAGCCTAGAAGTGTCTCTTTTAGAGAAGGTTCTAGTAGTTCGAGTCAATCAAGTAGTTGGAGAGCAAATTCTCCACACAGGGTTAAGTCGAATGATGCTTATTATGATAGGATTATCTCTAATGTGCAATCTAACCCAATTGATCGTTTTCAGCGACATAGTCCTAGGAGAATGTCTTCATCGTCTCCTGAGAGAATGTCAAGAGTTCAAAAGAACTCTAAGGGTAATAACCAAAGGCTACCTACTGAAAGGAGGCCTAGTGGTTCCCCGAGTCGTAGACCCAGTGCTGGGAAAAATTCACGATTTCACCCGGCAAAAGACCTGTTGGTAGTTCGTCTGTCATACCAGCTAAGGCATGGGTGCCTACTGGTGGTTACTGGGCTGATATGGTTTCTGATGAGGAAAATGATAGACCCAAAGCCAATAAGGCTAGGGGTCCTTTGAAAAACTAATCGCTTATGAATGTGCAGGAGCTACTAAGGAAGACCGCAGGTTTATGGTTTGTCAATAGCGGAAGCTCCAGGCACATATTGGAGGACAAGGGACTATTAACGGAGTTTACTCCTGTTAAAGGGTCTTATGTCTGTATCGTCGATTCCAAAGGCGGAAAAATTTCCGGGGTTGGAAGAGTTGTAAAAGGAAGTATTTTAATTGATAACGTGATTTTGTTGAAAAACAGGATCAGACCTTTTAAAAGGCTTGTCAATTTCTAAAAAATAGTTAGAAAAGGAAAAAAGTATATCTTACTCATTATACTTTAAAGGGTAGTGATCGAGTTTTTACCGAAATGGAATTTTCAAGATTTTGTTTTCCTCGGGTTTTGATTGATAAAGTTTGGAGTGTTGAAGTCAACAAAGAGGATCGTAGCTATGCTTGTCAAAAAGTAGTGCCTCTTGTGTTAACTTCTGAACAAGAAGAGATATGGAGGTCTCATGAACAAGCTGTAAAGGACTTTGAAGATGTGTTAGATGGACGAAAGAGGAAGATTCATGAAACTCATGATCATTGTTCCAAGAAGACTTGTTCTAATTAGTTTATCTTTCTTTTGTTTAAGTAATGGACAAGGTGCTATAGAAGATCATGTCTAGATGATGATCTATAGTACAGTTTCTTATCTCCTGTATTTTGTTTTATTGTATTGGTTATGATATATGTCAGTTCCAGAAGTCTACTAATTTATTCACATGGATGAAGAAATTGGTTATCTTAAGAAAATAGACGTCGGTGGATGTCAGTTCTTAAGGGGGAGATTGGTTTCATGGCAATGTAAGAAGCAGACTTCTGTTGCGATCTCGTCTTGCGAGGCGGAATACATGGCAGCTGGTGGATGTTGCTCACAGGTTCTATGGATTCAACTGCGTGATTACGGTCAGAATTTCCTTTGTACTCCCATAAAGATAGACAATGAATCCACTATATCCATTACCAATAATCCTGTTAAGCACAGTAGGACTAAGTACATAGACATAAGGTTTCATTTTATTCGTGATTGTGTTGAAAAGAAATTAATAGTCCTAGAAAAGGTGCCGAGTGACTTTAATTTAGCTGATCTGTTCACTAAGGCTTTCGACCGAACTCGTTTCGAGTTGTTAGTTCAATTGATTGGAATGAGAAATCTATAGTGACAGTGTCTCTCAAAAGGAACTTTGTAAAATGTGTCAGCGTTTTGTGTCGTTATGTATGTGAGTCATATAGTGTCATAAAAACAAAATAAAAATCAGAAAAATCAGAAAAGAAAAAGAAAATAATAAACAGAGTAAGGTCACTGCGTCAAGACGATTAGACGTGACGATACTTTAGCTTTTAAGACTACTTAATTGTACTTTAATTTGCTCAGTTCAGTGATACCATTATATGATGTATCGGTAGGCACAAAGTACCAAGGTTTCCTTATAATCTGAACTTTAATGTATACAATGTTCTTATGAGAAACATATTCAGATATATGGCTGAGAATGCCTGCTCTTAATGTAGAGTCTGGTCCTTAAATCTTGCGAAAGATCTTGCGTTGTGATTTTGTATATTTGGTCTTTATATAGAAGGTCCCGGGTACATACATGCGTATGTATTGCTTTTTCGGATGTATATTTGCGACAAGATATCTAATATCTTATTAATCTTTTGAAAATTATGGAGGTAATGTGGCCTTTGAGATTCTGACAAGTAAGTCCTTAGGGTGTCTTTGTATACCTAGCCTACCTAAAGCTTCCAACTTGGGATAGGTTGTCAGAAAGTTCGCTACACGGGTCTCATCGAAAGTCACGGGTTTTCATAAGTGCTTAATATAATGTCACAAATATGCAAGTACTTAGCATTATGCAATGTTGGGTATATTTCCGTACGTGAGTCAAGTTATGTCGCTTTGCGTGTGAGGAATCACCGACCTGTCACCGCTGACTTGATTCTTAAAGGCTTTCTTCCTATACTCACCAAATGTCTTAATCTTAGTGCTTGTGTCGATTGTGAGAGTATATCTGAATATGGGTCACTTAAGTTCACAAACTTGATTAAGTGGCATATTAGGCTACTCGGGTTACATGGTGACTGTCCTTGGCCAGGGTATGTCGAAAGTGTCACAACCTTAAAGGAAACTGGAAGTACCGAGTGTTTAAGAGGACAAACATATTGGTAATCGTTGATGGATCACTGTTCATAACTAATAATAAGAGAATTATTTCTCACTTGTGGGCTTATGTAACATGCTAAGCTGATCTAATCAAGCAGTAACTTTAGCTCTTGTAACTATGTTATTCGTTTATGTTCAGTGTATGTGTGTGTGTGTGTGTGTGTGTGTGTGTGTGTGTGTGTGTGTGTGTGTGTGTGTGTGTGTGTGTGTGTGTGTGTGTGTGTGTGTGTGTGTGTGTGTGTGTGTGTGTGTGTGTGTGTGTGTGTGTGTGTGTGTGTGTGTGTGTGTGTGTGTGTGTGTGTGTGTGTGTGTGTGTGTGTGTGTGTGTGTGTGTGTGTGTGTGTGTGTGTGTGTGTGTGTGTGTGTGTGTGTGTGTGTGTGTGTGTGTGTGTGTGTGTGTGTGTGTGTGTGTGTGTGTGTGTGTGTGTGTGTGTGTGTGTGTGTGTGTGTGTGTGTGTGTGTGTGTGTGTGTGTGTGTGTGTGTGTGTGTGTGTGTGTGTGTGTGTGTGTGTGTGTGTGTGTGTGTGTGTGTGTGTGTGTGTGTGTGTGTGTGTGTGTGTGTGTGTGTGTGTGTGTGTGTGTGTGTGTGTGTGTGTGTGTGTGTGTGTGTGTGTGTGTGTGTGTGTGTGTGTGTGTGTGTGTGTGTGTGTGTGTGTGTGTGTGTGTGTGTGTGTGTGTGTGTGTGTGTGTGTGTGTGTGTGTGTGTGTGTGTGTGTGTGTGTGTGTGTGTGTGTGTGTGTGTGTGTGTGTGTGTGTGTGTGTGTGTGTGTGTGTGTGTGTGTGTGTGTGTGTGTGTGTGTGTGTGTGTGTGTGTGTGTGTGTGTGTGTGTGTGTGTGTGTGTGTGTGTGTGTAAGTTCGCTACACGGGTCTCATCGAAAGTCACGGGTTTTCATAAGTGCTTAATATAATGTCACAAATATGCAAGTACTTAGCATTATGCAATGTTGGGTATATTTCCGTACGTGAGTCAAGTTATGTCGCTTTGCGTGTGAGGAATCACCGACCTGTCACCGCTGACTTGATTCTTAAAGGCTTTCTTCCTATACTCACCAAATGTCTTAATCTTAGTGCTTGTGTCGATTGTGAGAGTATATCTGAATGTGGGTCACTTAAGTTCACAAACTTGATTAAGTGGCATATTAGGCTACTCGGGTTACATGGTGACTGTCCTTGGCCAGGGTATGTCGAAAGTGTCACAACCTTAAAGGAAACTGGAAGTACCGAGTGTTTAAGAGGACAAACATATTGGTAATCGTTGATGGATCACTGTTCATAACTAATAATAAGAGAATTATTTCTCACTTGTGGGCTTATGTAACATGCTAAGCTGATCTAATCAAGCAGTAACTTTAGCTCTTGTAACTATGTTATTCGTTTATGTTCAGTGTATGTGTGTGTGTGTGTGTGTGTATTATGTTTTTCGTGAAATGTTTAACTTTTGTTTGTAATTGTATTGTTTATGTAAGTCCCAACTCGATAGATGGTACTACTGAAGACACCTCTATGTCGATGGTGGAGTTACTTTCCAATATATGCACTGAACTGGAGACGACCAGTTGCAGTGTGTATATACCAAGTTCTAGATAGATTACTTATATAAAAGACAATAAGTAAAGAACAATGCAATAATACAAATAACTTGTAAGATAACTTGATGAGACAATATGTATTTTTCAATGTGTAATTTATTTATTGATATTAAACAAATTACAAGGTTGATGCGGAACCAAGATAATACACGAATGTAAATATCCTAACAACCTATGAAATACAATGGATCTATACTCGGAATTTCTCAAGACAATCGAAACACTTAAAGTTGTGAAATGTTCCTTTTAGCGATTGAGAGAAGATTGCACAAGTTCACCAAGAATATTGCAGGTTTGCAAAGTGTGAAGTTATTCGTCTTTGTGAAATAACTTGTAATTCTTGGTTGTGCAATGACTTGTATTTATAGGCAAAGTTAACATTGGGATGTTAACTTTAGCCGTACAAATGTGGTTGAGAGTATTTAAGGAATAGCATTTAATTCCTTAAAAAGCAGTGTAAAGTCGCATGATAAAGCAACTTACACAACCACCTTTATGTACCTTTTATTACTTAAATAATAAGACAAGGCTTATTATCCGGGTAAAGGTACATAAAGTATACAAGTCAATTCCTCGTAATCAGTGTAAAGCTTTGTAAGGGCTTTCCACTGATGGTCTCCAGTTTGTAACTGACTAGAATGCCAACTGGGCTTCGCTGCCATTGCCATTCTCTATCTTCCATTTGTTGTCTTCGACTTCAACTGGAATGATTCTTCAACTGGTCAGTTCTTAACTGGAGGAAGTCTTCAGTTGCGTTGACTGTACGGTGCAACTGGACTTCAATATATTTCTGGACAAATCTTCTTGGTCACCAGTTTTACTGGGTCACCAGATGCAACTGGTGACTGGTCAGTGTGAACTGGTGACTGGCCAGTTCCAGGTGAACTGGTCCTAACAGTTTAAATAAAAGTTCCTATTGCACGAGAGACAGAGTCAGAATAGAATCTAGTTTCCAAGAGGACTCAACTACGTTCTATAAGGAACACTGAATAAACGAGTAGGGTAGTTAAGCGATAGTGTTGTGATCAAAAGCTAAAAGAAAGTGTGTCATGATTAACAGAATATGAGTTTAAGGAAAAGAACACAGAGTTGTTGATTTCAATAGGGCTTTTCGTCTGTAAAGGTACTGAAGTTGTACTTTTTTACTTTAGGAGGTACCAATCTTTAATTTCGTATATTGTGGGTTATGTTTTGTAAAACCTCACATATTATGGGGGGCAAAACCACTATCTAGTTTTATTAAAATGACGTGTTCGGTATTGTGTGTGTTTGACTACACTGTACACATAGAGTTCATGTTGACTTTCTAGAAAAATAAATTTTCATCTATCCTTTACAATAACCAACAACAATATAATTTTGATGGCTGCTTTATTCTTCATCAATCTGATTCACCCACCAACAACCCTAATACTTATACAGTTATACTCATTATTGTTCCCACAAACCTCCAATTCCTCAAAAATTGCAATACAAAAAAGTTTCCCAATACAATACAATATGAGGTTCCCAAATCTGGCACCCCAACTAAATCTTAATCTTTTTTCAAGAATTAATCAGGATCTATACCGGAATTGGTTTAGGTTTATTTGATTTTGTTGTATATATATATACATATGTATATTATATATATTTTGTATCTAGTGGTGGAGGGTAAAGGTGCGGCGGCGGTGGCGGGGGGATGGTGTGGCAGTCGTGGTGGTTCTTGGTGGGGTGAGCTGTAGTGGTAGGGTGAAGGTGGTAGTGGTGGACTGACCAGAGGTGAAATCCGATGGGGTGGGCCGGAAGTGATGACCGCGGATGAAGTCCGATGAGAAATCAGATATGTATGATATAGAGATATGATTACAGATGGCAAAATTAATAGAAGAATTTGACGTCATCATCACCGCCGCCGCCATTTCTGGCAACGCATAAATTTTCCGGCAACAACGTATTTTTCCGTCAACAAATTAAATGGGTGATAAGGTAAATTGAGGGGGCACCAAGATGAACAATGATGCTTACAAATCTGAACCAAAATCTAAATCTCTTGCCACCACAAATCAGTCACATACACCATCGATGATGATGATGTATCATCCACAAATCCCTTTCTTTCTTTCTGCTATTATGTTTTTTTCTTTTTAAAGAGATTATAATCAAATAATGATAATGATGTTGATGTAGTATTGATGTATATATATAATTTGTTAATGAATGATGATGATGAATGAAATCTCATGAAGATAGTATTTGATTTGGTTTCATAATCAGTTTTTAAAGGGGAAAATATCCAACATGGAAGTCAACAAGTCAAAAACCAGCTTACATGGACTAAAACAACTAAATGGTATTTTTAAACCCTTCAATAGGAGGTGTTTGTCACTCTATAACCTACGATATACGAAATTAAAGATTGGTACCTCCTAAAGTAAAAATGAACAAGTTAGATACCTTTAGAAACAAAAAGCCCATTTCAATAAACAGATATTTAGTTAATGCCTATTTTTATTGATCTTTAGAAAGAAGATTTTCATAAGAACGAACACAGAGATGTTCATAGTTTGAATTTGATCTTTGAAAAGATTTTCGTTTAAATCAAAAATATTTGGAACAGAGATTCTAAATAATTTTGCTGAAGTTTGAATGTGCTTACAGTGAATTATTTGACCTTAAAGTGCCTTAGGTTAATAATAGACTGTTAAGTATATTCATTTTATCTTGCAAATTTATTCAATTCTTCGGATTGTATCTTATTACTTTGAGAAGATTTGATGTTGTTGTTGAGATGTGCAGGATAACAAACAGATGTTTGATTTTGTAGGCTGTCAAGCAAGATCTCACAACGGAAGCAAGCTAAATATCATGCAAAAGTATAAAAGATTAGGTTTCAGTTCATGTGCTTTACAGAGTTAAAGCCTTATGTTTATGAAAGTGTAATCTGTATAGATTTGCATGATAAAGCAGACATGTTCGGAAGACCTTAGATTAGGTTATCCATAGAACAATAAAACAGGGATTTTAAGGTTCAAGGTCATGTATTTTGAACAATGAGACAGTGTTCTCAAGGTTTGTTAATTGTTTTGTAGTTCTAGACTAAGATAACGTCATATGAATTTTTATGACTTATAATAGTGAAGAATAACAAATTTGGAGAAGAAAATAAAAAATGTAGTTCTAGATTAAGTCATTACTATCGTTAGTAATAGTGATGAAATAATGAAGAATAACATTATCATTTTTATCTTGTTTTGTTGTAAGCTTGTATGTGCAGGTTTTAGCACAAGGAAGCAAAATGGAAAGTCTTCAGATCAAACCGTAAGACTTTGATTATGGTTCATGAAGATTTGGAGACATGGGTAGTATTGCTGTTGGAACAGGATTTATGCTTCTACAGTTTGTGATTCAAGCTACAAAGTTTCTGGTTTTCATGGAAGTTAACTAGTTCAGTGTTGATCGTTGGAAATTCTACTTCTCTATTATATGCCGGTTATGCAAGGCGAGCAGGGACTCGAGCAATAGATCTAAGAAAGAAGATTGCATATGCTTAATTCGGAGGGATTTATCGTTAAGGGGGAGAACTACAATGAGATATGGTGAATTAGTTGATTATCATGACGATACAGAGATTTTGAAGTTTGCTGATCAATTTGCAGTTTCAGAAGATCAAGTTTCAGGTATAGCAATAAAATGTGTTGTCTCGAAGTTATCTTTTTCAGTGTATTTGCAGAGAAGTCAATCTAAAGGAAGGATTTATAAGCAAAAGACTGAATTATTCAAGACAAGGCTAAGATCATCAGGTTTTATAGTATTTTTTAATACAGTATAACAGATGATGATAGCAATGTTTTTGCTAGTTGAAGATCTTAGATATAGAAATGTTAATTTGAATATAGAAGATTATCAACTTTGTTCTTATCTAGAACCTTAGACATAGACATAATGTGATTGTAGAAGGTTATCTATTATGTAGAACCTTAGACATAGGCATAATGTGATTGTAGAAGGTTATCTATTATGTAGAACCTTAGACATAGGCATAATGTGAATGTAGAAGGTTATCGATTCTATAGCCTTAGACATAGAAATGTAATGTTTGAATGTGAAAGGCTACTAGACTATTGTTTTGTAACCTTAGACATAGATATTTTGTTTGAATATGAAAGGTTGTCAAATATGTGTTTTGAAACCTTAGATATAAAAACATTTATATGAACGTGAAAGGTGTTTGTAATAAAATGATTATTTAGATCATATAGTTATGAAATATTTTCATAAGAATATGAAGTACTTAATCAACTTTATATCTGAAATTCTTATGAACTTAAACTGCTGGTGATAATTTAAGAATTTCTGAATATTTTTTTGTTAAATCATAGTTATGTATCCTAGTCATAAATTGAGGGGGAGTACATAAGAATGATTGTTTTTATAATGATTAGTCATAGTTATACATCCTAGTCATAAAATTGAGGGGGAGGTATAAGAATGATGAATCAATTTTATAACTTTTTTAAGTGTGTTCAGTTGGGGAAAGCTCGTTTCGAGATGGTTTTGGAAAGATTGATCGTGGAAAAGTTAAAGAATTTGTGTAAGTTTATTAACTTTCCAGGTTTTAGACGAAGATCGAGGAAAAGATGAAAATTTGATGTCTACAGGTTTAGTCATTTAATTTTTCATATTTCCAGGAAGTTCGTAATAAATGTTGATCAATTATTCAGAAACTTTGACGAAATTTTGATTTTAAAGTGTGCAGGTAATTACGACCTCGTAATTAGGCAGAAGGCAAATACGACCTCGCAATTGGTCGATTGGGCCTAGTGCAATTACGACCTCGTATTGGGCCGGGTTGACCCAGACCCATTCTCAATTACCCAGACCCATTCGGGTCAAGTGGGTATATAAACCCAAATAACCCTAATACGACCTCATATATTAAAAATCAATTTGAGAGCTTTACGACCCCGAAAATACGACTTTGCTACCCCGATTGTGATTCGATATATACAATTAGATCAAGAGTTTTTGAGTGATATTTTTGTGTTCATCTTGAAAAACCGAATCTAGGTATACTATCTAATCGTAATATAGTTATCCATGCAACAAGAAAATCAAGAAAATAGACTTCGAAATTTTCGAATTAGGTTTTCTAAGTTTCTTTGATTTTGATGTTTTCTGGGTAAAAATAAGGGTTGGGGTATGTGTGTTGTTTGAATACGAGTGTATAGAAACAACTTTCGTGAATTTTGGTTGGGTAAATCGTGATTTCGAGTTGGGGAAGATGAACAGTGTGACGGCCTCGTAAAAGTGGGTTTGCTAGCCCAGATTTACGACCTCGTAAATGTCAATTGATTTTGACTTTGTTGACTTTCGAAATACGATGCGGATTTACGACCTGGACCAAATACGTGGCTAAATTGAAAATACGACCTCGTATTTAGAGTTTAGTTGACTGTATTTTGACTTCGAAATACGACCTCGTACAGGGATACGACCTCGTATTTGACTTAACATATTTTCAAAAGTTTATTTTTAATAAAAATTTGAAAATGAGATAATTTAATTTAACCTAATTACAGAGATGATTTAAGTTAATTATTATTAACTAAATTACAGGGATGATTTATGTTAATTATGTTTCGACTAAATTACAGGGATAATTTTAGTTAATTGTATATCTTATGCATATGAATTTTGATGTCAATTTGAGTAATTAATTATTTGTTAATGATTACAGAAATGGCAAGAAATTTCATTGCGGGTCCA
>CM067175.1:83126136-83278627 GCA_034093135.1 Erigeron breviscapus | reverse complement strand
TTGAGACTACGATGCCACTGCCTGCTTTTACATCTAACATTGCTTCTACTTCGGGTTCAGCTTTGCCAGTACAAGTTCAGCTGAGTCGTATTGTTTCGGAGAATAAGTTGTTAGAGATGAGAGTCACAGCATTGGAGAATCAGTTGGACCTCCAAGCTGCAAAACATCAGGAAGAGATGGACGTTATGACTGCTCTTGTTCATTCTCTTGCAGATAAACTTGATCGATTCTTGTCTCAAGGGGGAGATAAAGATGGTTGTAAGGATGGTGAGCTAGCAAAGAAGCGAAGAGATGATGATCATGATGATCAAGATCCAGCTCAAGGTCCTACTCAAGATCAACCTCAAGATATTGGTGAGCCAGAGAATCGAGGTCAAGATGTTGATGCTGCTGCTGATGTAATGGATTCAGAGACTGCTAAAATTCAGAGGGAGTCGCCAAACATAGAGAGTCAGAGATTGCTGGTATAGCTGGTGCTAGTACATCTGGGACTCAGCAAGATAAAGGTAAAGCTGTGATGGTTGCTCCGGATGCAGATCCTGATAATCCAGACAATTCGTCAGATGAGGAAGATTCCAATTCAGGTAAATCCAATTCTAGTAAGAGTCCTGATTATCACAATCCACGAAGTGTGAGATCAGAACAGGAAAGACTAGAAAGGGAAATTGCAGAAAAGTTTGAGAATGATCCTCATAATCGAGTTGAAGAATAATCAAAAGTATGGGGAAATCTTAGCATAGAGGTCAATCAAGCTAACATAGACCTTGATAGTGAACAATGGTCAGACTCAGATCATCATAAGAAAGAGAGGAGACGACAAATGATTTTGAATCGAATGCCGTCTGGCTCTGATTCTAGTTCTGATGATCCTGAAGACTCAGATTATAGACCTTGATGTTAATGATTTTTGTACTTAAAGAGATTAATAATGATTATAAGATAAATTATTAATGTTTTTTTTTAATTTGTTGGTTAAAAAGATTTATAAGATAAATATTGATGTAATTGTACATTATATTTATGATATAATTATTTATCTTGTTTTATGTATTTATACTTGTTTCTTATTTAAGTCTTAACATATATTTTATGTTTTTTATCTTTGTATGTTTGAATATGTTAAATTGCAGATAAGCTTCAAATAGGTGCTTTGGATGACATTGATGATATTGATGATGACTTAGACAGTATCGTTGATGAAGATTTGGAAGAAGGAGAAATTGTCCCTAAATCAGAATGGAAAAGGTTGCTTACAAAACCTTATGACTTTGATCGTGTCTTTGGAGAAGATAGAGAAATTCCAAAAGAACCGATAGCTGAAGAGGAACATTTCAGACTTAATCCGATCAGAGATAGTCCAGACGAACCAAGAAATGCTGCAAAGTTGATATTCAAAGTATTTGCAAAGATTGTTGATGAAGGACGTGAAAATGTTATTGATCTATGCTGGGAAATTGATGCTACGCGAGAGTTTGATATAAGAAATTATAATATCCCTCCGGCGCATCAAGATTCTGATTTCTGTATTGATAGAAGGATTCCAGCTTATAGTCCTACTGGTATGCCAATGGGTGGATGTTACAAGCCATCGATGTTTTGGGAGTTTATCTCAGTAATACAAAGTTGGTTCTATGATCATAGAATTAATTTATTTGTTATCAAGAGAAAAGAGGGATGTCAGTACATGCCAAAAGAATTAAAACATTTCCGAAGTCTCAATGATTCAGATTTGATGGATTTGGGAAAGAGATGGTTTGTAAATCTTCAGAATAATGGATATGCTGATTACTTTTGGCAGAGATTGCAAAAGGAAAGAAGTTGGCATTTTGGAGATAGAGGTTTGAAACCAGAGGAAAGATTGGTTAAACCTAGATCGCTGAAGAAGGTTACAAAACCAGATGGCACAGTTGAGTTTGTTCAGAAAAAGATCAAAGGTTGGATTTTTAAGATGAGTTTTGTAAAGAAAAATTATGATTTCAACATCTTAAAAATAAACTTTGATAAGGTGAAATACATCGGTTGGGTAATGGTTAAGATATCATTTACGTACTATTCACATTATTCTCGTAAACCGCCCGACATTTTAAGTGTGGGGGCGTTTAAGACCCCACCATGGTAAATTTGGGGAATGAGTCCGGCTGAAGACTCGGTAAATTTAGCGATTCTTGGGAGGCAACCCATGTCTTTGTTTTATTTTTCATGTATTAGGTTATTTTGTTTAATAATAAATTGCTTCTTGTTCAATATAAATATAAGTAGTGGATTATTCAAGTTTCCTTGGCCAAGATTCTTTAGGTTCACTAATTTTGTTTATGAAAAGTTGATCGGTCTATAATCGACTTAGGCTACTTGTCTTTTTATGAGTCGGGTGGTTGAACAAGAAAGTAATCGTGTTTATCATTTTAGTTTAGTTTGTTTGTTTTAGTGTTAGTTTGTTATTTTCCATTTTGATATTTTGATTTACATGTGCTGACGACAGGTTAATCATGAGCTTTGTAGATCATTGCAAGTGGTGAGGAGGAGAACATCAAGGAACAAGGTTACACGAGCTCAAAGAGGTGTAGTGATGGTTTGGAGAAGCATCGGTTCGAGATTCAACACTCAAGGCGGAGGAGAAATGATTGATATGAAGAGTTTGGCGCTGTCTTGGTATTTTGGCCATAACTTTTTCATCCGATGTCCGTTTTCGACGAGTGAGCAGGTCACGGAACCGGCAGAGAGAGAGCTACAAATTTGATTTTGAGCAGATTTCGTCATTCAGGACCCTCCAGCGCCGCTGGGCCCACTTAAGCGCCGCTCACAGCAGCAGATGCATTCCCAACGCCGCTCAGCTTTTGCCAGCGCCGCTCAGAGGTGCAGTGGCAGTTCGAACTTCATTTTAAACCTTCTAAACACATTCCTAACCCATCTCAATCACCCAACACTTATCAAGAGCCGCTCAAAGCTTCATTAGCACATCCGGATCACCGAAAAAACCAAAAAAAACAGAAAAACCCAAAAATCCAAAAAAATCAAAAAAATCAGAAAATACCAAAAAGAAAAGGAGATGGAGAAGCATCAATGGATCGCCATCAAACGGAGCCGACTCAAGTCTTTGAAGTTCAACAACGTTCAAGTCGCTCCACATATGCCATCTTCAACAACAATTCATGCAATTTAAGCCCGGGAAGTTTCGTTAATCCTTTATCTTTCGTGTTTTTCCTATTACCCTTTCTGTTATGTCATGTTTAGTACAACTACAATTTAAGTGTGGGGGGATGGAATAAGAAAAACCCGTGGTTTAATTGTTTGATAAATCATAAGTTTTCTACTACTTAATTCATGCAAAATTAAATTTTTTCTTGTGTCTGAAAAACATTTTGAGAATATAAGTTTTGCAAGTAGACAAAAGATGACGATAACTAAGCAACATTAGCTTTGGTAGATGAACGGTTAGTTAGGACTGTTAGTTTAACTATAGATTTGTGGCTGTTCATTTTTCCAAATGGATTAGAGCTTAGACTGAAACTGTATGCGATTATGTTTGCCATAGCACATTAACCGGACTTTAATATGCCTAGCAATTAGAGCTATCTAGTTATTAGTATAGGTGTATTAATTGGACTTAACTATATACGTGTTTGTGTAGGAACTAGTTTAGACGTATGGTTCGCCTTAATTCTTACACTATTAATTGTGAACTAGTTGCATGCGGAGTAAGTGTATGAGTCATCTGGGGTCTCTGATAATGTCTATTGCATGAATAATGTAGTAATCTTAAGAAAAGGCAATCAGTAGATTAATTAAAAAGAGTTCAAAGAACTAATAACGAGTAAAATCTATATGTAACACCCCAAGCCGAGGCTCGGAATATTACGGAAATCATATAGCACAAGGTGGAATTACAATAGAACAAGAACTAAATGCAAATAAAGATTCAGTGAATCCATTACAAAGACGAAACAAGTACCAAAATACAAAAGGAGCAATAACCATCAAGGTTACAAAGGAGCATTCAAAAGATGGCAATTAATCCTAAGTAATGCAAAAGAGAAGGTCTATGAATCCTTGATTCATCAAGTCCAATGCCCGGGTTAAACAGCAAGCAAGCAAGCAACTAAACTCCGCGCCCAGGATTAACCTGATTACCTGAAAAGTGTACTAAGCATAGTCAACACAAGGTTGGTGAGTTCGTAGAAACGGTCCACAAGGAACCACAAATAATAATCATAATGTACAAGTAGAGGCTAGACGTGACTTACAGTGAGCCTCTAAGTAACACAACAATATCCAATCCACAAAAATTTCATAAGTACGTAAATGCGTGTAAATGAATGCTCAATGATATGAATATCAAATGCAAGTACCAAAGGCATAAATAAGTCAACATGCCTATCTTATGCGTGAACGCCAGTCACCAATGCAACGATACCCTTCTGTCATCACAATGAACAAGGCTGTATCTCAAAATCATCGAGATATATATGTCTATATACTCGGAGTCAGGCACTACATCCAAAATGGGTGCATACATCTATGCACCAGGATGTCGGCAATCCCCTGCCGAGGGTCATCAACAATGTATGCAATGCTTACAATCAAATGTAAATGCATCAGTCATGAACCAACAATCAATAATCGTAAGTTATAAGCCAATAATCAACATTCAACGAACGTGAACCAACAATCAATAATCACCGATCATAAATCAATAATTTCAACTTAAACCAATTATACGTACATACACTTAAGAGGATTCTACTTCCTTCGAGCCCCAGATGCTTATATATAGGGTCACCCGCAGCCTTCCCACCACATCTAAAACCCAATGAAGGTATAACCGACTATCATGTATGTACGTCAAATCCTAATATTAACGAAATACTTAACAAACATAAACCAAGTCATTCAAGCGTAAAACCGTCTCAACAATCCAACATTCAAACCAAATCAATCAATCAATCAATCAACGTAAGTAAACACGCAAGTTTACACTTTTCAGCCCGAATCTCAAGCGAGTAGGGAGATACGAAACTCACCTCGATTGGTTAAGAAAGCTTAGATTGATATAAAGTCAAGTTATTATCGTACAATGTTCTCCTCGCGTCCAACACCTAAATATCGATCATATACATTCACATCAAACATTCACAAACACATACGTAGTTATCAAGAAAACGGCAAAACCCTAAATAGGTTTCCAAAGTGTTTCTCGACGTTAAATGACTTCTAAGACTCTTAATCAATGTTATGCAAGGTAAGAAGTGAATTAGGTTAAGACTCGGCGCGTAAAAAGGTCCAGAAGGTCAAACTAGGTCAAACAAGGAAAATTTCCAGAAAACAAAGGCCGTAACCTACGGCCTTCAGAGGCGTAAGGTACGGTGGCAAAAATACAACGGGCGTAAGCTACGGTCAATATGGGCGTAACCTACGGTCCTCTAGAAAGTTCACTTTTGGCGTAAGGAGTGGCGTAAACAGTGGGTTTTTGGGCGTAAGGTAAAATTTCGGCGTAAGCTACGCCCCAAAGGGCCGTAACTTACGCCCCAACAAAATTGCACTAGCGTAACCTACGCCCCATAGGGCCGTAGGTTACGCCCCCTACTGGGCAACCCACGAACAGCAGCAGCAGTTTAGTGCAGAAACTAAACCCAAAAACCCCCAAATTCGACCCAAATCGATTTACAACGACTTGTAACCCATTTTGAAGCATAACTAAACATCAATAACCATAAATACACATAACCCAACCCATAAATTCGACCAAAACATCACAATCACTTCCAAATCACCCAAACCCTAATTTAACCCTAACTTAACCCAAAATTAGTTTTAAGCCGATTTAGGACTTGCAAATGTTCAAGACGACTAGAAAAGCATAAATAAACATAAATAGAAGTAAATGGGAAGAATTTGACTTACCAAAGCTTCTCCTTGATCTTAAACCCGAAATTTGACCTAAATGGGTAAAATACTTGAACTAAGAATGAATTCCTTCGATACGACGATATGAACTGAAGATGTTAGTGATTTCCAAGTGAATCCAAGTCCCAAACACCGAGTGGTTGCAAGTATGAAGAAAAATCTAGAGGTGGGCTTGCTTTTGCTTGAGAGGAAAAAGGAAGTATAGATAGATAGAAAGATAAGAATGAAAGGGAGAGAAAGAGATAAGGAGGGAGATGGGTCTTGGGGTGGCTGGTGGGTCGTGGACTACCCACGGGCCAACCCGTTTCCCCTCACAAGTCCAAATACAATCGATTACACACTTAAACGCCAAACAAACATATTAACGACCCGACTCACATACCACATAGTCATATAATCACAAATGGCCCCAATTATTTCATTCAACAAGCTTGTTAGTCAGATTACACATAAAGTCAAAGGGTCAAAATTTGCGGATGTTACACTATACGCATCAAGTTATGTCATTTTGCGCGTGTGGAACCACCGACCTGTCACCGCTGTCTTGATGTAAGGTATAAACTCTAACCATTAGTTGAGTTATGTCGCTCTGCGAGTGGGGAACCACGACCTGTCACCACTGTCTCAACTATTAAAGATGATAATATCGTATAACTGCTTTAGTGTTAGCTAGTGAGCATGACTGTAGTGTGAGAGTATGTCTAAGTAGTGACTCACAAGTACACAAACGATGAAATATAAATGTCTTGCTAGTAGCTAGTAGATCTGATTGCTATACAAACTTTAATTAAGTGCTTAACTAGTCAGCAGAAGGAAGTAAGATTGAGCTGTAGGACATGTGGAATTATAGAACGGTTTTAGAGGTATTAACACGAATATAAGGTTAACTTTTAGTTTTGATTGACTGATTATCTTGCCTCTAGCTATAGCTTACTGATTTTGTCTAAAGCTTTCTCAAATCATTTTGCATGACTAATCTTTCAAATGCTTAACAAAGTAGAATAACTTGAACACTTAAGTTGTCCGCCCATCATTGATTTATTTTCTTGGACTATTTGCTTGAGGACAAGCAAATACTTAAGTGTGGGGGTATATGATGAGCGTCCATTTTGTGATTATTTCCTATATCATTAGGCCGTGTTTTGATGTCTAAATGAGTTAAGAAATGTGAACTTTTGGTACTTAATGGGATGACATGTTATGATAGGTTCACAAGGCGCGCAAGTGAAGGCAAACGTCTCTACTCAACTTAACACGAAGCCACAAGACTTTTGGACGAAGACTAGCAAGCGGGACATGAAGAATTTGAGGCCGACGTGGAGCAAATGACCATGTGTTAGTATTTTGGGCATAAATTCTTCATCCGGACTCCGTTTCTGACGTATAAGTTGTCCACGAAAAGGCGAGAGAAAGATCTACAACTTTCGTGTTGAGCTTCAAGCCTCCAGCGCCGCTCCTTTCACTCCAGCGCCGCTGGGATTTCTGCCAGCGCCGCTGGGAGTGCCGCCAGCTAGGGTTTTTTTTGAAATACCAACTTAAAACTGTAATATCCCGTAAAATTAAAATACCATAGAAACGACAATATTTATAAACATACACAACTTGGGTAATTATTAATTATTGAAGAAATGCAATCAATATTACACATTCGAATTAGTGAGGTAAATTTGTACGTTGGCTTTGTTTTAAGCATTAATATATATAAAAATTAGAATAATAAAAGTTTGGTGCAATATGAGTTCTTTGTTCTTATATAATTTTTGGGTAAGTATAATCTGCGATTCCTGTTTATTTTGATGAAACTAATAAAAAGAAGAAATAGAGCCATGAGACGATAACGTAATTTTGACATGAGAATAGTTAAGTGTCGAATTATATGTATATTGAATATTAATAACGTTTAAGCCGACAAATCATTAGTATTTCGTTGCATTGTTTTAATAGCAAATTAACATTGTTTAAGATATTTTGCAAAGACTTGAGTTTCATTGTTATCGACAAGATTTATTAGTGTTTTGGCATATAATATTTTGTTATACAAATGGTTAAGTTGGGTTCACTAATAATTGCAGAAAGATATCTCTCGCATAAATTTTAAGCCATTGTTCTTCGAATATTCAAATCGTCATGTTTGGATTTTACTTTTTCGTAGCATAGGCACAAGTTAAAACAACTTTTAGGACATTATAAAACATTACAGTAAACTAATACTCTTAAATTTATACCATGTGTTCAAAATAATTTAATACTAATATCACTATAATAAAATCATAAAAATATAAAGGATATTACATACTTCCTATTTGAATATATTTCGTGCTTACACTCTTGTATATGATTAGATTTGGTTTGGTGATCGCGTTTCGTTGGTGGCTCTTGCATTTTTGAAATTGTTGTAAGCGGCGATAAGGTACGGATATTCTAGACCGTGTTAGGATCTTTTCGGTACAATTCTTGCTCTTAAAACTTTGTTTGTTATATATATAATAGTACGGATATTCTAGATCTTATTAGGATCTCTTCGGTACAATTCTTGCTCTCAAAACTTTCTTTGATTAAATGTGTAATTTTTATGAAAATGACGTGTTATTTGAAAAATTATTTGTTAGTTATCCTTGTATAAATATTGTGATATCCCTGACTTTTGATGTACTAACGAGGTTGCCTTTATGATTATTAATTGGGGAATCATAATATTTTGTTATCTAGAGTTGTGTCAAAACCGTCTCTTGAAACCCGATTCGAAAGTTGTCCCGAAAAGGTGGGTTTGGTGTGTTACATTTGATGCGATGATTTGTACACTAATATGTCCCTTGAATATTCGATGGCAGAAAGATAATACAGTCGCATATTATGAATCATATTAATTGGCCCCGAAAGATTAATACAGTCGCATATTATGAATCATATTAATTGGCCCCGAAAGATTAATACAGTCGCATTTTGTGATTCATGATATGTCCCTCGAATATTCGTTGGCCCCGAAAGATTAATACAGTCGCATTTTGTGATTCATGATATGTCCCTCGAATATTCGTTGGCCCGAAAGATAATATAGTCGCATATTATGATTCATATTCATTGGCCTAAGAATTTAATACAGTCGCATATAATTAGTCATGATGACTCCATTGAAATTTTGTGAGAATTGGGTGGACGGAGATGTGCTTTTAAGTTAATATTTAAAATGTCTTTAATTGTTTTATTGGTCTCAATTTTTAATTTTGTCTCTTCAAAACATATTCGATATATTTTATTATATAAGTTGGTCAAAACGGTTTCTTAAGATGTGCATATAAGAGTAACCTATCCATGGAGGTCCCATGGGCGCGTTATTGTGACACCGATGACGTGGCACCGGCCGTAGCGGTGTATTTGATTTGATCTACGGCGTCTCCTTTTGATGACCACCGAGTGGTTATGTGCACTTTGATATTATATTTTGATAGGAGACGTATGGATCGGTCCTAAGCATTTTGTAGTTTGATGGTTGGCGTTTTCGTAGTGTCATACGAAGCGTTCGACCCTTTGATAAGAAATTTTGTTTGACTCTTATGTGCATTATTTTATGAGACTTGGTTTTATATTATATTTTGGTCTATTGGTTATAAGGCATTTGTGAAACTATACGTATGTGTACTTTGATTTGAAATAAGTTTGTTAAGGTAATAAGTTTGTCTTTGAATTACGTCTCTGCTTTTCATATTATATTTCTGCGTTTGTCATATCCGTTCACTGGGCTTTTTGCTCAGCCGTATTCCTTTTTCTTTCTTATACGGCAGGTGATCAAGCGGGCTTTGGGAACGAGAGAAGAGAGTAGATAGAAGTGAACTTAGCACCCTTTTGTTTTAGAGTTTTATTTCAAGCTTTAGAAGTTTTTATTTTGATCTATCAGGTTTGATTTTGAATAAGATTAACGCCCTTTTAGTTCTTTGATATCATTTTGTATTGTTTAGGAAATTAGGGGCGTTACAGAATGGTATCAGAGCATAGGTTCTTTCTTGTAGAAAACTTTATCCTAAGTTATGACCTGTGAGTTATGGGAATAAGTGATTAGTTAATCTATAGATCCGATAAGGTTTATACTCGACATAGATTCTCTCCTGTAGAAACTTAAACCTAAGTTATGACCTGTGAGATTGGGTAGAATCTTAGTTACGATTTTTTCTTTCAATTATTTTTAGGACGAAACTTTAGGTAGGTGGAGTTGTAATATCGTATAAAAAATTAAAACACTAAAATTTGATTGTAAAACAATATTTGTATAAGTGTCATAATTCTTGAAGCAAACAGAAACATTATGTTCGAGGACAAAAAAAGAGTGAAATATTAACTAAGTTTTGCTCTATCATAATACGCACGTAGTAAAAAAAAGTAATAAATAAACGATCTCTAATATTTCAATGATAGAAAAAAGACATGTTATTAGTATTTCGAAATGAATAAAATAATGTTTTATTTGATAATAAAAGTTGAGGTTCATTTACATGGATTTGGTCTTTGAAAAAAATTAAAAATTTCCTTTTGTTGCAATATAGATATATTCTAATATTTTAATGAATTTTGAATTAAATTTTAGAGAAATTCCGTGTTTCAATTTCTTTTTTTTTTATTTTTTTAAAAAAATCATTTTAGCTCGGTCATATATTGTTCGTATGATTGAATTCGGGGACGAATTCTTTTTAAGGAGGTAGTATTGTAATATCCCGTAAAATTAAAACACCATAGAAACGACAATATTTATAATACATACACAACTTGGGTAATTATTAATTATTGAAGAAATGCAATTTTGTCATAAGATTAATATAAAGAATTTTACGATAAGTTGTTAAACAATAAAGTTAACATAAGTTAAATATGGACCTAAATTGCCATGTATTTTATAGTATAATTATCTTAAAGTTCAGAATTTTCATCGTTGGACTTTTTTTTTTATTTAACTTCTGAATAACTAGTCATAAGGTATCTCTTAGTTTATAGCTGATTGAAGTCTAGATAAATAAAACCTTTGAATACCTTCTCATTGTAACATACTCATAAATTGAGTTTACTAACTAATTACTTAATTACAAATTCAATCCTCATTAATCTCTAATAATGACCTTTTAATATAAAACCATCAACCACATTTGATGTACACGTACAAAAGGAGATCTAGAGTTTTGTTTTCTCTCCATCACTTCATTTTTTGTTTATCCTTTAAAGTTCTGCACATTTTACTTCCCTTCCACGTTATTTTACAATTGGGATTGTGAGGAAAAAGGATAATAAGATAATATAAGCTTGGTGAATTTGTGAAGTAATTTGTGTGGTGCAAGGCTCCAACTATCATTTTAATGGTAAGTCACTAAACCCTTTTTAGATTTTATGCCATAAACTTTATAATATTTTAAACAAATCATTTTTTTTATTATTTTTATTTTTATTCAATAAATTAGTATGTTATAAATTTTGATAAAAGTAATAAAGTACTAATCAATATTACACATTCGAATTAGTGAGGTAAATTTGTACGTTGGCTTTGTTTTAAGCATTAATATATATAAAAATTAGAATAATAAAAGTTTGGTGCAATATGAGTTCTTTGTTCTTATATAATTTTTGGGTAAGTATAATCTGCGATTCCTGTTTATTTTGATGAAACTAATAAAAAGAAGAAATAGAGCCATGAGACGATAACGTAATTTTGACATGAGAATAGTTAAGTGTCGAATTATATGTATATTGAATATTAATAACGTTTAAGCCGACAAATCATTAATATTTCGTTGCATTGTTTTAATAGCAAATTAACATTGTTTAAGATATTTTGCAAAGACTTGAGTTTCATTGTTATCGACAAGATTTATTAGTGTTTTGGCATATAATATTTTGTTATACAAATGGTTAAGTTGGGTTCACTAATAATTGCAGAAAGATATCTCTCGCATAAATTTTAAGCCATTGTTCTTCGAATATTCAAATCGTCATGTTTGGATTTTACTTTTTCGTAGCATAGGCACAAGTTAAAACAACTTTTAGGACATTATAAAACATTACAGTAAACTAATACTCTTAAATTTATACCATGTGTTCAAAATAATTTAATACTAATATCACTATAATAAAATCATAAAAATATAAAGGATATTACATACTTCCTATTTGAATATATTTCGTGCTTACACTCTTGTATATGATTAGATTTGGTTTGGTGATCGCGTTTCGTTGGTGGCTCTTGCATTTTTGAAATTGTTGTAAGCGGCGATAAGGTACGGATATTCTAGACCGTGTTAGGATCTTTTCGGTACAATTCTTGCTCTTAAAACTTTGTTTGTTATATATATAATAGTACGGATATTCTAGATCTTATTAGGATCTCTTCGGTACAATTCTTGCTCTCAAAACTTTCTTTGATTAAATGTGTAATTTTTATGAAAATGACGTGTTATTTGAAAAATTATTTGTTAGTTATCCTTGTATAAATATTGTGATATCCCTGACTTTTGATGTACTAACGAGGTTGCCTTTATGATTATTAATTGGGGAATCATAATATTTTGTTATCTAGAGTTGTGTCAAAACCGTCTCTTGAAACCCGATTCGAAAGTTGTCCCGAAAAAGGTGGGTTTGGTGTGTTACATTTGATGCGATGATTTGTACACTAATATGTCCCTTGAATATTCGATGGCAGAAAGATAATACAGTCGCATATTATGAATCATATTAATTGGCCCCGAAAGATTAATACAGTCGCCTATTATGAATCATATTAATTGGCCCCGAAAGATTAATACAGTCGCATTTTGTGATTCATGATATGTCCCTCGAATATTCGTTGGCCCGAAAGATTAATACAGTCGCATTTTGTGATTCATGATATGTCCCACGAATATTCGTTGGCCCGAAAGATAATATAGTCGCATATTATGAATCATATTCATTGGCCCTGAAATATTAATACAGTCGCATATAATTAGTCATGATGACTCCATTGAAATTTTGTGAGAATTGGGTGGACGGAGATGTGCTTTTAAGTTAATATTTAAAATGTCTTTAATTGTTTTATTGGTCTCAATTTTTAATTTTGTCTCTTCAAAACATATTCGATATATTTTATTATATAAGTTGGTCAAAACGGTTTCTTAAGATGTGCATATAAGAGTAACCTATCCATGGAGGTCCCATGGGCGCGTTATTGTGACACCGATGACGTGGCACCGGCCGTAGCGGTGTATTTGATTTGATCTACGGCGTCTCCTTTTGATGACCACCGAGTGGTTATGTGCACTTTGATATTATATTTTGATAGGAGACGTATGGATCGGTCCTAAGCATTTTGTAGTTTGATGGTTGGCGTTTTCGTAGTGTCATACGAAGCGTTCGACCCTTTGATAAGAAATTTTGTTTGACTCTTATGTGCATTATTTTATGAGACTTGGTTTTATATTATATTTTGGTCTATTGGTTATAAGGCATTTGTGAAACTATACGTATGTGTACTTTGATTTGAAATAAGTTTGTTAAGGTAATAAGTTTGTCTTTGAATTACGTCTCTGCTTTTCATATTATATTTCTGCGTTTGTCATATCCGTTCACTGGGCTTTTTGCTCAGCCGTATTCCTTTTTCTTTCTTATACGGAAGGTGATCAAGCAGGCTTTGGGAACGAGAGAAGAGAGTAGATAGAAGTGAACTTAGCACCCTTTTGTTTTAGAGTTTTATTTCAAGCTTTAGAAGTTTTTATTTTGATCTATCAGGTTTGATTTTGAATAAGATTAACGCCCTTTTAGTTCTTTGATATCATTTTGTATTGTTTAGGAAATTAGGGGCGTTACAAAAACCCTCCAGAAAGGGTGTGAACGGCAGAGCAGGTCCATAGGCACCTCTAGGTCGAATTTGGAGCATCTTTAGGGTATTTCAAGCAGATCTAAAGCCTCATAACATCAGCCAATCATTCGTGTGATCCTACATCATCCGGTTGATTCTTTCTTTATCTTTCTAGTTCTTTTACATACATTCAAACATGAATTATTCTTATGTCTTTTGTGTGGATTTGAACTACTCGATGAGTAGCTAAACGCTTTTACTTGTTTGGATCAATGTGATCATGTAGACGCTTATTGTTTTACTTTATTTGTTAGATCTGTTGGATTGTGTTTACTGTTTGTCGTAGATCCATGGTTAATGAGTTCTTCATATTATTATAGGTTCTATATCTGAATATATTAGTTTAATTTTGATGGTTGTCTATGATCATACACTAGGACTAATATACTAGGATGGAAAACACTAGCCGGTCTATAACTAGATGTAAAAGGTGATTCACTTATAACTGAGGGATCCAGAACCATAATAATTAGAATAAGTTGAACATGATGCTTAACAATGTCAGACGCGATCCAGTGACATGGAAACGTGCACTGTGGTCACCGGAGGGAATTATTATCTGGTCATGGCTTAAGAGCCGGGTAACTTAAAGATGAATTAGTAACACAAACTTAGGTGATTAATGCTTAAACAATGAATCTAACGAGAATTTGTTTAAAGAGTAGTGTGAGTCTACGGACAGCACTAGTTACTTAGGCAAAGTGAATCTGACGAGAATCTGAGCCGTGATTAAGTTTTCCAACAGTCTAGCAAATGGGTAGGATAGTATTTGGCCGTATCATGAGATCGGAGATGCCAAACAAGTATTTTATTTTAATTATTGTTATTTGCTTTCAATTCAACTTTTTAGATTAAGCCTCTCGCTGAATAAGCGGTTGCGGCTTTTATTTACTTTTTATTTGCATTAGTTTAATAGGAAATCGTGACAACCCCCAAATCCTAGAATTACACCTAGCTGCTTTTTTAGACATAGTCCCTGCGAACGATCCTGGTCTTACCTATTTACTATACTATGAACGAACGGGTCCACTGCCCGTGAGTGAGTGTAGTAGAGAAGTTAACCTTGTAATTATAAATTTAAAACTTGTTTGAAAATTAAGTTAACTATCTCGCTCATCAATTAAAAAAAATTGTTAATTAGAAAAAAAAGTTGTAAATATCTTACCTTTTTAGCATATCAATAAAATCTTCTTATAGGATTATTAGACGTCTAAAAAGTACGAATCATAGAAAGAGAACCACAACTATATATGACCATTGTTAATATTAATTAGTTTTTACTTTGTGTTTAGGTGAATCAGGGTTAGGGAAATAAAGAGGAAGAATTGAAAAGTTTCTTAAATAACTTTTACTTTATGTTTATATGAATTTAGATTAGAAAAACGAGAGAAAGTACTCGCGCGTTGCGGCGCTGAGATGGTGGGGGTGATAGGTCATAGAGTGTGATAGGTCATTGGAGGTGATATGTCATAGCCAAATGCCTTAGCCGTACGGGCTCCGCCCTTGGATTTAAAAATTCGTCGAAAGTATATCGAATTACATCTCTAATGAAAGAGCATGAAATTTTAAGAACACTCATATAATCTTTATAATTTATCGATGTACTGTTTTTGAGATAAAAGATTTTGAATGAATTAGAGGAATAAAATGATTTATGGAGGAGAGAGAAAAATGAGTGGTTGAGATTTGAGGAGAGAGAGAAAAATGAGTTGTTGAAATTTCTTCTAAGGGTATTTTGGGGTATATAGATTTATTGTACATTATGCATTAGTAGGTGTACATTGTTGAAAGTTGAAACTTAAAACCCTATTTGCTTTATAATATAGTATATAGATAAGAAAGAAAAAGGGGATGAAAGAGTTATAACAGTGGTGGTGAGGATTAAATGGACATTGATTGTGCATCAAACCGCGCCTAGCACTTCGTGAACGTGAGAGACTTCATTAGGAAAATGGAAAAAGGGGTTTAGGGTTTATTGGCGATTTCCCGAAGGTAGTTTGACGCCAAGATATAATTATTAGGGTTTCGGCCGATTATTGATTGTGCCTATGATGGAGAAATCCCTCTTCTTTTATAGGAGGGAGTTTCTTGAATGAGAAGGTTAAGGTTTTCCCTTCCTTCTTTGGATTGATATACTCTTTCCATGTTTATCCGATTTATTTGCCTAAAGAGATAATCTTTATTTAGGATCGGACATGCATAGATATTTAAAGAATATCTATTTATCTTTGGAAAGGATTTATGTTAATCTCTTAACTATTAAATTATTTAAGCACCTCCGGGCCTTAACCCTATGTAGGAGTGCTTCGTATAATGTGGTCTTCGTATACTGATACGAAGTGGTACACCATTAGACATTAATACGATACACGTAGGGGCACGTGGGCTTTTAACGCTTCTCTTTAACATATTTGTCAATTTTATACTATGGTTGCATAAAATTTCTTATTTGAGGACCTTAATGCTCTCTAATTTTGTCATGAGAGGGGGCATGGTGCTAACTAATGTCGATTAAGAAGTTGTACCTTCCTTAGGTGTAAAATGTAATGTTGTACATGGTCATTTAAATCAAATCTCAATTTTGGTACAACGAGAAGCAGTTTACTATGTACTCCTCGTCCAAATTACTGTCTTCCGATTTCATGTCGGTTACAAGCCTGTGAACCGAAAAAAAAGGACTCAAATTGCTCAAATCAACAAACCACAAGGACCATTTTTGCATTCGCAAAATCCATATGACAAAAAGTGCCCCCAATTTCCTTGGTGCCGCTAGAGACATATAATTTCAAAAGCTTTCACAAACTTGAAGCAGCAGGTGCGGCTTCAGACAAATAATTTCCAACACCAAGAAAAAGTAGAAAGCTTTCTTACAATTTGTTTGCCAAGATGAGTACCATGAAGTTTTGTCGAGAATGGTATTTTCAAATTCTAATTCTTTCATGCACACCAACTGTTTGATGAAATACCTCACTTTTTTTTAACATATATATATATATATTTTTTATGGCAGCAATAACATTTTGTATCCAAAAGAAGATAAAGACCAGAAGATCCTTCTTTATGCTTGCAGAAACTGTGATCATCAGGTCAAAAAACTTTTTTTACTTTTTACCATCATGCAATTTACTTTACCCCTTATGTGATTCTAAACCCTAAACCCTCTTTTTTTATAATTATTTTTTATTATTTTTATTTTGTGTTTGTGTGTGTTCAGTTTGTAGCCTACCCAACTAGAAAAAAAATGGGTTTTTTTTATGATCTGAAAAGTTGTTAGTAGTCTTGACATGGGTTTCGAAAAAGTTTAGGGCGCGTTTAGTGTAGAAAATTACATGATAAGTACTAGCTACTAGGGACCATGTTTCTATCAAATTCTTTGGTTTAGGTGTTTAAATAACCTAACAGAATTAGCTTTTGTGATTGTAAATAAAATCCATTTGTAATCAATGAAATGCCCAAATATGAATATGCCTCAGACGGGTGGAATGGTTGTTTACAGAGTTTGTGGGACTGTGATTAATTTCTTGATAACATGAACAATTTTCTTGGAAGGGTTCCTGCAGATTTGGACTCGGGTACCTTTATCATATTATGCAGCGATTAGAGAAACAATAGGCACAAAAGAGCTTGAGATCTTATGAACTGCATGTATAAGGATCTAATAAGTTCTGTTTATAATTACAATGACTAGATTTGTGCTCATCTGGGTTTCTCTTCGTATATACTGATGTGCTTGGTTTATAATGGTATATGAATGTTTTAGTCCTAATGTGTATCTAACCTTAGAACTATTTATAATTTGAATGGATACTCTCATTCCCAAGGAATTTGGGTTTATCAGGAAGTGTGAACAATCCTGCTTAATTTTGTCCAGGGGTTGTCTCTGTATATGCCAGTGGAGAAACTTAAGTTGAAATGTACTGAAGTGTTATAGCTAATTTATTTGGTTTGATTGTTGTGTCTGCTGTACCAGCTCTTTACGGGGAAGTAGGTGATTGATATTCTAGAATAAAGGAAGGTATTGGGGGATATGTAGTTCTTTACGGGTTTTTTTTTTTTTTTTAGAACGGCAAAAGAATAGCAGCCCTCATGATTCGAACTCGCGATGTCAGACTCTAAAACATGTCCTTTAACCAACCCACAAAAGTAGATTGTTACAAAAGTGGTCCCAGATTGATAAATTATTATCTTCTGGTTTGACAATAAAATACTAGTTGAAGAAGAACAAGTGTTAATCTTGTAGGTTAAATATATTTTCAAATGCTTACTTGAAGCAGGGAGGATCGTGGGGGAAAAGCAAGACTTTACCAATCATTAAGGCTTTGAATTTTTGAAAATGGATGGGCTAGCAAAGGCTGGATTAGTCAATTGACAAAAAGTTTAGTTGTATCTCTGTGTTTTGCAAAGGTCTAGCAATGGTTTAGTTGGAATTTGAAGAACACCTTACCCGTGGAGGTCTTAAAATTGCATGTGTTTTGCGACATTGGCTTATCTAAGTGTTTTAAAATTGTCAGGGCAGAAATGGGGATGAATTGGTTGAATGTAATCAAGGGATAAATTGAGTCTTAAAAGAAATCTTACAAGTGAAAGATGCCGATGAATTGGCTTAGATTCTTTTTGTGTCCTTCTTAGATAAGAGAGTTTATCAGACTCATAATTGGTGGTTCAAAGATTATCTTCACATTAATTCAGTTCTCTGTTGGTTGCTGTGAATTTGAATCTGTCAATTCATTTGATAAAAATTGATATACACATAACCTATTTAACCCATTTGATCTGTTTCATTGTAATAATGTAGCTTAACTGATTTGATCCTAACATAAACCACAATCAATTTATTTAAACACAAATGGGTGGAATACGCTACACCTATAATTGAATTTCAAGTTATTCACCTAAATTGTAATTTTTTGGATGTTAATTATTAATTTTCTTCAAATATCTCACAGGAGGTGGCAGATAACAACTGTGTATACAGAAACGAGATACACCATGCTGTTGGGGAGCGAACTCAAGTTTTGCAGGATGTGGCTGCGGATCCCACTCTTCCGCGTACCAAATCAGTTCGGTGCGCTCAATGTGGTCATGGAGAAGCTGTTTTCTTCCAGGTAACTTTTTTCTTCTGTACAATATATGAACCACTTTCAAAATCACATAATATGTTATCATTCTGTTTAACTGCTGCATGTTTTAGTCACTACCGAAAACCGTGAACTGGCTGTTTGAAGATTATTTCTAAAGCTAATTGCATAAATATCCCAAATCCCCATTTCTGTTTTAACCAGTGAACTTCAAAGATCTTTATGAAGATGAAAACGAACTTTTGAAACAATAGTTAGTACTTCGTGTTGCATACAAATCTGCTATTGCAGGTTAGAATAGTTGGGTGCATTGGAAACCTATGGGATCTTACTCTGGTCTCTAGGTCATGTAGACAAAAGTAGAAAGTAGAATATAGGCTATTAACCATAGAATATAGTGTCACCTTTAAGTTTTCGTGGTAGAGCTGTATACTCTCTGGAGATGGTTTAGGTTCAGTGATGAATATCACGATTCAGAGAGATAAAAGCTCTAGCAGGGAGCAGTGTGTAAGTACCTAACTCACCAAAGGGATGGCATGTAATGTACCACCCCTGTCCCATGAGAGTTGCTTTTTTTTGTGGGCGATACATAGTAAACGTCAAGAATAGTATTTATAGTACCCAAATTATTTTTTTTGAACAATGTGAGTGGACAGACATAGATTACACTATGCAAAAAATTATGAATGTTGCATAAGTTGGATATGCCAAAAGACAACCGTTGAAGTCCTTCATAAGGTAGAGCAGGTACCTTATTTTCTGACAGTTATAGAAGAGCATCAATCATAAGTGTTTAAATCTACCATATTGTATAACTATTTTAGCAAATGGTTATTTACATCTTATATAATACTGGAAATTCATGTATGGGTCAAAAGCTTTCACGGCTGTAATTTTTGCTCGGTGATAGGTTGGTATATATAAGATTATGACTCATTTTGCCCATCTGCATTATGATTCCCTGGATCCCATTTATAGGGGGTGAGGAAAAATCAATGTGTGACGGAGAATAGGTAAATTATGAAAGTTTATTATATAATGAAGGTTTCTGAAATTAATACTATTTTGTTCTTGGTCGTCAGGCAACTGCTAGAGGGGAAGAAGGTATGACATTGTTCTTTGTTTGCTGCAACCCAAACTGTGGCCATCGATGGAGGGATTAAGAGCTCACTCATTTAAGTGAAAGATGAAACTTCTTATGGCTTTTTAGGACTAAACTTGTGACTGTTAACTGAAACCCGTGGAATTGTGGATTGTAATGGGTGTATTTCTTCTAACTGTGATCTTGAATGATAATTAGTAATGTGAGTGTGGATCACCAACTGTGAAATCAGATTTGATAACCTGTGGTTTGGTTTATGATTTGGTCGAGGTTTGCGGAAAAATCTCTATTAAATAGTAGCAAAGCTTGACCAAGTTGCTAAGTTGCTTAACTTGGAATCAAATTTTTATCTATTAGATAAAAATAAAATAAAATGTGAGCACTTGTTGATGTATGTTGTGCAAGTGTTAGACCAAATAGTAGTCTTAATTGATATTGAATTCACATCAATTTTATTAAAAGGAATGAAAATCTTGTGGTTGTCATGTATTTAGGTATAGAATTTCTTACATGTTATATTTTTAATACATAAAAAACATGAGAGTTCAATTATTATTATTAATTTTTTATATAACAAATATAAGAAAAGTTATATATGAGCGGTTGTATACCTAAACTTATGTACATAATAGTCACGTATTTACTTTTTTCTTTAATTAATCGTGATGACAGGATACTTTAGGCATAGTATTTGACTATAAGCTTGTTGGTGTATAAAGGCTACTTTAGGCATAGTATTTGACTATAAACTTGTTGGTGTATAAAGGTCTGATCACTGCCATTTATTGTTTTAAAGTTTCATTATCTAGGCGTGTTTGTTCCATTTTGTGCCCAAATGATTTTTTTTCTTTCTATTGGTCTATGATGTCTCGTCGTGGTGTCTGAGTCCCTAATGTGATAGGGAAACTCGGTTAGACCATTTCCAACGTAGACTGTTAATCAACGTTGGTGTTAACACCGGTCTTTCATTGAGGCTATGTTAGCCTCACGTTAATGGGTTAGCAGTGGGGCCAAACAAATTAACCATTTTTTACCAAGTTGGTATTAGTGTAATACCAACAGTTGAATCTTTATATATTTTTTTTCTTTATTTGCACTATTCTTTTCAGCTTGCAAGTATTCAACCTTATATCCTTAGAGGGTGTTTGGTACATGTGAATCATAAAGAATGGAATCAAAGTAGAGAATAGAAAGAGAATGAAATAGAAAAAAATGGAATGATTCATTTGTTTGGTATAACTAGAGAATCAATATTGGAAACAAAGAGGATAATCACTTTTCTTGTTTGGTTATATTATTCGGTAGAATAGAAATATCTATGATAAACTGGATTTTTCAGATGTTGATAAAACCATAGACTTTTACCCAATGATTTTGACCAATCCTACCATGAAACTGCTAATGAGGCGTATAGATAGGAACAAAAATCAACACTAGCAGTACACATAAAATAATCAAATTATGTACATTCGCTACATCCAAGTTAGCATCTTTTGCCTCATTAACTATTTTTTAGGAAATTAACTTTGATCTTCTTTTTGAATCACAATTTACAAGTTAGCATCTTGACTCCACAGTCACAAGACCATAACTAATAAAGCGATGGGGATGAGAAAGTTTTTCTGCATATGCTCTACAGTTCTACTTTCAAGAACAACAAACAAACCCAACAACTACAATACGAGTATATAATTATTAAACGAAAAAATAGATGTTATTATAATCATAATTGTTTCTAACATATATGTTGTTTTAATAATTCATATAAAAAGATTGATGAGAAGAGAAGAGGAAGAAGCAATCTTCAAAATTTGTCAGAGAGAAATTGGGTACTAGGGTTCAAATAAAATTTCAGATTGGAAGCACATGATAGTTTGTATTTATACCCTTTCTTTATTGCCACTTATCTGATTCTAGCCTTTGAATGAAAAAAAGACGCGACCCCCTTTTGTTTTCCTTTCCCTTCGTTTCTTTGTGTTTTTGAGTAGAATCAAAAAGGTGGAAAGAGAATGAATTTTTGATTCTCCATTTCCATTCTTTGTAGCAAACAAACGAGAGACATATTTCTCATTCCATTTCTCACCATTCCATTCTCATGTACCAAACATCCCCTTAAAGTGTCCCCTTATTCAACTAGTATACATGGTCGTAAACATACCATGTTTGGTTGATACCCCCTCAGTCATTGTACATTAAATACATCGTTAACTTTCATGAAAAACACCTCACAATTTTGAACCCTGATTTGTGGATAAAAAAAACTGTCTCCACACTAGTCTTACTATCCCATTTGAATTGTCCAAGTTTGCCTACCATAAAATTTAAGGGAAGTATGATAATTTACTTTTTAGTTAATAAATGACCACTTTATACTTAAAAGTAGTTGTATGTAATTGTTTTGGAAGACACTTATGGTTTTTAGGGAGACCTAAAGATCCTAAGCGATGGTATTCTTGTAGGACTCAAATGTATACGACCCAATAAGAAGAATAATCGATACATTCACCAAGGTATAAGGATTAAAGAGACGCACCCTATAAAAAAATCTATACTCCGTATATTTTAGCACGTCCAACTACGGATCTAGATGTGGAACCGGGCTAGAGAGTTAGAGAGTTTAATCCGAGTGTGGGGAACAAATAGTTTTGTGCCAGATGTAGATCCGGATATGAATCAGGTTCCAACAAAGTACGATGGTAATCCTAAATTGGGGGATTAGTTGATTGGAAATCAGGGAGCAAGTCATTGGTTTTTCTGTTAGTCAGATTGAAGGTAAGTTATTAAATAAAAAGTAAAGTTCATGCTCTTTGTATCAATCCTTTACATGCCAATGGGTTGATAGCCCAGTGGCACCCCAGACCTCCAATGAAGGCTTGTTCCTTGGGCAACCAGGGTTCGAATCCAAGGGGGCGCAGGTTTTACCCCAAATGCATTCAATGTCGTAGATGTCGTGCCGTTTGGCGATCTATCCGGGGGTTTTCCCTGTGAACTACCGCGATGGCATCCTGCCCGATGGGTGTAGAGACCACATATGAGGTGAATAGGCTCTGACCAAAAAACAAACATTCAAAAAATCCTTTACATACCTTAATATGCCAAAAATCTTAGATTTTCATAAAGGCAAATGCCCTTTTACCCAAAAAAAAATATATTAATGAGAAGACATACATGATGTAATGTTGCCAAGAAGTTTCTTTCATATTGTTGGAATATGCAAATGCTGTTTGGTTTAATAGTATGAGAACAAGGGAATGGATATGATCCCTTGTGGTTTCGACACTGACAGGTATGGAGTTTAAATTTGGAAACCTACAAAATCACGGTGTCAAACTCACCAAACGTGGACGAGTATGAAAACCCATTCCAATCTAATATGAAATCTATACTAACAATGATTCCAATATATAAAACAAACATTGCAACTTTGCAAGTAAAAACTTCTGTAAGAGCTTGAAATATATTCACTTCCTGTTTGATTGCTTAAGATTATGTCTGTCTATAGTCTATACAATTGAATTTCCTAAAAACCTAAAACTTTACCAACTAAAGCAGTCTCAGTGCCAAAAGCTCTCTAAACTCTACTGATTCAACTTGTTTCAGAATAAGGTTAAAGGCAGCGATAAAGAAATTGCAAGTCACAATTTATCTACAAAAGAAAATAAAGGCAATTATAGACTCGATCTGAATTCTTTTTCAGGGATCTCTACAAAACTGTGTATTATTGAAGAGTAATCCTACAAAGACGAAAGTGTCCTTGTAAACCAGTCTGATAAATGTCTCATCTTTATCGAGCCCTCTTTGTTTCCCCCAAAGAAACTTCCTGCATTCTCTAGCAACACTTCAACATCATGCTTCATCGCTGCAAGTCTCCTGTAGTAGTTGTTTTCTAGTCTTAATTGGATTATTTCAAGGGTCAAAGGCACTGGAAAGCTGCAAGATTTAATAATTAACTTGTAAGACCTGCCATGTTCAATTCCTGAATTTGTCAACATTTAACATTTTTCAACCCATTTTGTAGATTTTAACTTGTTTACTTACGAATTGGTCGACTTGGGACTGTGGGTTCTGTTCATATTTCTATAGGGTTAAACAGGTGAAATTAAGCCATAGATTAGAAAATTGGTCAAACAGGTCTGAAGGTTGCACAAATCTGATTTTAATACATAAAACCAGCTAATTAGTTTATTAACCAAAAAATTATCACTGAATTAATATAAAATATTACACTCATTCTCTACACTACATATTTTACAAAATAATTCATTTCTTTGCCAGATAAATACGGTTACAGGCCAACCAAGCGCGGTTCGTTACAAAAACACACCTGACCTCCCCACTCATTGCCTATTGCCTAATGGTATATATTGCTCTTATCTGATTCTGTTCATTTATACTGACTTGGTAACTCTAATTCCTTTGTTATTCGGTTCGCCACACTTTATGCACAAAATGAAAATATTATTGACAAGCAACAATTAGTTACAACATCTTCACTTTCTCTAAGACCATGAACTGTGAAGATACAAGATGTAAAGAAAAAAATTCTTTAGGTGATTCACCATTTTCATTTTGTTGTATGGCATGAAAAAGAAATGAAGATACTTAGGGTGCGTTTGGTTGCAGAAAACACCCCTTGTTTTCCATTTTTGTTTTCCAAAAAAACTTGAAAAGCAGAAAACGCGTTCTAATCATAGTTTTCTAAGAATGTTTTCCAAGAAAACAAAAAACAATGTTTTCCACTTTTCAATAGAAAACTTGAAAACATGTTTTTCTTGTTTTCCATTTTCCATTTTTCATTTTCATTTTCCATTTCCTCCCTCCCCTCCCCTCACATATCAAACATGTTTTCTAGTTTTCTAATTAGAACGCGTTTTTAAAATTTTTATTTGTTTTCTAGAAAATAAAAACCTCTTTCATTTTCTAGAAAATTAGAAATGAAAAACTAGAAAACATTTTCTACAACCAAACGGGCTCTTATATACTTGATCTGATCACAAAAAAAAAAGAGATTTTCAAAGTAATATTTAGTGGGAACAAAGATAGAGATTTCATGGTGTAAATATATGGAACCTTATGCTATACATTTACAATATATATTCCACTATACTTAACGCAAGGAGAAATGAAGACGGACCACAAAATGACACAAAATGACATATATTATATATATAGTGTTCTAATCCAGTGAGAACACCTTTAAAATGAGAACGTGAGAACACTAAAAATACTTCATTTTGATGCATTATAAGTCCATAAAACTAACATAATGTATAACTAATTATCATTATTTAAGTGTTTAACAACACATTGAGCCGTTCAAAATCGAGAAAATCACGTTTTTTGTTTTGTGCATCCATCTTGGATGCATATTCATCAAAAGGAATGCATAAATTTAAAAAGGTGATTTTGTCAGTTTTGACAGATCAATGTCTTGTTAAACACTTAAATAATGATAATTTGTTATACACTTTGTTAGTTTTATGGACTTATAATGTATCAAAATGAAGTTTTTGAGTGTTCTCACGATGTTCTCATTTTAAAGGTGTTCTCACTGGAAAGATTCAAGATAGGGAAGTGTATTCGTACCACAATAATTGTTATATTTACCACACATGTACTTTACTGACTTGTACAAATGTTATATAACTTGTACAGTGTGGTAATCACTATTTTGTGATTAAAGTGCGGTAATATCACTTCCCTTCAAGATAATGCGACCTAGAACAGGTAAGAAAAGCAATACCTGTTGATAAATGGGGATGACTGTGATGCCTGTTTCAATTTTTGAACACCATAATGATCCTGCAATCACCGATAATAGAATACATGTTGGTTAAGGCTATGATATGACTATTAGCATGCTCCATCGCAACAAATTGATTCTATACACATTAGTAAAAATGTAAATGCCACAATACTCTTAATCAAAGTCGCAAAATTGAGGAAAACAAATATATTACCGATCCTTTGTAAATCTTCGGCATTATTTAGGACTTATTTAACATATTTTGCAATGATGGCACTGGAACAACTTCAAAATTCAGATTTTGAATAACTAAAACAAACTATATGAATAATATTTCACATTTTCTCACATAAAAAAAGTAAGTAACCCCCAATGTAGTCTTCCACGGGTTTTGGGTCCCAATACCGTCTTCACGGTGTATGGGGGAGGTCGAGATGTAGACAGTCTTACCCCTACTAAAGGTAGAGACTGCTTCTAGGTTCTACCAAAGGTAGAAAAGGACCTCCAGCCTTGTTGGACATATTGGACATATAGATCGAACCCTTGACCTCTGTCTCCGGAGGTAAGGGTTCCAACCACTTGATCCAACCCAGTTGTTTTGAATAATATATCATTTCAATAAGCTATGATTAATTTAATAACCACCATTTTGCCACAATGCATAAAGTGGCACCAAGGTTAGAATGATATATCATTTCTATAAGCTATGATTAATTTAATATAGAAGACACCATCTAAACAATGTTGTCCAAAAATTGTCTATAGGCCAAGGAAAGTGTTCCGTTTCATTTCTAAAGATGGTTTGAAAAGTTGAGAACTCTTATAAGAAAGACATTAGACATTTGGAAATGATAAAGTTACCTCAGATTTGTTCCCTGATTTCTCAAGTTTTGCCAAAGCACGAATTAGCTTCGTTTTGATATCATCATCAATATGAGGCTCTTCCCATACCATATGACTATCATAAAGTTCCCAGGGACTATGTTGAAGCACAGTTGGATCCTCTTTATACTGAACAGAAAACCGCTCCCATGGACTATCTGGAAAGTCAGCACATTTGGCTTTGACCGCCACAATCCGCCCTTCCCACCAATTCCCATTTTCTCCAACTTCATTTTTCCACCAAACTTGACACTTGTCACGGGCCCTCCAGTCTCTCTCCATAGCAGCATCATACCTACTTCTTTCAACAAGAAAGTCGGGGAAGCCAGTGACTTCTGGAAGAGTCAATTTAAATGACTTACCAACCACATTAGAAGTCGGGTCCTCGAATTGTAGTGTCATTTTGCAGCAGCCTTCACCGGAACCTGAGAGTGCTGAGTACTCCAAGTCTTTGACTTTACAAAATTCAACGTCCCTGATGTCTCCCTTTAGTGACCTCCATGGACCAATCTCTCTTGAATTGCTATTATTGATGTAATCTTGATGACCCTGAAAACCCATAAAGAAGATATTAATTAATATTTTACAAAATTTAGTAAATGAATAGTTTGGATATCCCTGTACTATATCCCTAACCTCTTATAAAAACTTACACATCTGTGTGTTATACTATAACCTCTTATAACCCCTAACTCGAGTCAAATTATCATCAAAATTAAATGAAATCCCCAACCCCAAACACTATAATCTTTTACTTTTTGCACCACCACCTCTGATGGGGCCATCGTTGACCTCCCCAGTTCCCAATGAAACTCTAAAGTGGATGATAACACATACATAAAATCAGTTTTGATTTCGTCATGACTCCACATCAGTTATTATGTCTTTCAGATCGGTAAGTGATTTTATTTCATCAACTCACAGTCAAATTCTCATACTAACCATATATTACTTTTTATCAGTTTATTGGGCTACCACACTAGTTATACTGAAACAAGATTTGTAGAACAATGTATACATCGGTATTTTTGAGGGTAATTTCCAAGATTGGAACAAACGTAAAACAACATGGCTAATACAGAGCTTATATTACTTTGTTGTCCGCACACAATAATTTTGGGATATGGGAAGCAATTAATTTCCGAAAAGAGTATTGAGATGGACCCCACAAAATGGAAGATGAAGAATGAAAATAAAAGGGAGGCATACTAATAGCACCAAATGACATTTACAAACAGAAACCTAATCCTTTTTCCAGGAAAAATGGTTTCAGGCTTTTAGGTACAGGTTGAAACATGCCTGGTTGAGTTGGGTTGGCCCAATGCTCTTTGAACATAAATTGCTTTTTATAAATAGTTAGTATCAGTATCAGATATAATTACAAAGAATATATAACTCCAAAAATAATGATAATATAACCTTTAAATAAACTACACAAAAAGACTTTATGCGTTTTAAATATACTTTGAGTAAATTTCGCCTCGTTTGACCCTTTTAACCCGTTTCCTTTTGAGCACCTTTTACTATTTAGACGAAAGAGATTGTAACATAACCGCGATCAACTCATTTAGAAGAAAACCGGTTGAAATTGCCACCTCTTAATGAAAAAAATAAATTTATTAAATACAAACATTTCCGAAAAAATGTGGCACTTTTCATATGAAAGAAATAGGACACTGATGACCTAAAATTAACAGACACATACCTGTATAAAGTATACAACTTCATCCCCCAACTGAGGAATATATCGAAACCCCTCCTCGTGAGCTGAAAGCAGCAACCACGAACTTCTCGTTGATTGGTGTGGTTTCTTTTTCTCTGGGGATTTGTTTCTATGATTGTAGTCAACGGCTCTCCTTCTTCTGGTAGATCTTAATCCCACACTATGTCTTGAATTTAATCCATCCTCTTCTTGTGGAGCCTCGTCACTTCCATCATTTGAAGATTTTTCTTTACTTGATGTATCTTCAGGAACATCATTGAGAATCCTCAAATTGGCATTTCTTCGAGTCCCATGGATTCTTGGTTCACTTTGTTCATCATTGATAATCCTTAAGTTGACATTTCTTCGAGTCCCGTGGATTCTTGCTTCAGTTTGTACATCTTGATTAATACTATCTGCATTAGACGTGCTTGCTTCCATTCCTCCACCATTAATACCTACACTTGTTCTATTCCTAGTTGATTTTGACCGTCTATATACCTCTTTGAACATCTTATCACGTGAATTTGGCTTCTGTAACTCTTGAACATCAGAGCTGATAGCTGTAGCATCCCGACTAGCTTCTAGGGGTGTCTTGGTAAGTTTTACACCAGGGACATCTGAAGTATATCCATCAGACATCATGGTACCATTTCTTGATTCTTGTACTGATGATCTAATCTTTAACTTTGTGGGAATGATTCGCAATTTCGTCTGTGATGGAATAGGTGTAGGGATATCTTTATCTTCATCATTTTCTTGTTCCTCGTCTAGACAGACCATTTTACCCTTTTCGATTTGGACATCTGGAGGACAGATTAACTCCTTTTCAAAAGTAGGCTCTTCATTGGTAACATTCTTGATCTTAACACCGCCATTGGGCCATGACTCGTTTCCAGATTTAGCAAAGGATGACATTGGTTCAGTGATCCGTGAACGTTTTGATGAGCGAGATTTTGCCCCTCCCCATTTAATGTCTCTATCGAGCAGGTTCAAGTGATTCATATTTTTCACAGGTGAGTTAAGATTGTCATCTCTGTCAACAAATTCAAAATTTCCATCAATCGGGGATATATGCGTGCTTGATCCTTCTATGTCATGATGGTCCGTGAATGATGATGACCCCACCAGTTCCCGTTTTCTCGAATCTCGATTGGGAAGTTTAAAGACCAACCTCTTTTTGGGAGCATCTTTGTTGGAATCCACATTTTCAGATGCTATTTGTTTGCCTTTTAATACATGCTCGTTTTGTTCATTTTCATATGAGATTTCCGTTTCGTCACTTCCAGCATCAGTTTCTTGCTGACTGGAATAACTTTCAGATGAACCACCTTCTAGAACATCCTCTTCTCCATCTGAGGCTCTTCCACTTATTTTAGATAGAAAACTTAGAGCATGGCGTGCAGCGGCCCTCCTAGGCCTTCCAGATTTGTTCTGAGATGACTTCTTTTTAGAGGACTTTTGACCAACTTTTGACTTTCTACTTCTGTTGTTTCTTAGTGAAGTATCCTCACCATCCAAATTCCTCCTCTTTACACGTCTTCCTGAAGAAGTCATGACCTCAGCCTGACAACAATAAAAAGATTTCAGGGTAAAAGTTAACAATTGGCAAAATTTAAGCAACATATTGGTTTTCAGAAGACTAAAGATAATTAAAAGCCAACATGCTTTCCCCCATTTTTGCAGAAAATGTCTACGTCTCAATGCTAACTTGTTTTTTTTTGCATTTTTAACGGCACTATGCTAAATTTGTGACCATCTCATTTAATATGTATTCTTTTTACCTGTCACGGGTAACATGCAAGGAGGCAGATCTTGTGATTATGAGCAATTTGACTAGCTGAGTTGGACATGTACAAATATTGTCACAAGTATTGTCCAATTCAGCAAGTCAAAGTACACATAATCATAAGATTGACCTGTGATTCGGTCAAATATACACATTGAATATGAAAAATATAGTACACGAACCAAAACAGGATAAAAAAAAAATGCAACAATAGAAAAGTATGTGCGGTTTTTAGGGTAAACCCGTTTCAGCAAGAACAAATTGCATAACCCCAAACAGCCTGTATACTTGGTCATTGGACTTCAAATTGATACTAAAACTGCTATACTTTTCAGAAATGATTATGAGTTCAGGGTTCTTGTAGAGTATTCAGAACTTTAATGGCTCAGTAATAGATCTAGATATCTAGTGACCAAATTGGAAATAATACACGCGTGTATTGCCATGTAATTCATTTTTTGCCCGCAATGGACAAAAGAACGCCAACATGATTACGATTTCAAGCCAATTTCTTGCTGGATAGAACATGTTAAAACAAACCAAATGGATTATTTTCCCAGGAACTAGAAGAAATTTATTCTATTCCCAACTAAACATTGCATGATAGATTCAATGGTACTACTTATCAAATTCAATATGTCAACGTAATGAAAGGTAGTCCTTTGAAAAATAAGTCGAAAGGTGTAAAGAGGGACTTACTTCTGCCTTCAACTTTTTCTTTTTAGACCTGCGGGTGGTTTCATCACGAGAACTTTGATCGTCACTATCTCTTCCACTTCCTTCAAGGCTAGCAGACACATTGGAACTCAAACTTCCTTGCTCTCCTCCAGAGTGATACTCCTCTGTCACATTATACTCTGAATCGTTTTCATCAGTTTGTACTTCTATTTCCGGTTCCCATTCCATGGCATCAAGAAACTCTGGAAGTGGGTCCAAAATATCCAAGTCAGCAATTGGAGGCACTTGGTACTCTTGGTCAACAAGACTGATGTCAGTTCCTACAGCATATCTGACTGAAGATGGCCTCCATTCTAACCCCAAAGCTCCTAACCGTCTTTTCTGGTACATGCTTTGGTAAGGCTCCGGGTATGGAATCATGCCTAAAATGTTTCAAAATGAAGAATTTAAAACTTTTATAGGTTGGAAGTTGAAACAGGTTGCATCCACCTACTAAACTTTTTATCCGTTTTACATTATACTTTTTAAAATCAACTAGGGGTAAATAAAATTACAAGAATTAGCTTGCAGCAATACTAATCCAACTTTTGGAATACAGTCATTAGAGTATTGCAATACATTAGACAGATTTTAACAGGTTTCAATTTTGCCTCAAAAAATGTTTTTACCCATTTGATCCGCTAAAGATAAATCAAACTAATGAAATACAGTTAGGGAAAATTTTTGGATGTAGAGTTTCCATAGCAGTTTGCAGGTAACTAGAGGTGGTTAGATGAACAGGTCAGGCGGGTGGGGTCAAGGGTAAAAGGGGTTTGGGTCATGACTGGTATATTTTTAATACGAGTCAAAATGTACTCACTTGGGAAACCAACAGTACTTTTGTCAATTTCTTTACGTACATAAATAATCTGTGTGTTACATTTTATCAGAAACTAATAATCCAAGACATTTAGAAGGACATAGGCATTTAAATATACCGTTGGCAGCAACATTTGAACAATTTGTTCTGTTCCAATTCTTACCCAAGTATTAAGATACATACCCATATGACCCGTTGAAACAGATCCGAACCCATATGTGTTTAGGTGAAAATGTTAATATTTGCCACCTCCAAGAGTTCCCTTAAGGTCACCCAAATATCAGCTCTATCAGTAATCAGTCAGAAAACAAGACACATATATAATAATGGTCACTTCAAATCTTCTTATGACAAACCTGAATCACAAAGAAGATCTTGCATATTTCTATGATAGGGAGGAAGTTGTGTTTCCTGTGTAGGTTAAAACTCTAGTAACATCAGAACAAATAGCATAAAGTAATCAAAGAAACTCAGTCTAGTGCAATTATCAAAAGCTTTTTTCAATATTAGTCCGACTTTCTCAAATAAGCTTAAAGTTTCTATAAGTATAATTTACAACTGAAGATTATTTCTGATAGAATAAAGTCAAATACTGACCATTAATTTGAGATCCTATCACATGTAACCTACTTTCTTATCACTCAGAAAGTAAAAATTTATGATTTACAGTGTAACTCTATACTAAAACATTATATATATATATATATATATATATATATATAAAATAAGGCAAAACAATTCTGCTACAGTGTTTTTTAGTTACACTAACTATTTGTTACGGTAACTTTTTTTGTTACACTAACGATTTAGTTAGATAGGCTTCCAATCATGCAAGTTTTTTTTAGCTACAATATTGGACTTGGCTGCCAGACCTGAGCTTAACTAAGTAACCACTTTCCATGTTGGACCTAATCAAAAGCCTGGTGAAATTTGGTTGTTTAAGAATATATTTGTCGCCTTCAAAAATAGTACAAAAGTTTATAGGTTGCCAAAAATTAATGTTCAAAAAGATGTTATTAGTTCTAATACAAGAGTAACAAATATCTGTTGTTAATTACTTATGATCCATAAAACGTATACCAGAAAACAGTTGACAAAACCTAAAGATGATAATACCGTAGCGAAGCACGGCTAATTTTTCTAGTTAATGCTAAATAAAATCAGAATATACAAATAACAGCACTTCTTCGTCTTGCACTAATGCAAGACACAGATATACATTTGATCTGACAATTGTAATTATTTCTAAAGCAAGTGTCACAAAAAAAAACTAACCTGGTCAAGAACATTCCCATGTGCATCTTGAACTAAGGGTCGGTAATCTCCAAGAAAAAACTGTTTCCAAACTTATATAGCATCAGTAACAGGTATTGCCTATGTATTTATACCGAACCAAAATCCGTTATCAGTCAAGGACCGAGATATCGGTTATCGTGGTGGCAGTGGGATAGCAGTAATTTTAATATTATGCAATATCTATATATATAGATATATATATATATATAAATACTTAATACTTGATAGAAATATCAAAGGTCAAGCTTAAAAGTGTCAATATTTGATAGATTAATGTTAATATTTGCAAAAATTAGTGGTTATTGTGTTGTGTTTAAGTTTAGACCAAAAAAAAATTTTAAAATTAGAAAAACCTGGAAAACAGATATCCCACCAAAATGACGACACAGGGTGTTGCTAGTTTTTATACAGTACTAGTAGTTTCTATCTTATACCTGATCATACTTGGCATCTTTTTGTGCCTCTCCTTGACCAGTGCTCAATATATATAGCTGACCAACCTCGTCCGATAATATAATGGATGTCCCATCCCTGTTAATATAGGATATTCAAGAGTAACGAATAGGTCAGTGATATATATAGAATGTGTCAGATATTTGAATTATTTCAGCTTGTAGCAGAAAATCATACTATGCACTAGAACAATTTCCATTCTAGAATCTCCAGCAAAACTAGCAAGGGTTTCTTACGAGATGTATGGATGTGTTTTTTGAAAACAATATGTGACAATGAATAATCAAAAGCAGATAATCAGGTGGATAATCAGGTACACAAAAAGAAAAACAGAACAATAATGTTTAGATGTGTGCTAAAGATAGTGGTTGGGGCTTTGCTCCTCCGGTGCTAGAAAATAGAATAATCGCCTTCAAATGACTTGCGTGAACTATAACGATAATTAGATAATCACCTTCAAACACATATATCCAAACACTCGCATAAATGCAACTATTTCAGCTAAGATGACCAGTGTCATAAATATCGGCCGAATATCGGTGATATATCGGATATCGGGGTTATACCTTTACGAGGTTTCACATATCGGCCATCGGTTTTGGTCAATAACGGTCAATATCAGGATTTAACGTTCAATATCGGGATTTATCGATCAAAAAAATAAGTTTGACTTTTTTTTTCATGTTTAAACCCTTACTTTTACAATTTAAAAAAAAAACTAATATAATTTTATGTTTATTTTAAAAATGTTTTATGTTTACTGTAATGTTTTACTTTTATTATTGTATTTTTGTTTATCTTATTTAATAAACAGTAGCTTAATATATGATTTATTAAACAAAAAGCTAGAATTATATGTGCGTGTAAAACAATTAAGTAGAAATATATGTAAAACATACAAATCATGAATATAATGATAATAGTTATTTTTTAAAAATTAAATTCTTAGTAATGTATAGGCTCCAATATATCTCCGCTACGGCCGATATTTACAACCTTGAAGATGACTTATTAGTAAATTGGTGTTGCTACAAGTTGTTCATGCTATTCTCCTTAGCAGACAAGATCTAGTTTCAGGCATTTGGCAAATAGTCAGCACTTTATTGGACTAGGTTGAGTATCATGTTGACAATTTTCAAGAAACAGAAGAAGAAGCAAACTTATTGTGCTAACTTCATACTATAGTTGATTCTACTTCTACTCCTGAAGTATGTGTGGCCCATAAGGATAGTATTAGAATTTCTTGATATATGAGCCAAAGTAAAACTAAAAATGTAGATGGGATTTACATTATACTACTGGTATAGATAGAATGACATGGAATTTAAAAAATAAACACTGTCAACTTACGGAGAAAATTTTCCATCAACTAGCTTGTAACGGCCGATTTCAAATACACGAATAGGTAGTCCTTCCCATATCTATATAGGAGTGAAGCAAAATGGAATCATTTATACTTAAATATAACAATAAGCAACAAGAATGGCAAACAAAAGAATAAATAACTAAGTGAGGTTTAGAGAAAGAAATACTCACGTCCCACACTATCGTTTTTCCATCATACCCAGCACTCATAGCTATCCGTGGATTGAAAGGATGAACATCCAAAACATAAGTCTGCAAATAAAAGCACAATATTAGAATATAAATACATGTGACAATTACAGTCTGAAGCTTTATTTTTATGTAACATAGATTAGGGCAGGTTAATTGCAGTAAATAATAAGCTATTAAGTACCCAATTTTATGCACCATACCATTTCAGGACAAACAAGGCACTACGCTCTATTTTTTATTTTTATGTAATATAAATTAGGCAGGTTAATCGCAATAAATAATAACTTATTAAGTACCCAATTTTATATTATGCACCAGATCTTTTTCAGGATAAACAAGGCGCTACACTCTATTTTCGTTTAAATTCAAGGCACTACACTTTCTATATATAAACACTAAAATTTCTATTTCTATGCAAGTGACCATGTCATGGTCCCTCAGTTTAATTTTTTAATTCAAACTATCTGCAATTATATAGTCAATACTCAGTTTTGACATCAATTTCTCCATGTGATATAAAAGTGACATTGTTCAGATCACAAGGTCAAGAACCTTCAGAAGAAATCAAGAATATGAAATATTTCAAACAAAAAAATAAAGGCACTTACAGATTCACTGTGACCTGTTAGAGAATGGACCAGGCTACCATCAACAGCATTCCATACACATATCCTGCAATCTGCATCAATCCCGTACATATTAGAACAACTCATTCAGGACTTCTTTCACATAGTAATAATTTAAGTTATATTCAACCTACCCATGATGGCAGCAAGTACAAAACGATTGTCAAGGCTCCAGGCAATCATGTTAACACCACGTGGGGTAGGAAGAATCCGTTGACGCGGACCTCCTCTTGGTGGTTGAGGCGGCATTGGAGGTGGAGGAACTTTCAAGTGATATGCTCGAGTCCAACGTCCAACTCTTCCCTGAAAGTCAAAGAATCTACTTAGTTAACAGCTGCAGGAAGTGGTAAAAGGAAGTAATATAAAATGGGTTGGCGGGGAGTCTAAGTAACAGAAAAAAAAAATCGATCTGGGTAGAAAGAGGTGGCTTTCCGTATAAAAAAACAAATGTGTTAATTATGATTACAAAAACAACAAGAGTATCTAATGATCTAAATCTTAAAATAAAGGTATAGGGGTTAAACACAAGAATGATGACATTTGAGCGACTTTCAAATTGTTTGACCCATTAGTCATTTGACCCGTTCCCTTTTTAGCTAATTTAATATTTGACCCATTTGATGCAAAACTTAGCTCAAATTGCCCAGCTCATAAGTAAGCGGGTCAAAATTGCCAGCTCTGGGATTCTATAATTGCATAAAGATCAATAAGATCAATCAAGTTTAAATAACTTGAGAGAACAAGAGTTGAGAATGTTATGATAGAATATCTCACATGAGATCTACGTGACTTTGGAACCCAAATAATTGCACTGCCATCACGAGAACACGTAACAATGTTGTCATGGGTAAACCTGGAAAATTGAACATTCGATTTAAATAATTTAGACCACCTTGTCATGCGTTAAACCTTAAAGATTGAGCTAACACTTAAATACTAAAAATAAGCATCCCAAATCAGAATGAGATTCACATTGAAATTAAAGTAAATGAAATTTCATAATAGCTAATTAAAAGGAAATAAATAAGGACCATGTATTCTTGAATTTCGGAAGGTTTTCTTCCTTTGAGGTGTCAGATGGAGATAATCTAGCAGTCACAGTGCACCCACTGCATCATAATGGAAAATAAATTTTAGACTCGGCCAAATTATGAAAAACTAATAATGAAAAGTTATCCAGTATTGTACCTAAACTGTACATAGTTAACATCATTTTCATGTCCCGCTAAAATATCCATCTCATGATTGGCTTGCTCTGGATCATCATTGTTAGTTTTACAGGCATTCCAAACCTGCAAGTAGTTATAGTAAGATACAGGTCTCCAATTCACATTGGTAATTAAACATTATCTATTCACTGTATTAAAAGAAAAAAAATGAAAAACATGTATTGTTATCAATTAATTATTTTTCATGTTCTCAAGTAGAAGAGAAACGAAGAGAACGCTTTCAGTACTACAATTAATACCCTTCCTTTGTAATTTTGTCATTAAGAAAATTGATCAGGTCTTCTGGTATCATTTCCTCCAATCTACCCACATTTTGTAGGAAAATTTGAAGAACGAATCAGCCAAGAAATTTCTTTCGGTTCGTTTCTTAATTTGATTTTTTACAAATCTCAAAAACAGAAAACATTTTAGGTTCTCTCCATTTATTTTCAAATCTTTCCTTATCTTTCTGTGTTTCAAACTTAGAAAACACTATGTGTTAGGGGATTAAACTAGACATGGAGTTAAGGAAGTTGATATGCACAAATGTAGGGTAACAATTATGGAAATTATCTTAAAAGTTCCAAATGCAAGTAGAGGAGGAGATTAAAGGGGTACAAGGGGATCAGCTGCCCCCTCAAACTTTCATGGAAATTTATGGTACTATGCGAATCTGCTCCATTTAAAAAATAAAAATAAAAACTATTAAGCGGACAATTTTAATTTTTTTGCCCCCACGGCGATAACTTTCTGACTCCGCCCCTGAATAGGTAAAAGAAAAAAGTAGATAATGCTGACTATGAAATTCAAACAGTATTGTTAAAGTATAGTATACCCTTGCAAGAGTGTCAGAACTTCCAGTGACAAAAACACTTCCACTAGCATTGAATGCACAGCAAAATATCTGATGAGTTTGCGGAACATAACTTGATGTTGATGGGCCATTGCTTTTCCCTAGCGTTACAAACATAATCTTAAATATAAGTTTAATAAAACATGAGTTGTGATAGGCCCACCGCCCACGTAACATCTATGACTAACCAGCTTGAGGTTCAGGAGGCTTAGGGATGTATATCCGTGGGCTGAACTGAGAGTGTCTAGCATCCCAAATCCTACATGAACCATCGTCAGACGACCTACAGGAAGTAAGAAAAGAAGATTAAAAATATGTTACAAGATGTATGCATACAACATAGAATCATAAAACGGGTAGCCGCTGTAGACCACAGGAATCAGACAACAATCGGACGTTGGATTTTCAAGGTGAAAATGTGATATTCAATAATCAGCGGAAATAAAATGTGAGACAAGGATTAGTGTTCAGATGCGGGCACATGGTGCCAAGTGTTTGCCAATTTGTGATTATAACTAAGTTCCCTGATACTAGAAATTGATAAAAAAAAATTAGAAATCAACATGCAACAACCCCCCCCCCCCCCTTCTCTTCTTTTTTTCCCAACTCGATATATAAGTAAACTGATGGTTAAAAATGATAATGAATAAAAACGTACGAGAGTAGCTGATACGTAGAGCCTAATCTGGGACTGAAGGCAATGGCTGTAACTGCCCCTGTGTGACCACGTAGAACCGCAATTGGGTGTCCATCAGGTATTCGCCACTATCACACCAAAAAATTCAGTATACCCCAAATTCAAAGTTTCTAGCAAATTAGAATATGCTTCATTTGTGATACGCGATATCTTACAGTTCGTATAATGCAGTCATTTGATGCAGAAGCAACTAGGGCATTATTAAAGCTCACGGCAAGGTCTGTAATGTCACCCTGTTGAAACATATGATGTGATGGATAACTGGACCAGATGAGAAACATTATTAAGGATATAGAAAAGAAAAAGTAAATCTATGTCAGTTCAACCCACTTCATGTCCACGGCAGCTGGCCAAACAATATGCAGTTTCCATTGACCAAATCTTCACAAGGCGGTCATCCGAACCAGTGATAACATATCTCCCTAATCGGTCAAATATTGCTGGAATAAAGCAGATAATTATGTCATACTTAGTGCATATAAAAGTTCAGTATCGAAAAACATATCGCCTGCATGAAAAAGAACGAAAACTGAAGCGTAAAGCACCAAAAAGGAGAACCAGTAACATCCAAAATTAAGAAGAAAAAAAAAAGATTGTGCTATGTGTACCCTTGATTTCTAGTTAGGTCAATCAACGTTAGAGCTTGATCCTTATACTACAGTACTTCTCAAAATTGATACTTCTGTGTTAATATCAAACAAAAAACCAGTAACATGCAAAAAACTTGACTAATTTTTATTACACTATTTGGAAGTTGAATGGTTTGGTTTGAGTAATAATCTAGAAAGTCCATAGAGCAAATTATAAAGCAATAACTAAAATCACTGCTTCTTACTAGAGTTTTCTCAATGAAAAAATACTTTAGCTCAATACAAAGATTTCATGGCAATTATATTTCTAAAAATTGGGTGAAAAGAGGTGGCTCACCACAATACACTGCATTTCGATGGCCTCTAAGCCTTTTAAGATTTTCCATCTTTTGAAACATGGTAGATGGTTTCACAATGGCATAAGAAGCGGCCCGAATGGATGGTGCACGATGATGCCTTGCAAACCCTCCACCGATTTCTCTTAGCCCAAGTCCACGCACCTGATCAGCTTGCATATGGGGCCATCGCATGAACCCTGGCGGTCGGCTCCATTGATTGTTTCCATTTTTCGCATCATCTGTGACTACAAGTAACACAACCCCTGAATTAGGCAAATAGAAAATATAACATCACTATGACATATGCTTCCTCTTGGTTACTTTTTTATATCCAAGGTCGAACAATTTAACTTTAAAGAAAACCATGACTGATAGCATTCATTTATTATGTTTATTGAACTCAGCCCTCTGTCCCCAAAAGAATCATGATCTCTAATAGCACTCTCTATTGCAATTAACTAAACCTGTTTAGACCCTTTTACCAGGCCCGTAAATCTTCCCTCCTTAAAAAGTGTCTAATGCATATCCATAATGACAAAAAAGGATCTTGTGGATCAGATTCATAGATTTGCAGTGACTACCATATGAATCAGTAGTTCAAGTTAAAACTTCCCCAATAAGGGAATAGGTTGAATTATGTTGGGAGAGAGCAAATAGTAGCCAAAGCTTAAACAATGATAATCTATTATACCAGTCAAAAGTGAAAAGGAACCAGTTCCCAAAAGTGTAGGAACAGAAGCAGCATTTGAAGGAGTCCGACTAATGAGACCATTTGAAGGAGAGGCCGCACCACTTAAGAGTTGCTTCAACAGCTTTACTAAATGATCCTTCTCTATGTGAGGATACCTAAACAAAAATCAATTTAAACATTCAGAAAACTGATCTCTGCCTTAATTAAATTTGTTACATATTTAGCACATATTACCTCTCCACCAACTTATTGTAGCTCAATGGGAAAGACATATTCCATCATCATTTTCATCCCCACTTGTAATACCACTTCTAGAATACCAAGAATGGTATCTTCTTGGCAAAAGTTGATGCTCAAGGAGTTCATTCCAAAATTGCCCATAGGTCCGGTGACATGGGCCAGCTGATAAGAAATGCATGATCAAAAAGTAGACCTCCCGAAGGTCAATTTCTGATCCAGCTTCATTAACATGTCTGTCTACATTAACAATTTGAGCTCTCCCCTTCACCTTACTGGAAACAGTTAATGATTTTGAACTCCCAGTAGTAGGTGGTTCATTGGGAGGAAGATTTTTGTTAAGAGCCATATGTCCTCTTTCAAATCCTGTGAAATTTTATGCAGCATTGTCCTTTATTACAAGACAGTTTTCAAGAAATGCACATGTCATATGTAAATCATTTTTTTTATTTCAACAAGAACATCATTTTTTATGCACCTTGACACGATCGATAAATTTAGTAAGCAAGAAAACATTCTACAGCAAAAGGCACAATCAAAATAATCTAAAGCAGCCATCACTTATGAGTGTTTTATTTTACATGTACTAAAGTTTGCACCGTTATTCACCAAATTAAATCAAGTCTTTTGGGGTCCCATAGTATTACCGAATATGATAATGAAACTTTATCCTAGAACTTTGTTTTTTTTACTTCTCAGATAGAACTTTAAACCTATTACCACTATAAATCCCAACTAACAAGGGTTACCCAAACAATACCGCTAAATGTGCAGTCACTGCGACATAACTGACGGTCCACAAATACAGGACTTCTAACTAGGGTACTTTTTTGCAGGATTCCACCACAATGAAGATAACAATTTAATGCTTCTTTAACATTACAAATATCTTCAGTTAAACTTTCACAGTGCTCTACCATACGGGTCCACCCCCCCCCCCCCCCCCTTTCTCTCTCCCCAGAGGGGACACACATACAATCTTCCGTTTTGTCCATCACTTTTCTTAATTTTTTTACCCTACACCCTTAATCGATCTTAGCCCCCTTCTACACCAAAACAATGATAACCCTTATCATACAACTCAATGCCATAAAACAGTCAGCACAGGATGACTTTCAAAAGCAAAAGGCACAATCCCACATGTATAACTAATATTCAAAATGCAAGGGCCCACTTCATAAACTATTCACATCTATTCAATTAAACAATCACCCCTAAATAAAATCACAAAACTTTATATCCCACAAAAAATATAACCCGAGGTCTTTCTAGAAATAGTATCTCTACCCTCGGGTAAAGGTATAACTGTCTACACCCCACCTCCCTATACCCGCCCCGGAAAGGATTGGGTATCCGTATCATTATTTGTACACAAAAATACTGTTAAAAAAAAAAAGAGGGAAACTCACAATTTCAACCGATTAACCAAATGGGCAATCCAAAAAAAGTTACAAAACCCTGATAATCCACCATACACTAACATTTCACTGCAAAGCCCTAAACTTCAAATTCTCAAATTCCCTGCAATAAACTGAATAAAAACACAAACAAAAAAAACCCAGTTGAGATCTAACCAAACATGCAATAACCCTTTAACCATTAATCAATTGGATTAGTTTTCAACAACTAAAAATTTCACCTTTTTTTGGATAAAAATGATCGAATGTTTTATGTGTGTTGAGTGAAATCTTTAATGTGGATCCAAAAGACAAAGGAATTTGGATAGAATGTTTGTAGAACAACACGAATTGGGAGTTCAAGTATATATGTGTATATGTATATATATAATCAAAACAAAGAATTATAAAAAAGAGATATATGTGTATATATATATATGGAATTAAATTGGGGTGATATGAAGCTTGTGGGTGTGAGTGTGTGTGTTTTTTCACTGGGAAAAAAAATTGTTTTGGAAGAACAAAGAAAAGAGAAAGAAAACGTAGGCAGGGGATATGAAGCTTTCGAAGAGAGAGAGAGAAGGAGATGAAGTAATAAGTGTTGTATAAAACTGTTGAGTCTCAATTGGAAATAAGTAATTTTTCGAGGGGCGAAGTGGAAATATTGATGATATGGATTTTGTTAATGAGAGGATTATGGTTTGGGTAATATTTTTTTTAAGGATTATGAATAGTATAATAATCCTCAAATTATTATGGTAACTCATAATCATAATTGGTAATTTACAAGATTTAATTAAAATGAAATTCAATTATCATATATAAAAATACAATGTGTGAGAGAGAAAGTGTGAGAGAGAGCGGCTGGGAAGAACCAAAGAACAGGAAACGTCATTCAAGACTTCCAAGTGAATATGACAGAAGATTTGACGGCGACAAAAGGAATGATATCGTAAAATTTTCGTGGCCAATCTCCCTGATGGATGTAGGCCATGGGATCTATCCAACTTCCTTAAGGATTATGGGGAGGTAACAAAAGTCTATATCGCAAGGAAAAGGAATAAGGACAATCTGAGGTTCGGGTTCGCAAGCTTTACTGGGGTGAAGGACGAAAAGGAGATGGAAGGAAGACTGAAGAACATAAAAATGGGAGGTCACACTCTCAAGGTCAATAAAGCTTTCTTTGCTCTGGAGAACGGTACCTCTGATGATGACAGAAACACTAATAGGGGTGGTTTTTTCCCCAAACCTTTCCCAGCTCCGGCTACTCAATCGACCAGCTTCAAAGGAGGGTTTAAACCGGCGAATGGGGGACTGTCATATAGCGATATTGTGAAAGGATCAGTCCCACTGGAGCCCTTCCCCGAGAAGATGGAGGTGGTGGTGGAGGATTCCGTTTACGGGTTGTCTGAAGTCCACAAACGGGCCGTTGTTGCAAGGTGTAGATCTTTCGACGCTTTAGTGTCACTTCATCCACAGCTGGGTAACAAAGGATTCGCGAGGACAAGGATTCAATATCTAGGGGGTCTTAACATGCTTATCACCTTTGAGAACCCAGATACTGCCCAATATTTTCTATCAAAGATGGAGTTATGGGAACCCTGGTTCTCCAGGTTGGATGAATGGGTTGGGCAATCTATCCCTTTTGAACGTATTGCCTGGGTTGGTGTCTATGGAGTCCCTCTTCATCTTGCCAACGCTAAGGTGGTGGACAGCATATGCGAAAAGGTCGGTAAGGTGGTCAGTCCTTCCACTGCAAAAGACGAAGACGTTAACCGTTCTGTTGAATGTGTCGGGCTTTTAGTGGGGGACGGGAAGGAGGTTAAGTCAGAAGTGTCAGTCTGATGGCGAAAAAAGAAATTTAGGGTTTGGATCGTGGAAAAATCCATCGATTGGTGTCCTCCCTGCGGATGGGTTTCTGATGAAAGACCGAGAAACAACGATATCGTTGATGACGCCGGTGATACGACGGTTGAGGTGGAAGAAGGTGAATGGCGGAACCCTAATTTGGAAGATGAAACGGCCGTGCATGGGGAACCAAAGAGGCATGCTGAGCATTTAATTTCTACTAGGGAAAACGAAAATATTATTAATAATGATAATCATTTTGTTTTTTCCACGCCTGAGAAGGGACCCACAGAAGATGTAACGAGTGGAAACAAAATGGTTTTTGAAGACTGGGAAAATATTTGTCACGTGGGGGTCAATTTTAAGAAATCTCGTAAAAGGGATAGAACTAGTGGGCTGGATTGTTTAGACGGGCTCGAGAGCCCATTTAGCTTCCCTCACAAAAACTCCAATGGAACACAAGAAGATATAGGAAGGCCACTCCATCCCCTGATTTAGTCCATTTTAATACTGCTCAAAGAGATTTTCCAAACACTAGTCAACAACCGATTAAATTTAGGGTTTCTTCCTCTTTCCCAAACCCTCTTTTCGAAGATACCCACGACCAGAACAGTGAGCAGGAAGATCTCAGCAGGAAACACATTGATGTGGAGATGGAATCTGAGGTTCTTGAAACCATCGAGTTTGTCAAAGAGGCGGGTCTTAATCTCGAAGGGGTAGTAGACAGAGTTAAGACAGCCATTGAAGAAGAAGGTATTAATGTTTTTCCCTTATGAATCTTTTGTCTATCAACATCAGGGGAATTAAAGGGACGGGGAAGTCGGATTGGATAAAGGGGTTAAGAAACAATGAGAAAGTTTCCTTTTTAGCTATTCAAGAATCTCAGTGTGTGAACATTGATAAAAAATTAATTGGGAGTTATTGGGGCAACTCTAATTTTGAGTTTGATCATGTGGATTCGAACGGACGATCGGGGGGTCTTGTCAGTATTTGGGATCGCTCCATCTTTCGTATGGTTGATGTTGTTAAGGATAGTAATTATTTGTTGATCAAGGGTACTGTGAAAGGGTTCAATGATCTTTTTTGTGTGGTTAACGTTTATGCTCCGCAAAGTAGAAGGGCAAAAATAGAATTATGGGAAAAGTTAGTTGCTCTTAAGAATGGGGGCTCGGGTTTGTGGTTCTTTATCGGTGATTTCAACTCGGTTAGGGTGGCGGAGGAAATAAGAGGGCCTGTCTTTCAACATCATGGTACTCGTGATTTTAATTCATTCATTGAAGCTTCTGACTTACATGAGTTCGAGATGAAAGGAAGTAAATTTACTTTTCTTATGGACGGCGATCGGGGTAAAAAGCTGAGCAAGATTGATAGATTATTGGTGGGACGTGATGTGGTGGATCTCTGGCCGGGTGCTTGCTTTCGCTCCTTGCCTAGGCTGAGATCGGATCACAACCCAATTCTTCTCACTCTGGTGGACAGGAACTTCAGTCCTAGGCCATTCCGTTTTTTCAATTCGTGGATGGACAGGGATGATTTTGAAGAGATTGTTAATAAAGGCTTCGACTCTTTCCAGGGCGTGGGCCCACCCGATGTGCTCCTGACACTCAAATTTAGATGGCTTCGGGATTGCCTTCATATCTAGAGAGACGAAATCAAGAAAAAAGAAGGGGAGGAAGTTGAACTTTGCAAAATGGAACTTGAGGATTTAAACGCCAAGATTGAAGAGGATGATTTATCGGAGGAAGAAAATTGGACCAGAATGGAATGTCTTAAAACTATTGTTGATTTCAACAAAAACAAAGTTAGTGACCTTAGACAACAATCGAGATGCAAGTAGGCGATTGATGGCAATGAAAATTCCAAGTATTTTCATGGTTTGATCAATAATACGAAAAGGCTAAATGGCATACCGGGGATGACGGTGGATGGGGAATGGGTTACCAAACCATCTCTGATTAAGAAACAAGTCTTTCATTTCTTCAGAGATAAATTCAAGGAAGACTGGGTAGTCAGGCCCAAAGTATCTCACGAACCGAACTCGAAACTTACGAAGGAAGAGGCCGAGTTGTTTGTGGAAAAATTTTCGGTGGCTGAAATCAAGCAGGCTGTTTTCTCATGTGGCGATGATAAGGCCCCCGGCCCGGACGACTTTAATTTTAGATTTGTGAAGAAATTTTAGGGGAGGCTCGAGGTGGATTTCGTAAATGTTCTCAACAATTTTTTCGAGACAGGGGTTATTAACAGGGGCTGCAGCTCGTCATTTATTACCCTCGTCCCCAAGCGTAAGGACCCGACCAGCCTCCATGATTAAAGACCAATTACTCTTATCGGGGTCATAAACAAAGTGATCTCAAAAGTTCTTGCGAACCGCTTGAAGAAGGTGCTTAGTTCGGTAATTTCGGAGTCTCAAAGTGCTTTCATCAGTGACAAATTGATTCTGGACGGCCCACTCATCATGAACGAGACGGTCTCCTGGCTTAAAAAAGAGAAAAGGAAGGCTTTTATCACGAAGGTTGATTTTAATAAAGCTTTCGATAATGTCAATTGGGTCTTTTTGATGGACATTATGAACCGGATAGGCTTCCCAGCCCGGTGGCAGAGATGGATTTTTGGTATTGTTTCTTCAGCCAGAGCTGCGGTTCTGGTTAACGGCTCTCCAACTTTTGAATTTAATTGTCATAAAGGACTGAGACAAGGAGACCCCTTGTCCCCGTTCTTGTTTCGTCTTGTCATGGAAGGTCTTGCTTGGATGATGAAGAAAGCGAGTGATAGCAACGCCATCAAAGGAATCCGGCTGCCTAATCAAGGTCCTACAATCTCACATCTTCTATATGCAGATGATGTCACTTTTCTTGGCGAATGGTCTGATGATAACCTCAAAAAGGTAACTCGCTTGCTAAGGGGATTCTATTTATGCTCTGGTCTTAAAATAAATTTCAATAAATCAAACTTATTTGGGGTGGGGGTGGATGATCATGAAGTTAAAAGGATGGCTGAGTATATAAAATGTAAGGAAGGTTCTCTCTCATTCAATCTGCTGGGTTTGAGAATCGGAGGTAACATGAATAAAGTTGCAAGCTGGGATTTTATTTTTGATATTTTCGAGTCTAGACTTGCCCTTTGGAAGTCGAATTGTGTTTCTTTTGCTGGGAGGGTTACTTTGGTGAAAGTTGTTTTGGAGAGTCTTCCAAACTACTTTTTCTCTTTATTTAAGGTACCCGAGAAAGTGATAAACGGGTTGGAAAGTATCATAAGAACGTTTCTATGGGGTGGGTCGAGTGAGACGAGGAAAATACATTGGGTGGCTTGGGATCGTGTTACCTCACCAACTAGCTTTGGTGGGTTGGGGTTATGTAAGCTTCGTGATTCAAACTTGGCGCTCATTTCCAAGTGGTTTTGGAGGTACCGAACTGAAGGTAAGGCCTTATGGAGAAGGGTAATCGATGCAATTCACAATACTAAAAAGTGCTGGAGCCCGGTGCCTCTAAACCACAATATCAGTGGTGTTTGGAAGTCGATTGTAACTGCCATTAGTAAGGTAAACGTCCAGGGGGTGGCTTTTAATCAACTTTTTAAAGGCGTGGTGGGTCGTGGGGATGAAATAAGATTTTGGTTAGATGTTTGGGCTTGTGACAGTACTCTTAAGGAGCGATTCCCTATGCTCTTTAGGCTGGAAAAAGAAAAAAAAGTGTATGGTAATGGAGAGGTCTGGAGGGTCTAATGGCGGGTTCGGTTTTGTTTGCAATTGGTACAGGAGTCCCTCTTCTCCTGATGAACTCGTGGAATGGCAGAATCTCACCACACTTCTGTCAAACTGCCATGTTCAGAATGTGCCACATAAATGGAAATGGGTAGGAGGAAAAGATACTGCTTTCTCGGTTAAGAGTGCTAAAGATTTTCTCAGAAGCGGTAACAATTATGGGGACATGTTCGTGATTAAGGGACCAAAATGGGTCACCAAAGACTGTTTCTGGTTCATGTGGAAAGTCTCAATGAATAGGCTCCCAACGATGCTCGCTTTAAAGGAAAGGAAGGTGATATTCGACAATACTGACTGTGTTTTTTGCAATGGCATGGAAGAGAACCTGGAACACCTCCTGTGTTCTTGCGAGTTGGCCAACATTATTTGGTACAAGATTAGCTTTTGGTGTAACGTTCCCCCGCTTTTCTTTTTCTCAATCAAAGACCTTTTCGAGATCGAAGAACATACTGGACTTGGAAAAAGGGCAAAAGAGATTTTCAAAGGAATCATTTTTGTATCTTGTTGGTGCATTTGGCGGGCGAGAAACAATAGAAGATTCAAGGAAGAGAAGACTTGTGCCGAAAAGGTTTTTCATGAGATCAAGACGACTAGTTTTTTATGGTTCAAACATAGATCAAGAAATTGTACTATTAGTTGGGAAGATTGGAATAGCTTCAATGTTTGTACATAACTTGTAATTATCTGTGCCACTCCTTTTTTGAGTGAGTTGGCGGTTTTTTTTGAATAAAAGTTAACTTTAAAAAAAAAAAAAATGAAATCCGTGTCAAATATACCGGATGTTTCAATGTTTTCAAAATAAAACGATTATTAAAAATGTGTACCAAAATAATTTTGCAAATTAAAATGTAAAAATATGTGAAAATATAATTTGGTAATATAAATATAAATAGCGTAGTAAGGCCTTTTGTTATAAAGCTTCGAACCAGCGTCTGACGCCAACTTCCCCTTCGACCCTATAGCGAGTGTGGCTTCCGTTGTGGCGTCCAAACCGTTTGTTTTGAACCCAGATGCACAAAAGTAAGAATGTGGTGGGTCTGGGCCAACGTTTTTTTTGTTTATCATATATATATATAATATATATATATATATATATATATGTAATGTATGTATATATATAAGAAATTGAAGACGATTGCAATTGCATGAAGTGGCCCAATATCTTGGACTTTTAATTTATATTAATTATTTATAGTATAGTTCCTCAAGTATTAATATATTTATGAAATTATTTTATTAGTTTTTAAAAGTTTCAATTTAACCCCTTGTAATTATTTTATTAGTTTTTTTTACAACGTTAAAAAAAGATATAATCTTTTATTTAATTAATATTAATGTAATGTGTTTATTATTAATAAAAAGTGTATATTTTATATTGTGTAAAAGAAAAAGAAGAAAAATAAATTATTGGGAAAATAGGTGAAGAATTGGTTCCTATATGGAGTGTGATGTTTTTGGGGTGTTTTAAGAGAGTTAAAAAATGATGTGGCACTGATGTGACTGGAATAATATGGGAAGAAGTGGATTACTACAACGAATGGCCTTAAATGAATGTAATATTAGAACATTGAAAGCGCGTATATAGATAGCCAAAAGTGAATATAAGAAAAAGATGCATGTAAAAAGTTAGCTATACGAAGTTATAAGGAAAATATACCCATTTATCATTAAGTTTATTTATAGCTTAAACTAACTAATATTAATACTAATACAAATATTTATCTTATAAAACGTTATCTTGATATTTGAACACTTAAAATAAAGTAGCCCAATCATTTAAAAATGTACTTTCCAATATATCATGGATAATTCTATATATCCGTTACTAGATTTCCGTGCGCCTATCTTTTTCAGCAACTATAGTCCATGTGGTTAAATTTGTTACAACAATGGTCCCCATCAGCTAACGGCTATTAAGTTTTTTCTCAATATAGTTCTTGTCGTTAAAATTTTTGCAATAATGGTTCCTGTCAGTTAACGCCCGTTAAGTTCTATTAAGGTGTTTAACGGAAGCTACAAAAAATGTTGCAAATCAGGTCCTTTTTTCTAACAGGGGGTTACCTCCTAAAGTTCTTATATTTATTTTCTAAAATGATTTATATGGTACTTTCCATTTCTTTTTGCATTTCATATATAATATTATAATTTTTGTGCGTTTTCATTACTTTTTTTCCACGTTTTGTCACATTTTTTTCAATTAATCATATATAGTTGATACATTATTAACATTCGTTTTTTCCCCTTCAACTATTCATAGAATTGATCATTTAATAATTAATATAACTTATGTTTGTACACGACAATATATTTTCAGACACACGTTTAAATACGAAACAAACGAATGTATCTCCCGCCTGTATAAACTTTTTGAAAGCAACGTTATGTCTCCCGGGGCAACGCTCGGGTTACATAACTAGTTATTTATATAGGATGAATAAATCTTTATCTTGACTATAATGCATTAAACATTCACTTGTTAAAATGGTTAACTTTTGTTGATGTTGTGGCTAAAGATATAACCCTCTAAGGCCTCTCTTACTAATAAACCTCTTCGTCACATCTTCCTCACTGTCACGTTAGCTTTTCTCTCTCCAAAAACTACCTCTCACACTAAGGTCTCTTCCTCACCTCTTCCTAACCTCTTCCTCACCATTTTTTATTCTATTTTATTTTAACCCAAATATTAATAAAACTTTTATTTAAAATAAAAGAATTTCAAATGTGGCAACATAGGTCCCTCATTTCAAATTTCAACTTTCAGAATATGGCAAAAATAGCCCCTAACGGCTAGTTTTTGTAAAACCACTATATATACACTACCATTTCACAATTCAACTCACACAAATTCATTTTCACTTCTTCATACACTAAAACACACTTTCAAACACCCAAATGGATCCAAACTTTAGGCCAGCCATGAGTCTGTTCGAGGCAAAAAACTTGATGCAGTTTCACATGCTTGACGACGACAAGCATAGAAATGACGCGAGGGCTGTGATTAACAGTATCACCCAACAAAAGGCGGCTTACACGGCCAAAATTAGAGGACTTCTCATATTGGGCCGACATCCTACTGGCATGGAGCAACAGTACGTGACATACCTGCAACAGAAGGTTTCATGGTTGGAACAAACCATTGCCTAGCTAACTGACGCCGTGTCAACTTTAACGACCACGCTTGAGCATGCGGAATTTTGGCAAGGCAATGTCGGCCCGGTTAATGTTGGCCGTCGGCCCGATGGTTACGTGACTGGCCCGGGGGAGGAATACGCAAATGAAGACCCTCTTGGAGGATCAAATGAAGTTGATGGCTAAGAATACATCCACCTCAATGATGGTGACAGTGACATGTCGTCTAACGATTCTCGCTTTTATTGACTCGTAATTTTAATTTTTAGGTCTCGTAATTTTAATTAATGGTATTATCTAAAACCATATATTGTTTGTTATTTTTAATTAATGGTAATGTATGTAACAACCCTCAAATTCCGACTAGGACAATTTACTTGGACTTATCTATACATTTATCCTTAGAGGTTTCTTAAGAGAATTTGGCTTCTAGACATTATGGCATAGTGATACTTGCCCTCTAGTTCAATGGAATGTACAAAGATAGCTTGAAATGCCAAACACAATAATTATAACTATTCAAGACAATCTCAAAGTGAATAAATAATGACAATCTTATAAGAATTTAACTTTACCGATCAAGCGATCATAAACCAAAATAACTAGTTTAAAACGTTTACAAGATGTATATATATAACTTATGCACATGAAAATCCCATACAACCAATAATGAGCAACAAGTTCAAAAGTGAAATGCACATAGATATACATACATATATATATACATACGGGTATATACATATACCCACATACATAAAAATTCTTACAACTTTTATTTTTATAACAAAAGATACATATATTTACAAATTCAATATCTACATCTTAAGGATTTACACAATAAACCCATATCCACACAACTCATACACAAATAACCCATATTATGCACCTAGACTAATTCTTAGACTACACATACATCACACAAACCTCTTGGACCAATAGCCACCTCTCCACCACTCCACTCAACCAATTAACAAGTCTCTAACACCCCACAAACCTCTCTTCACGTGCTCCCTCCCCTCTATTTTCTCACTTTTCATTTCTAACACACACACCAAGTAAACACTCTCAAAAAACTCTCTCTCATTTTTTTGCACTTTTTCTTCTTCCATTTCGGTTCAAACAAGGCAAAATGGAGTTTGAATCTAACTAATCTAATGTAATAATAAGTTCCATTGAAGATCTATCATCTAGAGTCATGTATGGTGGAAGCTTGGAGGTGATTTGGAGGCTACAACTGCTCGAAAACAGCCTCCAAAGAGGTTCGAACAGCAGCAGAAAAAGGAGCAAAACGAGTTCAATCTTCTTCCTTTCTTTTGATTCTTGATCATCAATGGGTACCCAACATGTTCCTTTGTTTGTTCATCATCTTTTCTTGCATCATGTAGCTTATTTCCTCTTTCTTTCAAGCTTGTTACAGCCGTGAAACACTTCAAGGGCAGCCATGAAATGGAGACCCAACAACATCTTCTTTCTTGCTATTTCAATCACCCAAGGTTGTTACTTTGAATCTTTTGATCTCCATCCTTTTCTTCTTTCATTCTAGCACTATACAAGCATAGATCTACACATGCATGCATATTTAAAAGATTGATCTAAAAGAATAATTATGAATGCAAGAGATAATAATGGATTTAGTGTAAAAGTGCTAGATCATCACATGCATGTTAAGATTTGCATTAGTTTGTGTTTATTTTGATTTGGGAATTGAGATGGATGAAAATACAAGTTTAATTATGATAAAAGTAGCTTAATATTCTGATTTTATAGGAGTAACATCAAAAAGTATGAACACATAACAAAAACAAGCAAGATGATAACCAAAATACAAAACCGAAATGCTTAATCTCACAACTATGAATCCATCTTTTCAATATAATAATTTTGTTCATAATATTGGCCATGGGATCTGTAAAAATGGAATAAGACAAGCATGGTACCCGTACAATGCGGCTGCGATGGCAGTGTCAGTGATGTGGTGGCATCGAGGGATGGTGACGGCGGCGGCGACCGTTGGTGGCGGCAGATGCGTCAAGTGGTGTAGGTATTTGACATAAATATATTTGATTTAAAAGAGTAGTGGATATATTTTAGAAGATAATGGAATGATTGTGTAAGTTAATTCATTAAGGGTAAAATGGTAATTTCGCATGTCCCAAAAATTTTAACTTTTCAACATGGGGGTATAATCTTTATATAGTAGTATAGATGATGAAGGAAATAATAAAATAAGTTTTGGAACATTGGGAATTAAGAAAATAAGGGTTGGGTAATTTAAATGAAGCAAAGCATGCATTTGTGTTTCCAAGAAAACTCACAGATTCTGTCTTCATATTTGGAACGGATAAAACACACATGTGAGGACCATTTCATGAAAAGTGACCAAAATAAAAGTTGTAGATATATGTGTCTAGTTTTAGCACCAACTGGAATCAAGTAAAAAGGATTAACAGAACTCAAGTTATGCATTTTTAAGTGCACTGTGGTCAAGTTGGCTTTTTCACTTAAAGATGGGTCATGTTCAAAGAATTTTAGTTTTAAATCCATAAAGGTTCAGGACTTTTCCCTTTATGAAAATCATATTCCATGTGTTGAGAAGCTAAAATAAAATCAAGGGATTTTTCAAAGCACTTTTGGATCTGAACTTTTAGGGGCAAGGGTGCAAACGGTAAGTTTGATCGGCAAGTTTATTTGGCAAGCATTGGCTCTTTGGCAACACTATAGCATGTGTATTGACAAGCATTGGCAAGGTGAATTGGCAAGTTGGATCGGCTATATTTGACCGATTGTGGCAAACATTTGTGGCGGCAGATGCGTCAAGTGGTGTAGGTATTTGAATAAATATAATATTCTGATTTTATAGGAGTAACATCAAAAAGTATGAACACATAACAAAAACAAGCAAGATGATAACCAAAATACAAAACCGAAATGCTTAATCTCACAACTATGAATCCATCTTTTCAATATAATAATTTTGTTCATAATATTGGCCATGGGATCTGTAAAAATGGAATAAGACAAGCATGGTACCCGTACAATGCGGCTGCGATGGCAGTGTCAGTGATGTGGTGGCATCGAGGGATGGTGACGGCGGCGGCGACCGTTGGTGGCGGCAGATGCGTCAAGTGGTGTAGGTATTTGACATAAATATATTTGATTTAAAAGAGTAGTGGATATATTTTAGAAGATAATGGAATGATTGTGTAAGTTAATTCATTAAGGGTAAAATGGTAATTTCGCATGTCCCAAAAATTTTAACTTTTCAACATGGGGGTATAATCTTTATATAGTAGTATAGATGATGAAGGAAATAATAAAATAAGTTTTGGAACATTGGGAATTAAGAAAATAAGGGTTGGGTAATTTAAATGAAGCAAAGCATGCATTTGTGTTTCCAAGAAAACTCACAGATTCTGTCTTCATATTTGGAACGGATAAAACACACATGTGAGGACCATTTCATGAAAAGTGACCAAAAGAAAAGTTGTAGATATATTAGTCTAGTTTTAGCACCAACTGGAATCAAGTAAACAAGATTAACAGAACTCAAGTTATGCATTTTTAAGTGCACTGTGGTCAAGTTGGCTTTTTCACTTAAAGATGGGTCATGTTCAAAGAATTTTAGTTTTAAATCCATAAAGGTTCAGGACTTTTCCCTTTATGAAAATCATATTCCATGTGTTGAGAAGCTAAAATAAAATCAAGGGATTTTTCAAAGCACTTTTGGATCTGAACTTTTAGGGGCAAGGGTGCAAACGGTAAGTTTGATCGGCAAGTTTATTTGGCAAGCATTGGCTCTTTGGCAACACTATAGCATGTGTATTGGCAAGTACATTTGTCTTTTGGCAAGTAGTATCGGCTATATTTGGCCGATTGTAGTGAACGTTGGGTGCTTTAATTGCCAAGTAATTTGCCACTTTTTTATATATATATATATATATATATATCTGTAATATATATATATAAGGGGGGTATGGCGGATTTTTTGGGTTTCCGTTAAACCACTAAACATATATATACATGGATTATATATTAAGAGTATTTTTATTTACATATCCTAATATTATAGTAATAGATAAATCTATATGAACAATAATCTTAATATAAACATAAATTTTAAACCATATAAATTGTTTAATGCAAATATACATAATGCAAATATACAACTTACAGAGGTACAACGGAAGGATAGATAGATTATGCACTAAGGAATACAAGAGATATGCACAGCGGATGAAGACTTATGACTATAATTATAGATTTTTTTTTTTTTTATAGTTTTTTGATGTTTTTGGTAGGATATATTATGAAGTGCTAAAGGGATTTAAGGGAATAAGGGATTTAAACTAAGAGACTTGGATAAGAATTTAAGCTGCCATATAAACTTGAAATTATTATTGATATCCGTCATCTTCTGTATTATCATTTAGTCTTTTATAATTATATACTATTCTAGCTTTTCCTCTTTTAATTTCACTATGATTTCTTACTACAAAAGCTGCTGATCTATGAGGACTTTCAGATTTTCTAATCAACTTTTGTTCTAACATTTCTGGTATTTGTTTTCTAAATTCTTCCTTATCTAAAGGACTATATTCTATATTTGCTGTTCTAATTATAATGTCTGAGTTTTTTAGTTTAAATTTACAAATATATTTTACTGTTGATTTTTTAATATCTTCTATATATGCATATGAATAGAACATGGTGTACACGTATGAGAAATTTATGCCAAAAATACAAACTTCCAAATTTTGCCTTGAAATGTACAAAACTAAAACATTATCATACCATATAAATAAATATGTTACAAAAATAAATGAATTATATTTACTGAAATATAAATAAAATACTACTAAAACATCCACATAATATCTTTTCATATATAATAAAAGAAAGATAAAAAACATATATGCATCCGTCCTTTGACCCCACTAATCCTCACCATTCTCGTCTTCTCTTATTCTCCATGGTGACAAACTTCAAGGACGAGTCCTCAAGAAAAGGGCATGCCAACAGTATCTTGCTGTGAAAATCTTATGACGATACCATGACATACCAACGGGCCCACAGTTAGTGACTGTTTCCCCCAAACAAAAGTCTTCCCTCTCTTACATGATATCTTCAATTTGTCTCCCGCACAGTCGCACACACTACCCACACCTTTCATCTACATCCTCTTTCCTTCTCCTACACTCATAAAACAATACCACACACAGTCATCAAGATCCGGAAAAGAGATATGAAATATGGAATGGAAAGTCATTCATCTTTTTTTTTTCATCTCCTCATCTTAATCCGGCTATCTTGCCGGCGTTGATTGCTACACGGTACCTTCTCTCAGATATATTAATTTTTAACTGTTTACTTCAAGCAAATCTTCATTTATATATTATCTTTATGATTTCACTTTATAGTATCGTTTTGATGCCGCCGGAGATATTGCCAATCGATCGGAAAGACGTTTTGAAAGAGATAAAACCGTCATCATCGGAACCTTCTGTTCAAATTGTTCTGTCCAGATGAAGAGAGTCTCCTCCTTCTTCTCACCCTAACAATGGTGCCGGTGGTCCGCCTGCTTACCGTCCTTTATCGGGTTAGTGGTTTTTCCTATCTTTGTTTTTGGTGAATTTATTAGGGTTAGGCGATTTGATTTTATTTTAGTTTACATTATTATCAAGTATGTAAATTTTTAATTTTTCGACGTGTGTATGTATTCTTTAGTATTGGGCCAGATCTAAGAGGATAACTTTTTATTTACCAGTATGTGGTCTTTCTGTTAAGATGTTTGTAAATGTTTTAGCTTTTGTACTTTTAAAGGGGATATGGTGGTGTAATATGAATCTAGGTTTGGTGTTTGTAAAGATATGATGATTTTTCTTTTGATTTATGATATGGAATTTAGGGAATTTTTTTTGGTTATGAATTAGGGTTCTTCTTTATTTGTGATAATGAATTTGCTGAGTTTTTTTTTTGGTGTATTCGATTTGGTAATAATTAGGGACCCGTGTGTCAGTGGATGTGGGTAGTCAGAATGCCCGGAAAGGGGGGAGCTTGTGGGAGGCGTCTGTGTCGCCAAACGGTAACTTTCATTCCCAATCTTAATTTCTAAACTCGTGGGACCAACTTGCTAAGAACAACAGTGGTGGATTCAGTACAAGAGGCGGCGAACCAAGACTCGTGAAAGGGAATTCTTTAGGATCTTCGATTGATTGGAAGCCTATTAAGTGGAGCCGTTCTGGTAGTTTAACATAGAGGGGTTCTGGTTTTAGTTATTCGAGTGGTTGTAAGATTCTTGGGGTTGACTCACTTGATACTGAGGTAGAGGCTCAGCCAGATAATGGAACTCTTCGGTCGCCTTTTGGGGATGCTACACCATGTGTGACACCAAGGACTCCTCAAGGCGAACTCTTGCAAAAAAAAGCAGCTCAGAAAAAGAAGGTTGACCCCGATGATGTTGTTGATAAAGAGCTTGGATCCAGCTATGGAACGATTGATGGTGTCAGCAGCTCAGAAACTTCACTCCCTGGTCCTTCAAGTTTGCCTTCTGTGAGCCCAACAGTTCCTGCCAACTCTGAATGTGCATCTCCTACTACTTCCTGCTCCTTTGCTTGCAGTTCGTCACCAGGTAATTATATGTTCACAAAATCTAATTTGGAGTTGGCCATGTATGCACATTCCAACAGATCCCTGAATGCTTTAAATACAACATTAGAGTATATTCAATATGTGATGGCGTCAAATGATGCCAGCTAATGCACTAAATATGAGAAGGTAACAATATGTGTTGCTATAGTACTGCGTAATAAACTAATAATGTATTTTTTTCTAATGCATGATGATGTGGTTCTCTTTTTATAAAATTTAGCTAACATGCTATTGAAAGTAAGTTCCCTTGTGATTGTTGATTAAACGTGTCTCATTAAAGGTTCAATTTTAACTTAATTGGGTACATCACCTCATAGGAGTTTAAATATGTAAAGGTAACTTGCTGATTCCAATTACATGTTACCTTCACCGCTCCTATGATATTAAAGTTACAGCTCCTCACTTGTGAATATCTAAGTATGATTTTTACAGCAGTATAGTGCATATTGGAGTGGAAACAAATAAAAAAAAGGATCATCATAATTATATTATGTTATATAACATTGCCTCAGCTTTAGTATATGTGTGAAGTGCAACAGATACATCACATGAATGTGTTAAATGCAATGCAATATTAGAACTTCATAAATTAGTATTGGATTTCCAGACATTTAAAAGAAGTGGCAAGATAAAAATGTTTGAATGCTATGTAGAAGGTAGTTTGTCTTTTGGATTCTAGAGAGAATCTATATGTGATTGTGCATGCATCTAAATGATGCCTGCTAATGCACTAAATTTGGAGTAGAAAGTAAGTGGGTGTTACTATGTTTTCTACAGTGTGATATGATGCCCTATGATGAAAGTTAAATCACCTGCAAAGTGAGCTCTATTGCACATCGTATACGACAATATGGGCAGATCAGTCAGGGAAAACGACATTTGGGTTGATTTATATTGGAGAAATAAGTAAAATTTGCTGCCGTCGGATCATTAAATGCGAGTTAAAGAATCATAACAGCCTTGATAGAAACCCGATGGGCAAAGTGAGTTTTATAGCACATCATATACGACAATATGGGCGGGTCAGTCAGGGAAAACAACTTGAGAATGATAATGGTCATTTAGTACAGGTCAAACCAGACGGGTTAGCTTGGGTTGACCGTTGCCAAACGAATAGTTTTTATCCTATTATTAAAAGGTATATATATTTTACTAATTTTTATTTCTTATGTTTACTTTTAGGATTAGGAAAACTTGTTTTCCTTTAGATTGTGTGTGTGGGTTTCAAAGTTAAATGATGTTGGTCGTCTTAATGCTCTATTTCTCTAATGACTTTTGTGCTTAACTATTGGTTCAGTTGGCACATTGATGCGCTGAGGCCTGGAATACACTTCCGAGGGCGCAACTAAATTAGGGAGCATGGCAGTGCCATAGAAAGCTTTTACGCAACATTTACTGCCAAGGTAAATCATCTATACATTCGGTGTATTGAATATGGTTTTGCTATGTATTCATTTTGGGCTGCTTTTTACAAACTGATTGGCTATAACAATAAACGTATATCTAGCTGCTTTTTTTTAATTGCTTTGAGTTTCTTATTCTGAATTCAGTTATAGGTCTATTTTTATTTCTTATGTTTACTTTTAGGATTAGGAAAACTTGTTTTCCTTTAGATTGTGTGTGTGGGTTTCAAAGTTAAATGATGTTGGTCGTCTTAATGCTCTATTTCTCTAATGACTTTTGTGCTTAACTATTGGTTCAGTTGGCACATTGATGCGCTGAGGCCTGGAATACACTTCCGATGGCGCAACTAAATTAGGGAGCATGGCAGTGCCATAGAAAGCTTTTACGCAACATTTACTGCCAAGGTAAATCATCTATACATTCGGTGTATTGAATATGGTTTTGCTATGTATTCATTTTGGGCTGCTTTTTACAAACTGATTGGCTATAACAATAAACGTATATCTAGCTGCTTTTTTTTAATTGCTTTGAGTTTCTTATTCTGAATTCAGTTATAGGTCTATTTTTATTTGTAGATGCAAAAGACAAGTGGAATAGCCTTTTGGCTTTTTTTTCTTAAGATCACTAGCGTTTTCAGTTTGACCTGTGTTTTTTTTAAAAGGAAAACCACCATAAGAACAACAGCATAGTTCTTATGGTCACGCATGCTTGATAAAAACTACTCATGAAACATCCTACAAGCAGCTTAACAACTTTGTACATGTGAAATATCTTCTTTTTTTTATGGGCACAAAGATGAGGTATATCTTTTGGTGCTTATTTGCTTTGATATCCATTATTCAATAAATTCATTAGGGTGTCACGAACCTTTTTGCTTTCTTAACGGGCATACTTCTTAAATAATGATGTTGCTTAGGCTTCAAGAAAGTACTCTCCACGAGTGCAAATGAAGTGTAAGTACAAACTCTTTTCTCCTTCATATATAACAGATCGTATAGACCATAGCTGCATTATATTCTAAAGTTAAATAAATTCTTAATCATTTTATCTTCTTTTCCAGGTTGTCGCTTTGAGTGCATCTGACAGCCGTCATGCCACCAATGTTAGTGCCACGATGCCCAACAGAAGAAACTCACCTTCCAAACCTACCCACCACCACCATTGGTTCTTTCCCACAAACTATTGAGCGCAGGAGAGTTCGCTATGAGTATAAGCCTTAGAAGTGAGTCATTCAAATAACTGTTATATAGCTTGATGATGTCATTAATATGCTTTCTATAACTTGTTCTCACCAAAACCATGTTTGCTATAGGATATCCTAGAAAGAGTAGGTTAAGGCCATCAAACAGGAGATCTTCAAAGTTTATCCATCTCTAGGAAGAACTTCACATTGATGTGCTCGCCAACAGAGAGACAAAGGTATATTTATATTAGAAGTTCCAATATATTATGTTTTCCCTACCATTTGGCTGACAAAGTTGTCTAAAATTCATCTAATGTTTCAGAGACACGACATGGTTAAGTACTTTGGGGGACACTTATCTTGTTTTGACTACACCACCAAGGCGCCAATGGATTGGTGTAATCATATGGATCTCGTTTTGTCAAGCCACCACTTTTCTATGGTGATGTCAGCCAACCCAAGGCTGTGATCGTCTTGGCTGTGATCGTCTTCTGGTACTCCATGGCTCAGGAAATGACCAAGCGTCCAATGAGAAACATGAAGAAAGTTAGATATTAATAGTCTGCTGGTCTATAGTCTATACAAGTGAATGTTTTGGAACAATTATATGATCACTCTTCCGCATCTCAATAACGAGCCTCTAACCTTATACGCATGGTATTCATTATAGTGAGCCGTGCATTGCACATTATAGATAGATACATGCCGATGGAACCAAACTAGCCACTCCACCCTCATATTTGGCTCTTTTTGGTAGATTTTGGCAAAAATTTATACAGCCACATGACATCTTTTTATTGTCCCATTTACTTGCCAATTTTTGCCAAAATGTCAATCTTTGGCTCTGCACCCTTGCCCCTTATAAAACTTTTGGTTGCACAAACAGCTATAATTTTGTGTAGTCAAGTTCATGGAATTTTTATAAATAGTAAACGATGCTTAAAAATTTACCAAAAATTCATAAAAATCACTAGCATACTTCAGTAGTAAAAATATCATGATCCGGATAAATCACCTTGACTACAGTTCACTAGTCAACTTTTCATAAAAATAAGTGTGAAAACAAGAATTATAGAAGTAACTTATATAAGGATTTAAAATCACCAAATTACAACATTGATCAAATCTAAAATCTTTGTACCAAAATATATGATAAACTTACTGATAATATGTTATAAAAACTAAACCAAACTTGGTTGGGGTCAAGGGTTGTCAAAACAAGCTAAAACCAACCCATTCGAGCCATAATATCACTAACCGAACGCCCAAAGTTTATTAAGTGATCAAACAAGAAATGGATGATGGACTTTTGGAGAAAATGACTTAGATAGATTCTGGAATTAATGAGCAGAACATAGTTTCATAAGACATAGTTTGGTGGAAGGAAATTAGCGGACTAAAAGTCTAGCGATAACCGATATCTTAAAAGTAACGATTTTTGGCCAAATGATTAAGAACCACTAAGGACTGTACCAAACATGTTTAAATAAGTTAAAATAACATATTTTATCTCAATATGGTGAGCCAAGTTCGGCCATAGCATCAAGGATGATTTTTAGACGTAAAAAGTGCGTTTTCGGTAAAAATGAACTTAATAAATTATTCAAACACCACAAATTAATATCAAAACATAAAAATATATTTTGGACAGAATATAATACTAATGAAGTGATTTATAAATAAATTATGGAAATTTGTAGGAATTCCTAAGTGTTTTTACCAATAACAAGTGATTGAGAGTCCAAAAACATAATTTAAATTAACAAGATTATTAAGTAAACTAATTTCCATACATATAAGTATGAATGTTATTAATATGATAAAGACGTCAAGAATATATATAACATACTTAAGTCGAATATGAGAAATCAATCATTAAACGAAAGTGGCATTTCTAAGTGATGGCTTAAGATAGGAACTTACGTATATTAGTCCACTCGTAGGGATAGTCTTGGCTTTGAAATGTGATTGAGGACCATAAGGGATATATGACCAAGGAAGCGATTGATGAGAAGTACCCATTTTGGATAGGTGGATATAATGTGCGACATAACAAGGTGAGTCATAGCCCCCTTTCAAACTCTTTTATATGTTTTACTTACAGGGTGAAAAGCATGAATAATTAAAATTGCTTTCTTTATATGAAATCATACTTTGAAAGAATGATTATGATATGTGAATTATATTGTATGTTCAACGTGTTATATGTGATATGATGAGCTTGAGTACTGTCAAACGGTGGTCCCCTGTACACTACTATTAACTCTTTAAGAGGCATGTAGTTAGAGGGTTGCGCAACTAGGATTCGTCCCCTCACTCACCAAGATGGCAGCGGGTTGACTGGCCGCCTATGTGGCCGCCCTCATCTCCGGTCTGCCTAGGGGTGCTCTAATCTACTTTATATATATCATTGGTCATCTCCATGGCACGACCCATTTATTATTATTGCACGTGATTGACAGCATGTGCTTCTACTATTATTTCTTTGGGACTCATTATTATTATTATTTGGACGTGAAAGGGTATTAGTAGTGGCTCAAGATAAACTCATCGAAATTATGTCATGGTAATCTCACCATTGACCAAGTGTTGTTGATATTATTGATGATTGGTTATTATTGATTGAACATACGGTTTGGGTATGCGAATTATAACGGCACCATGATATTGGATAACCTGAGGGTTTGATGTTGAGATATTATCGGATATGTGGTTTGGGTATATTGATGTACAACAGCAATATGTTTACAAAGTTTTGAAACAATTATGTATCGAGGTTTATTTGCAAACCTATGCACTCACCAACTACGTTTTCGTAGTTGACACTTTTTCTTCATACTTTTCAGGAATTAGCATAAGCTTTGAGGAATTATATGCATCATGATTATTTGCATTGCACTTTGGAGTCAAAGATCAAACCTTGTGATGGGCAATGGAATTCGCCTTGATCATTGTAGTATACTATTTCATGTATTTGTTATTTGTTTCGTGGACTTAATATCCAAGTACGGTGGACGCATTTGTACTTGGGAATTGGTTCACATGCTTGTACATTTGTAAATTATTTTATCAAATAAAGCTATGGTGAATGTTTATCTATTATCCTTTGTTATGATACTCGACTTTCTGTACATCTCATTGTTCCGCCTTAGTTGGGGTGTTACAATGTAGTGTTTTTATAATTTAAATGCAATGTTTGATTGTTGGGTAATTCGAAGTACTAAAACAGTTAATTAAAATACTACAACACACTTCATAATTCAAAACAATTAAAAAGCAACCATGATAAGCTCCCTGGAGCACTGCTCGTATCTGAAGCTCCTCCCATACTTCTCGAGGTACTGCTGATGCGCCGTCGCATAAAGCCACTCATCAGTGACGGTCGTCCCCTGTGTATTCAACCTAGATTGCCTGAAATTGCTTACATTCCTTTCGAATTTTGCTGAAGTGGCCTACTAGTTGATCTTTGTTGCGTGCTCCTTCTGTCGTGTCCCTGTTGAAGATTTCATTAATGTCATTCCAAGTGTTTTCGCTGGGGTTTGTCATTTCACATCTACCGCTCACAGGGTCCGGTTGCCTCAACATCCAACACCTTGACAACAAAAGATCTTCTGATTTAGTCCACCTTCGTATCGACATTTTGAAATGGAATGGTTTGATGAAGATAAAAATGAGTTGAAATGGTATTTTGTTTTTGATTGATTGTTGAAAAATGGTAGGGTTTAATTAGATTAATATTTAAAAACTAGCCGTTGATTGTTGAAAAATTTTCGATTTTTTTTTATTTGGACCAAACACGCTCCTCTCGGCCCCACACACTCACAGCTCGTCGATGCGGTTCTTAAATAAGAAGGGGGAAGATTTCGGCGAGCACGAACAAGCCGCTAGCATTAACTTCCTCCACGAAGGGGTTGTCGACGGGCTTGTCGACCCCTTACTACGAGCGGCCTAAAATGTCATATAATACTAGCACCGACTATAATGTTCATTAAACCTGTACACGTATTTAGATTCTTTCATTGAAAACACTGAAGTTATGTTTGGTTCGTAGAATTTGATGAAATCTGATTGAATTAGAATTGAATTTCATTCTTTAGTTTTTTGTTTGTTCAAAGATAGAGAAATTTCATTCTGTTAGATAGTAATTATCCTCTCATTTGATAGAATCTCCATTTCTTGAGGGTAGGGGAAGAAACTTCATTCCACCCGTCATTTGAATCTCTAAAAGATAAAAAATATCCGGTCAAACTCTATTTCTTCACATTCTAATTCTTTTGATAGATTTCATCCTTTGAAAAACATTTTGTAAACCAAACTCACCCTAAAAAGCTTGGTTATCGCTTACATCATGTTTCGGTTTGCTTATCTATACTTCTATACTATCTATATCTATACTACTGATGTGTGAAATCGAGTTTGTAAAATTTATAAACTAGTACCCAATAAAAACCGACTACTACACACTTTCAGGCAGTGGACCTGATCGCATATAGTATAGTAACTAGTAAGTCCGAGATCGTTCGCAGGGATTGGTTTTGAAATAATTGTTTGCTAAAGCGGTTTTAGAATAAGGAGGGAACCGTAGCCGAATTGCTACCTCACTTTGACAATTTGAAATTAAAGAAATTGAAATGACAAGACAATTGAAAGTAAAGAAAGTTCAGACAATATAAATAAAGATCATCCACTTCGAATCCACTTGACTTCAGCTATGATTGCACACGATAAAGATCAAATTCTTTAGAGTTGACAAGATAATCGTGAAAGGATAGAAATGCTCGCGTGGTACCACCAACCGCTCGCAAATCACCCAAACACCTAAGTTGCTAGTTTAATTACCCAAGGGCGTGCACTCCTACTGCGGCGCATGGAAAATCATCTGGAAATCATATCTTTGGCACCCATTGACTGTGGGGCACGTGCACTCCCACTGCGGCGCATGGAAAATCATCTGGAAATCATATCTTTGGCACCCATTGACTGTGGGGCACGTGCACTCCCACTGCGGCGCATCAATAATCATCTGGAATTCATTTGTCTTTGGCACCCATTGACTGCGGCGCATGGAAAATCATCTGGAAATCATATCTTTGGCACCCATTGACTGTGGGGCACGTGCACTCCCACTGCGGCGCATGGAAAATCATCTGGAAATCATATCTTTGGCACCCATTGACTGTGGGGCACGTGCACTCCCACTGCGGCGCATGGAAAATCATCTGGAAATCATATCTTTGGCACCCATTGACTGTGGGGCACGTGCACTCCCACTGCGGCGCATCAATAATCATCTGGAATTCATTGTTCTCTAGTGACTGCGGCGCAGTGGGGCTAGTGCACTCCCACTGCGGCGCATGGAAAATCATCTGGAAATCATATCTTTGGCACCCATTGACTGTGGGGCACGTGCACTCCCACTGCGGCGCATCAATAATCATCTGGAATTCATTTGTCTTTGGCACCCATTGACTGCGGCGCAGTGGGGCTAGTGCACTCCCACTGTGGCACATGGAAAATCATCTGGAAATCATATCTTTGGCACCCATTGACTGTGGGGCACGTGCACTCCCACTGCGGCGCATGGAAAATCATCTGGAAATCATATCTTTGGCACCCATTGACTGTGGGGCACGTGCACTCCCACTGCGGCGCATCAATAATCATCTGGAATTCATTTGTCTTTGGCACCCATTGACTGCGGCGCATGGAAATCTCTGGAATCATTCTTTGCACCTAGTGACTGCGGCGCAGTGGGGCTAGTGCACTCCCACTGCGGCGCATGGAAAATCATCTGGAAATCATATCTTTGGCACCCATTGACTGTGGGGCACGTGCACTCCCACTGCGGCGCATGGAAAATCATCTGGAAATCATATCTTTGGCACCCATTGACTGTGGGGCACGTGCACTCCCACTGCGGCGCATCAATAATCATCTGGAATTCATTTGTCTTTGGCACCCATTGACTGCGGCGCATGGAAAATCATCTGGAAATCATATCTTTGGCACCCATTGACTGTGGGGCACGTGCACTCCCACTGCGGCGCATGGAAAATCATCTGGAAATCATATCTTTGGCACCCATTGACTGTGGGGCACGTGCACTCCCACTGCGGCGCATCAATAATCATCTGGAATTCATTTGTCTTTGGCACCCATTGACTGCGGCGCATGGAAAATCATCTGGAATCATTCTTTCACCCATTGACTGCGGCGCAGTGGGGCTAGTGCACTCCCACTGCGGCGCATGGAAAATCATCTGGAAATCATATCTTTTTTCTCGAGCTTGACTGCGGCGCAGTGGGGCTAGTGCACTCCCACTGCGGCGCATGGAAAATCATCTGGAAATCATATCTTTGGCACCCATTGACTGTGGGGCACGTGCACTCCCACTGCGGCGCATGGAAAATCATCTGGAAATCATATCTTTGGCACCCATTGACTGTGGGGCACGTGCACTCCCACTGCGGCGCATGGAAAATCATCTGGAAATCATATCTTTGGCACCCATTGACTGTGGGGCACGTGCACTCCCACTGCGGCGCATGGAAAATCATCTGGAAATCATATCTTTGGCACCCATTGACTGTGGGGCACGTGCACTCCCACTGCGGCGCATGGAAAATCATCTGGAAATCATATCTTTGGCACCCATTGACTGTGGGGCACGTGCACTCCCACTGCGGCGCATCAATAATCATCTGGAATTCATTTGTCTTTGGCACCCATTGACTGCGGCGCATGGAAAATCATCTGGAAATCATATCTTTGGCACCCATTGACTGTGGGGCACGTGCACTCCCACTGCGGCGCATGGAAAATCATCTGGAAATCATATCTTTGGCACCCATTGACTGTGGGGCACGTGCACTCCCACTGCGGCGCATGGAAAATCATCTGGAAATCATATCTTTGGCACCCATTGACTGTGGGGCACGTGCACTCCCACTGCGGCGCATCAATAATCATCTGGAATTCTTTGGCACCCATTGACTGTGGGGCTAGTGCACTCCCACTGTGGCACATGGAAAATCATCTGGAAATCATATCTTTGGCACCCATTGACTGTGGGGCACGTGCACTCCCACTGCGGCGCATGGAAAATCATCTGGAAATCATATCTTTGGCACCCATTGACTGTGGGGCACGTGCACTCCCACTGCGGCGCATCAATAATCATCTGGAATTCATTTGTCTTTGGCACCCATTGACTGCGGCGCATGGAAAATCATCTGGAAATCATATCTTTGGCACCCATTGACTGTGGGGCACGTGCACTCCCACTGCGGCGCATGGAAAATCATCTGGAAATCATATCTTTGGCACCCATTGACTGTGGGGCACGTGCACTCCCACTGCGGCGCATCAATAATCATCTGGAATTCATTTGTCTTTGGCACCCATTGACTGCGGCGCATGGAAAATCATCTGGAAATCATATCTTTGGCACCCATTGACTGTGGGGCACGTGCACTCCCACTGCGGCGCATGGAAAATCATCTGGAAATCATATCTTTGGCACCCATTGACTGTGGGGCACGTGCACTCCCACTGCGGCGCATGGAAAATCATCTGGAAATCATATCTTTGGCACCCATTGACTGTGGGGCACGTGCACTCCCACTGCGGCGCATGGAAAATCATCTGGAAATCATATCTTTGGCACCCATTGACTGTGGGGCACGTGCACTCCCACTGCGGCGCATGGAAAATCATCTGGAAATCATATCTTTGGCACCCATTGACTGTGGGGCACGTGCACTCCCACTGCGGCGCATCAATAATCATCTGGAATTCATTTGTCTTTGGCACCCATTGACTGCGGCGCATGGAAAATCATCTGGAAATCATATCTTTGGCACCCATTGACTGTGGGGCACGTGCACTCCCACTGCGGCGCATGGAAAATCATCTGGAAATCATATCTTTGGCACCCATTGACTGTGGGGCACGTGCACTCCCACTGCGGCGCATGGAAAATCATCTGGAAATCATATCTTTGGCACCCATTGACTGTGGGGCACGTGCACTCCCACTGCGGCGCATCAATAATCATCTGGAATTCATTTGTCTTTGGCACTCATTCACTGCGGCGCAGTGGGCCTTGTGCACCCCCACTGCGGCGCAGTGAAGGATCCCTGGAATTCTTGTTCTCTAGTGACTGCGGCGCAGTGGGGCTAGTGCACTCCCACTGCGGCGCATGGAAAATCATCTGGAAATCATATCTTTGGCACCCATTGACTGTGGGGCACGTGCACTCCCACTGCGGCGGATCAATAATCAACTGGAATTCATTTGTCTTTGGCACCCATTGACTGCGGCGCAGTGGGGATGGTCTCCTCTCACTGCGGCGCAGTGGGGCTAGTGCACTCCCACTGCGGCGCATGGAAAATCATCTGGAAATCATATCTTTTTCTCGACCTTGACTGCGGCGCAGTGGGGCTCGTGCACTCCCACTGCGGCGCAGTCAATACTTACTGAAATCATTAGTTCTTCTTTATTAACATCTCTCGAACACTCGGATCAACATCTTGGCCTAGAATCGTCAGAAAATGCACCAAATGGACGCACAACCTGCTAAGAACCTGAAAGCACTAACAAACACCGTAAACGCGCCAAATGCATACAAAATTGACTTAAAACACATACGACAAAGGCCAATAATGATGTGGGCGATCTATATAAATTGGTCACATCAAATCCCCCCACACTTGAGCGTTGCTTGTCCTCAAGCAAATCTGGAAATTAAGCAAAAACATTCCTTGGCACGAAGCTATATAAACACATTACGATTATAAAAAAGAAGCCAAACCAAGTATGTCGATGACAAGGACTTTTGGTGAAGCAGTTTTAATCTTAAATGAAAACCCGAAATGTTTGACAATATCTGAACAATCCACAAGCCTCAATAATACGACTAAGCAAAAGTGAAACAAATGAGCCTATCAAAATCATCCTACTCCAACGAACTTACTATTGGGGTTGAATATATATGAATAATCACTTATTGCTCGGTCGTGATGCATATCTTACCATAGGCTTGAACTAGGATCATAGCTTCACCGACATGGCGTGAGCACCAAGTACATCATCAAAATATGGCATATAAGTTGGTTGTAATGTTAGGCTAAGGGTATTTACAATGGGATTTGGGAAATTTAGGTTAGTGATAACAGGAAATAACAAAAGTTTAAGTTATGTACAAAATAGTCTAATCAAACCCTTACCATTGATTGCCACCAACCCATAAGATGCTATCCCATGAACACACCTCAAAAGTAACAAGCAAAACCCGACACCATTGTGGTGTATCAACTTCAAACAACTTAGGAACAACCAAATCTTCCATTCTATTCACGAACCAAATGATACAACAATTCTTTAGACATATAAAAATGAGAAGTACCCACTAGTAGCCCAAGTTCTTTTCTTTCTTTCTTTTTTTTTTCTGTTTTTCACTTTTTTCTTCTTTATTTTGAACCATTTTTACTCTACTAGTAGGCACCCTCTTACAATGATGAACAATGTCAATTAACAATATACTTCCTTTGAACAATCCAAGACATTCCCCAATAACTTGACCAATCGTCGTATCCCCATAGACCAAGAATATTCCAACCGATAACCACTGAAGCTCTCTCAAACCGCCCAAACCAACCAATGACAATCAATCGCCCCCCAAAATTAGACTATCGGTATGGCGAGGTAAAGTTTACATATTTAAGTGGATTTATACAAAGGAAAAGGCTAAGTTCAAAAAGGGTGTCTAAATGTATCTTGTACTAAAGATGAGTGCAACAAAGGTTTACAAAGAAAGGAAAATCACTGACCAGAGTAGCCAGCAACACAAAACATGTATGTACATGTATAAAAGTATGTATACAAAAGGTAAAAATATACATAAGCAAGGGGTGAATAGAAAGAAAATACGGGTCAAACCTAGTATGCCAATTCGTCATCCAATGTACTTATATAACAAAAGTGATCTCACTGCGGTCTCGTAACGATCACCAGGCCAAGTTCTAGCTCAACACATCACCGACACACTCATATCAAAGAAAGGAACCCGGAAATGGAATAGATTAACCTCAAATTTGCACATCTTAGTGCAGAGTTCGAAATGGAACCCTTACTCCCGAATAAATCCAAGAGCCTAAGAGAGGGACAAATTTACAAGGCAATCAAACCAAAACCGTCAACACCTAGCACAACTATAAATGAATGATGAATCTCACAACTTTTAGGTGTTTGGGATATTTGAGTATGCAAGTAATGTTATCAATCCACAAGGATTAGCCCAATAACCGTTCAGAACACATTTCGCCGATTAAATTTGTACCAAGGAAAAAATTTTGTAGTAAAATTGCTCATTAAGGTATTATGAATTAAATGACAAAAGCAATTTACCACAAGGACAAGCTCAACACAAGTTTCAAATCATATCATCTTCCGTCATCCTACCAAATCGAAGCCACCAATCTCAAACATGCACATCATAGTTCAGAGTTCAAGGTAGAACCCTTACTCTTGAATAAAATCCAAAAGCCTACGAGAGGGACACATCTACAAGAACGGTTGAATTCTCAATGGCAAAACAACAAAAGAGATATATCCGGTTACTTAAACCTATTTGCCACCCCCCACACTTAAGATGGACAATGCCCTCAATGTCCAACACTCGGTCAAAACAAGGGTAAATAGGGGTAAGCAAAATAGACAGAAAGAATGAGAACACATACCGGATTAAGGACACATTCCGTTTCAAAACAAGTAAGTCGACCCCGCACCACAAATTGCTCTTCCTAAAAAGGAAGTCCAATTTGCTTGACGGGAGAAACAAACTAGTCCAAAACGGAATGTGCGAGAGCTGTGTGCGAAACAATGTCAGTAAAGATGCCAATTAAAAATGTTGTGTGAACTTACTGCCAGCATATGCATGTGACATCATAGTGAGCTACTAACACGATCACACAATCAAACAAATCAATGCCAACGAATGTAGGTGAGAATGAGAATCCAACGGGTACTCCCCCACACTTGGGTTCCACTAAGTATTTCCATCAATTCGGATCATACCTGCTCAATTACACATCACAATTACACATCCCAAAATATCCATACAAAATGCAAACTAAAAGAGTATCATGCAGAAAATAAAAGAAACAAAGGAAAGTACAAGTGTTTCATCACCCCGTAGGGTGGATACCAGACAATGATAACTAAAGTAATGACATGAGAATACCAACATAACCAAACATCATATGATTCCATCCCACGGTACCGGATGGGAATCATCTCCACTACTGCTGTTGTCCATGGTAGCCATAAGGTAGTCCAGGTGTTCCAAAAATACTCGACACCCAATCGGACGCCTCCTCCTGAGCTGCACCCGAACCACCTGCATCTCCTCCTGACTGACCAGCATCAAATCCTGAATGAGCACCTGCATCCAAACCTGCAAAAGATGAAGAATCACCGCCAACATGGCCACCCTGAAAGACCCCAAACTGCACTGGACCTCGAGGAGAACCTCCTAAATCGTGGGGTTGTGGTGACATGTTCCCCGGGGCAGTCGTCTGAGAGAAAAAGGACTGACCCCCCTGACGATAATCGGGGACATAAATAGGCGGTGGAGAAAAATCAGGAATCGGGTCAGGTCGAACAAACTCCCGACCGTGATACTGAGCATCCCACATCGGCTGATAATAATCAAGTGTGTAGTTAGTGTGGGCCTGCTGTGATCCAACCCAGCTGAAATCCTGGTCCATCCTCCTCTGGTATGCATCAAACTCCTGCCTACTCTTCTGCTGAGACTCATAAATATTCTGAATAGTGTTCCCCAAAAGTGTTAAATCAAACGAGCGAGGGATGGGAATGTTACGTCCAGTCCTCCTCGGTGGCTCCTGTGGAGCATCAGCCATCTCAACATCAGCCTCAACATCCTCCTCCTGTACAGGAGGTGGTCCCTCAACTTCACCTTCATCCGCCAACAACTGCTCTTGCTCATTTCCTATCTTCTTCTTCAAAATCTTACCCCTCCAAAGCTCATTATATGTAAAACCTTCCTGATGCACTGGTAATGAAAGATAGGTCTGGCAATCATCTGTAGCAAAAACTCCCATCCTCTTATAAATAACCGTGATGAAATGCCCCAAAACCAGATTCGAATCAGAATGATTACACATACGGTCAAGCAATACAAGAGGAGGCAAAGCAAACCTTGATGGAGCACCTTCAGAAAACAGCTTAAGTAACCATAGATCATTTTGGTAAGCCTTCTCCCAATGAGTAGATCTCTGCACCAAGAATGTAACAATCATACGGTGGAGTAACCTCAAACGAACATTCTTAATCTTTGACACACCACTAGTGTATGTCCAAGTTTCTCCTCCCGTGATTCTTGTGAAATACTCCAAAATAGACTCACCATCACCCAAATCGGCTCCCGTTCTATAACCCTTCCTCAAAATAGCCTTAAGTTCCGCACTCTGTAATTCCTCTCTTGAATACATTCCACAATAATACCCAAACTCAGCAATTGACAGCCTCCTCTGCACTCCCCCACAATAAAACGATACTATCCTCTCCTCAAATATATCCTTAACCTTCCCTAACTCCTTCTTCAGTTTCAAGGTCGAATAAAACTCCAAGCATAACTCACGGTAGGCGGCCTCACGGTTAGCAAATACCCGCCGCCAAATATCACAACTCACGTCATGCCCTCTTGACTAACCTCCAACTCTCAAACTCATTGAAAACCATCTTCGAATGTCCTCCTGCACTCCATATACCTGAGCTTGAAAAGGACTTAAATGTCTTGCGGGAAGGACCGCATGCTTAGCAAGCTTGTACAACTTGTTCTTGTACATGTTCTTCTGAGGCTGCCTAACATTTCCAAATGAGAGCCACGCATGTCTCTCGTTCAGTTCACCTTCTATGAATGTAAGCGGCACCTCCATTTGTTTCTTAGAAGTTTGACTTGGGACGTCAACGGCCTCACTAGATTGCCCCTCAACCATTTTCCTTTTTCCTGCGGCCTTATCAGTAGCTCCCGCTCCCTGCATTCACAAACATGAAAACGACCAATTGTGAGTATTAAGAATGCAAAGTTGGGAACCATATTAAACAAACGGAAAACTAGGCAGGAAAGTACCCTCACTGCGGCTCAGTGGGCATGCTTCACCCTCACTGCGGCGCAGTGGGGTAAAAAGACAAACGGGCAGAGGATCCTCACTGCGGCGCAGTGAGCAAAGATCCCCCTCACTGCGGCGCAGTGAGGCACAAATTCTGGGCAACTAGCTAGGGTTCATCACGACTTGGCACAAAAAGGGGGTAATCAAACAAGCAAATTCAGGGAATAATCAAACAATAATCTCCTCATAAATCGACCTATACATCCCCCACACTTGTTCATAACAAATCCCCAATTTTCCAAAACCCTAAATTCAAAACTAAAATCAATATTGGATGAATGAGATGAAAGATTTAACACCCAATTAGCTTCTATTGCCCACAAACATCAAAACCCCTAAATTAATTCGAAAGATTAAACTAGCATAAACCCTAGAAATTAAAAATTCAAAATAAAAGAAAAATACAAAGAAACTAAAGAGAAAAACTTACACTTCTTCCCATTATGCAATGTATGAAGATAAAAATCTGGAGAAAGGATTAAAGATGGAAGAGAATGGAAGATCTTGATGGTGTTAGTAGGTTTTTTATTGTGTTTTTCGGTTTGCAGAGAAAAGAGAAAAGAGAGAAAGTAAGTTAAAGGTGAAAAGAAATTTACCCACTTGTAAATGGTCATTGACTAACCTACCCGGCCCCTCACTGCGGCGCAGTGAGAACACGTCACTCCCACTGCGGCGCAGTGAGGAGTAATTCACCCATGGGCAGAGGTTTTTTGCTGCGGCGCATCCAGGTCATCTCACCCCCACTTCGGCGCAGTGGGGATCCTCTGAATTTTTTTTCCTTCAAACATTATGTCAAAAACTCAAATCACACTTACCCGGAACCGCATCAAATCGAAACCACACCTGCACTTACTAATTAAACAAGATTAAAACTAACTAATTCAAAGAAAAGTAAAATGCAAATAAAAATAAACACGGGTTGCCTCCCGAGAAGCGCTTAAGTTATTAACGAGTCTTTAGCTTGACTCGACCAACCTTCAAGTTTCCAATTCAAACACGGGGATCTCATCAAATACCCCCTCGACCTGCTCTTCTTCCAAATATAGCTTAAGTCTATGACCATTGACAATGAACGAACCTTCACCATTTCGCTTAAACAACTCAACATAACCCGATGGATATACGTGCTTAATCTCAAACGGTCCAATCCATCTAGAAGTTAGTTTAGGTTGCTTAATCTTAAATTTAGACAAGAATAACAACACTTTAGCTCCAACCTTAAACTCCTTTCTACGAATCCTCTTATCATGCCAAATCTTGGTCCTCTCCTTATATAGCCTCTCATCAAGTTCGTGGAGTTGCAACATCCTAAGTTCACTTGCTTCCATCAAATCCAAATTCAAATTCCTTAAAGCCCAATACGCCTTATGCTCTATCTCAATAGGAAGATGGCAAGTTTTGCCATAGAGCAACCGGTATGGCGTGGTGCCAATCGGCGTCTTAAAAGCCGTCCTAAACGCCCACAAGGCGTCATATAACTTCTTTGACCACACCTTGGGGTTATCTCCAACAGTTTTCTCCAAAATCCTCTTCAAGGCCCTATTTGTGTTTTCCACTTGACCACTGGTCTGTGGATGGTACGAGGTAGAAAAATAGTGGACAACACCGTACCTCTTCATCACTTTGGCTAACTGATGGTTTGCAAAATGGGTACCACGGTCACTAATCAAAGCTCTAGGGCAACCAAAACGACAGAACAACTGTTTCAAGAAATCAATGACTACACGCGCGTTATTCGTGGGCAAAGCCTTGGCTTCGGCCCATTTAGACACATAGTCAACGGCGACAAGAATGTACTGAAACTTATTAGACGGTGGGAATGGTCCCATAAAGTCTATACCCCAGACATCAAAAACCTCACATACCTGAATACTCTGTTGAGGCATCTCATCCCGTTTAGTGATGTTCCCCTGTCGCTGACAGATGTCACAAGTCTCAACCAAAGTTTGGGCCTCCTTGAAAATTGTTGGCCAATAGAAACCTGCATCAAAAACTTTCTTACCCGTGACTGAAGGACCATAATGACCCCCAGTTGGCCCGTAGTGACACGCATCCAAAATTTCTCTAGTCTCAGCTCCAACAACACATCTCCTAACCATACCATCTGCACAAACACGAAACAAGTATGGATGGTCCCAAAAATAATACTTAACATCCGATATGAGCTTCTTCTTCTGCTGGGACGTGAAATCATTAGGTATCTCACCTGCAACCAAATAATTAGCTATATCTGCGAACCAAGGAGCATCATCAGAGTTAGAAATAAACATTAAAGATTCATCGGGGAAGTGATCATTGATCTCCCCATCACAAAGTTCCTCCCGGTGAGGATCTTCCAAACGACTCAAATGGTCGGCAGCCAAATTTTCAGCCCCTTTCTTATCTTTATCTCAATGTCAAATTCTTGCAACAAAAGAATCCAACGGATAAGCCTGGGTTTAGCATCCTGTTTCAAGAACAGGTACTTAAGGGCTGAATGGTCAGTGAAAACTATGGTCTTACTCAAAACAAGATATGATCTAAACTTATCAAATGCAAAGACCACTGCAAGCAACTCCTTTTCTGTAGTGGTGTAATTTTGCTGGGCGGGGTTCAAAGTCTTACTAGCAAAGTAAATGGGTTTGAAATGTTTCTCAACCCTTTGCCCTAGCACAGCTCCAACAGCATAGTCACTTGCATCACACACCAACTCGAAAGGCAATTCCCAATCTGGAGCTACCATGATAGGAGAATCAGTCAACTTCTCCTTCAATACCTGAAAAGCACTCAAACAAGCATCATTAAAAACAAAAGGAACGTCCTTTTCCAACAAGTGGGTCATAGGACGAGTAATCTTAGAGAAATCCTTAATAAATCGACGATAAAAACCTGCATGTCCAAGAAAACTCCTTACCCCTTTCACATTGGAAGGCGGGGGTAATTTGGCAATTACATCTATCTTAGCCCGATCAACCTCAATCCCGGCCTTAGACACTTTATGCCCTAACACAATTCCCTCAGTCACCATAAAATGGCACTTTTCCCAATTCAAAACAAGGTGTTCCCTCTCACACCGTTCCAACATCCTATCCAAATTACTCAAACAAGTATGAAAGGAATCCCCAAAAACTGAAAAATCATCCATGAAAACTTCCATGGAAGTTTCAAGCATGTCCTGGAAAATAGCAATCATGCACCTTTGAAAGGTGCCAGGGGCATTACACAAACCAAACGGCATACGCCGATAAGCAAAAGTGCCAAATGGACAAGTGAAAGTGGTTTTCTCTTGGTCCTTGGGATCAATGGGTATTTGAAAGTACCCGGAAAACCCATCCAAGAAACAAAAATATTCATTCCCTGCAAGACGTTCCAACATTTGATCAATAAAAGGAAGGGGAAAGTGATCCTTACGGGTGACATCATTAAGCTTACGGTAGTCTATACAAACCCGCCAACCCGTAATAGTCCTAGTGGCCAAAAGCTCCTTATTATCATTTTCAATGACTGTCATGCCCCCCTTTTTGGGCACACAGTGAACAGGACTTACCCATGAACTATCGGCAATAGGAAAAATGATTCCTGCATCAAGAAGCTTAATTACCTCTTTCTTAACAACCTCCTTCATATTAGGATTCAGCCGCCTTTGTCTCTGGACAACGGGCTTAACATCATCAAGAAAATCAATTTTATGCTGGCAGAAATTAGGACTAATACCTGGAATATCTGTGGTCTTCCAAGCAAAAGCCCGCTTATGGGCTTTAAGCACAGACATGAGACCCCTTTCTCGTCACTCGAGAGTGAGGACGAGATAACCACTGGAAGAGAAGACTCAAACCTAACAGCGCAAAAAAATAGAAAACAAAAAAACGGATCTCACCGTCACAGAGCCACCAAAAAAGCAACCCGGACACGACGTAGCCGCCAATGTCCAAGGGAAGGAGTCCCCCACCCACGTACGCGCGCATTCCGCATCCAAGGCAGGGCGCGGTTCCAAAAACCCCCAGCCGACGGTGACGGCACTTTGGCCAGGGGTGCTCCTCGCGAGGCTCGCCGCGCCCGTATGCGTACAGAACCCAGGAGGGTGCCGGTAAAGATGACACTCCAAACCTGAATGAAAGAGAAGAACCCTGACAAGCTGAGCGGCTCCAGCAGACCGCAATCCACGCAGAGAAAGATCCTGACGACTCACTGACAACGACTGGCCACGCAGGCAACCGACGCTCCTACCTCGGGGTGCCAGAAGAAGACCCGACCTGGAGTCCACTAGCACCGGATAGGATCCTACTCCGGTCCAGAGAAGGATTCCTCGGTCGTTCCGGGTGGCACCAACCTACTCCCGCCAACCCCCGCCACGAGGGGAGACGCGTACCTTTCTCGTCTCGAGGACTAGACGAGATAAACACTGGAAGAGAAGACTCACCTGACAGATATGCATACTCTAGATGGTCTGGAAGCGGCTTAAGCTCCAAGTCAGTAGGTGGTACCTCAACAGAGTTAGGTACCCTTGAACTCCCGTCAGCAACTACCTCCTCAAAAGTCTCGTCCTCAGGAGGTGATTCATCCAAGCTCAGTGCCATGACCTCTGCAAACAAAGCTTCATCAGTAATTTCTCCAGATCCTAAATTAGCGATCTCTTCCTCTCCAATATCTGTCTCCATGAACTCCTGAAATTCTTGATCCAATGCATCATCAATGACATCAATCCTGAAACAAGTCTCATCATTAGAATAAGAATGCTTGATAGACTTTTCAACATTAAACACAATCCTATCAGTGCCTACGCCTAAGGAAATCTCCTTATCCTTCACACGGATGATAGCATCCGCGGTATTAAGGAATGGGCGTCCAAGAATAAGAGGGACCTTCGTATCTTCCTCCATCTCGAGGATAACGAAGTCAACAAGAAAAACAATGTGGCCAACTCTGACACTAATGTTTTCAGCAATCCCGATGGGATACTGAAATGAATGGTCAGCAAGCCTTATACTCATGCGAGTAGGGCGAAGGACTCCCAATGACAACTTGGCATAAACCGAGTAAGGCATCAAATTGATGCTAGCCCCTAAATCAGCTAAGGCCTTACAAATAATAGTTCTAATAGAGCAAGTGATAAGGAAACTCCCTGGGTCTTCAAGCTTTGGTGGAATGCGGTTCTGCAAGATAGCAGAACACTCGACATTAATAAAATTAGCCTTTGCCTCTTCAAACTTCCCTTTGTCTGTCACAAGCTCCTTAATGAACTTGGCATAATTGGGCATCCCCTGAATAAGATCAACTAAAGGAACATTAATATGAACATTTTTGATCATGTCCACAAACTTGTTATATTGCTCCTTCAGCTTTGCTTTCCTGAACCTCTGTGGAAATGGTATCTTTGGCTTGTATGGTTTAACCTCTGGAACCACAGCCGGTTTTGGTGGAGTAACCGGAGTCTTCACGGTTGAATCTTCCTCCATCTCTATTTCTTCATCAATATCAGCATCGTCACTCCCGTTATCCTGCACATCTGAAACAACAACATTAGGAATAGGAGGTGGGTCATAAGACCTACCAGTACGAGTGGTGATGGCTTTGGCTTGCTCATTGCGGATTGGAGGTGGAGTGTATTTCTGTCCCTGACTAAACTGAGGCCTAGGATTCTGCTGTGTGTTGCTAGGAAGAGTCCCCGTGGGCCTAGCAAGAGCTACCATCCTACTTTCGAGATCCTTGAAATTAGCACCCTGATTTTTCATGTTGATCTCCACCTTCCCACTTATCTGATCCAACCTCTCACTCAAAGCCTTAGTATCATCCCTGATCATTTGAATGCTAGTGTTTGTTTCAACTTGATTACTAGCCAACTGCTTCATCATCTCTCTCAACTCGGCATTAGGATCGACATTAGAAGAAGAAGAACCTGATCCTTGTCCTTGCTGAGTCTGCTGTTGTGGCTGATTCTGATAATTATCTCGTTGCCACCTGTTACCTGAAAAACGAGGAACATTAGCCTGAAAAGAAGAGTTATAAGAAGTATTACCTGAAGGCCGGTTCTGGAAACCGGTGTTGCGGTGGAAGTTCCCTTGAGGTTGATTCTGAACATAGTTCACATCTTCGGGTGCCCGATTTGGACACTCATCAGAATAGTGCATATCACCACAATGATCACACCCATCGGCTACGACCTTAACATCCCTCTCAAGTGCACTAAACCTAGTCTCTTGAGCCGTAAAGCTCCTATCCATGCGCTCAGATAGCGCCTTGATCTCTCCAATAACCCCTGAGTCGTTACTAGCTTCAGCCTTAGCAACTCTCCCTTGGTTAGTGCCCTTCTTCATCTTTCTTTCATTCTTCAAGAACCTTTCATCATCCATAGTTGAGTTATCCTTTGCCATGTCTTCCAAGATCTGATAACCTTCATTGGGTGTAATGTTATTAAAACTACCCCCAAAAGCATATCCCAATTCTCGTTTAGACTTCTTATCTAACCCATCAAAGAATAGCTCCACATATTGTTCCCTAGTCAAATTGTGACCCGGACAATTTCTCAACATTTCCTTGAAACGAACCCAAGCATCTACAACATCTTCTCCATCATCTTGTTCAAAAGACCTAATCATATTCTCCAACCTTCTTTGAGTTCTGAGTGAATAAAACTCACCAATGAAAGCCTCCTTAAGTTGGTCCCAAGTAGTGATTGAATTTTCTGGAATATCATTGAACCAATCAAATGCTTCTCCGGTGATTGAGATGGGAAATGTCTCAAGTTTCACGTCATTCATTTTATTTTGACCATATTGATATAGCCGAGCCAACTTTTCAAACCTATCCAAGTGTTGATAAGGATCCCATTTCCTTTTTCCATCAAATTGTTGCTCTTCTATGCTCTTGAGATGATTTCCTTTCAAATTGAAAGTGTGATCAATGGCCGGAGGTCTAATGGCAGAGCCACGGCTAGTAGGAATAGTACGAACCCTCTCGCCATAGCGAGTGTCATTTGGACCCCTTGGTTGTTCGTCACCCATCTCTTCTTGCTTAACTTCTAAATTGAAGAATTCGTCTAAAAAGAACCCCTCCTCGTCCGAATCAGGAGTGGGTTTAGCTATAGGTGAAAATGGTGTCGGGGTTGGTGTTGTGGGTTCAGTGAAGTTAAACCGACGCCCTCTTGGTCTTCTCGGAGTAGACAAAGGACTATTCAAAGGGAGACCCGAAGAACGCAAGTTCATCAACTAAAGAAATATGCCTGCAAACACACAACTAACACAAACACGTCAAATGCACCGGTGATAAGAAAAGAAAACTAAACTAATAAAACAAGTAACTTCCTCACGCGTGAGAAAGGATCAAACCACTAAATTAACAACTAAATCGGCACACAATCCCCGGCAGCGGCGCCAAAAACTTGATGTGTGAAATCGAGTTTGTAAAATTTATAAACAAGTACCCACTAAAAACCGACTACTACACACTTTCAGGCAGTGGACCTGATTGCATATAGTATAGTAACTAGTAAGTCCGAGATCGTTCGCAGGGATTGGTTTTGAAATAATTGTTTGCTAAAGCGGTTTTAGAATAAGGATGGAACCGTAGCCGAATTGCTACCTCACTTTGACAATTTGAAATTAAAGAAATTGAAATGACAAGACAATTGAAAGTAAAGAAAGTTCAGACAATATAAATAAAGATTATCCACTTCGAATCCACTTGACTTCAGCTATGATTGCACACGATAAAGATCAAATTCTTTAGAGTTGACAAGATAATCGTGAAAGGATAGAAATGCTCGCGTGGTACCACCAACCGCTCGCAAATCACCCAAACACCTAAGTTGCTAGTTTAATTACCCAAGCCGGTACCACCAATGCCTAGAAAATCTCCCCAACAATTAGTTTGCTTGATTATCCAATTACCAATTATGCCTATGTGAATGAAAATGTGGTACCACCAACCGTTTCTAAACACATTTACCGATTAATTCCTATTATAGATTTGACATTCACCGTCATACCATGAACCGGTGACAACCAACCATAGACAATCGAATTGAAACGATAAACATATTCACCTAGTACCACTAACGATGAACACATAAACCATCAACATCAAAAGAATAAATCACAAGGAATTAATTGATAAAGATCACAACACAACGATAATTGAATCAACTCTTGAATTAAAATATTGCAATCATATCATTCGTCAAGTTTCACGGCATTCATTTGATTTTGACCATATTGATATAGCCGAGCCAACTTTTCAAACCTATCCAAGTGTTGGTAAGGATCCCATTTCCTTTTTCCATCAAATTGTTGCTCTTCTATGCTCTTGAGATGATTTCCTTTCAAATTGAAAGTGTGATCAATGGCCGGAGGTCTAATGGCAGAGCCACGGCTAGTAGGAATAGTACGAACCCTCTCGCCATAGCGAGTGTCATTTGGACCCCTTGGTTGTTCGTCACCCATCTCTTCTTGCTTAACTTCTAAATTGAAGAATTCGTCTAAAAAGAACCCCTCCTCGTCCGAATCAGGAGTGGGTTTAGCTATAGGTGAAAATGGTGTCGGGGTTGGTGTTGTGGGTTCAGTGAAGTTAAACCGACGCCCTCTTGGTCTTCTCGGAGTAGACAAAGGACTATTCAAAGGGAGACCCGAAGAACGCAAGTTCATCAACTAAAGAAATATGCCTGCAAACACACAACTAACACAAACACGTCAAATGCACCGGTGATAAGAAAAGAAAACTAAACTAATAAAACAAGTAACTTCCTCACGCGTGAGAAAGGATCAAACCACTAAATTAACAACTAAATCGGCACACAATCCCCGGCAGCGGCGCCAAAAACTTGATGTGTGAAATCGAGTTTGTAAAATTTATAAACAAGTACCCACTAAAAACCGACTACTACACACTTTCAGGCAGTGGACCTGATTGCATATAGTATAGTAACTAGTAAGTCCGAGATCGTTCGCAGGGATTGGTTTTGAAATAATTGTTTGCTAAAGCGGTTTTAGAATAAGGATGGAACCGTAGCCGAATTGCTACCTCACTTTGACAATTTGAAATTAAAGAAATTGAAATGACAAGACAATTGAAAGTAAAGAAAGTTCAGACAATATAAATAAAGATTATCCACTTCGAATCCACTTGACTTCAGCTATGATTGCACACGATAAAGATCAAATTCTTTAGAGTTGACAAGATAATCGTGAAAGGATAGAAATGCTCGCGTGGTACCACCAACCGCTCGCAAATCACCCAAACACCTAAGTTGCTAGTTTAATTACCCAAGCCGGTACCACCAATGCCTAGAAAATCTCCCCAACAATTAGTTTGCTTGATTATCCAATTACCAATTATGCCTATGTGAATGAAAATGTGGTACCACCAACCGTTTCTAAACACGTTTACCGATTAATTCCTATTATAGATTTGACATTCACCGTCATACCATGAACCGGTGACAACCAACCATAGACAATCGAATTGAAACGATAAACATATTCACCTAGTACCACTAACGATGAACACATAAACCATCAACATCAAAAGAATAAATCACAAGGAATTAATTGATAAAGATCACAACACAACGATAATTGAATCAACTCTTGAATTAAAATATTGCAATCATATCATTCGTCAAGTTTCATCAAAGTGGATGATTAGAAATCTAGCCACTCATGATAAATTGAAATTCATAAAAGAAATTGAAAGAGAACATATTGTACCAATATTTGTTGAATGTAAATTGCAAGACAGAAAATTAGATACGATCTAGATGGGTGTTCTTGAATCTTCAATGAATCCAATGATGAAATCTGAGATGATCCTTGAAAGAATTCGCGGTAGAACAGCTCCTAGAAAGAAAATTTGATCCCCGGGAAATAGGGTTTATTTTTCTATTTATACCTCCCCCCAAAATCTGCTACAAAAGGCTGAAACCCTGATTCCCCCGTGCACTCACTGCGGCGCAGTGGGCCTTGTGCACCCCCACTGCGGCGCAGTGAAGGATCCCTGGAATTCTTGTTCTCTAGTGACTGCGGCGCAGTGGGGCTAGTGCACTCCCACTGCGGCGCATGGAAAATCATCTGGAAATCATATCTTTGGCACCCATTGACTGTGGGGCACGTGCACTCCCACTGCGGCGCATCAATAATCATCTGGAATTCATTTGTCTTTGGCACCCATTGACTGCGGCGCAGTGGGGATGGTCTCCTCTCACTGCGGGGCAGTGGGGCTATTGCACCCCCACTGCGGCGCAATCAATACTTGCTGAAATCATTAGTTCTTGTTTATTAACATCTCTCGAACACTCGGATCAACATCTTGGCCTAGAATCGTCAGAAAATGCACCAAATGGACGCACAACCTGCTAAGAACCTGAAAGCACTAACAAACACCGTAAACGCGCCAAATGCATACAAAATTGACTAAAAACACATACGACAAAGGCCAATAATGATGTGGGCGATCTATATAAATTGGTCACATCAACTACTTAATAAAGCAAATGCTTCTATTTCCTCTTAAACTTTAAGCCTTTGAAACACCTAAAATACCCCTTCTATTTACTACTTAATAAAGCAAATGCTCCTTTTTCCTCTTTAAACTTTAAGCCTTTGAAACACCTAAAATACCCCTTCTATTTACTACTTAATAAAGCAAATGCTCCTTTTTCCTCTTTAAACTTTAAGTCTTTGAAACACCTAAAATACCCCTTCTATTTACTACTTAATAAAGCAAATGCTCCTTTTTCCTCTTTAAACTTTAAGTCTTTGAAACACCTAAAATACCCCTATACATTTTACATTACTGCTGTTTGGGGTGGAATTTTCACCAATAGGATCCTGATAGAATTTACACTTTAGACTTTTAAAGATATTTGTTTAACGATACTGTTCAAAAGGATCCTTAGTCTTACTTAACTTAATAGTTTTGGCTGTATTATCTTCTTATTCCAATATGGTAGGATCTTGAAAGTGTCAAGATCTATGATATCACTAACGAATATATATATCTAGTACAAAAGATATTATATGCAGGATTATAATACAAGGTTACAACATAAAGAAACGTGTTTCAACGGATAGTTTACCACTTCAGCCACAAGAATCGGATTGATAACAGTTTTACCATGTGTGGAAAAGCTCTCAACGGTCATCTATGCCATTTCTTCAGCGTGAAGAGCAAGTCCAGGGAGATCCCAGATATTTCAGAGATATTGTTCAACGTCTAGCTCTATAAATAGGAAGAGATCTTCTGGAGAAGGGGGACACAAGCATACAACTCAAGAAATCGCTCAACACAACAACTTTATTAGCTGTTACTAGTTCACATTTTCTTTTGTTCATAGTATTGTAATCACCCACAAATAATAATAAAAGAACATAGGTAGGATCGATTGAATCCTCCCGGGGTTTTTTACCTAAGATTTCTTAACTGAATCAAGGGTTTTTCCCCGTCAACAAAATTCTGGTGTCGTTGTGTTTTGCATTTATCTTCAAGATCATAGCACTGCATTTGAGCATTTTATCTTTATCTTCAACAGTTTTCTTGCTTTCTCAACGTATTTCTGTCTCAAAGATTTTCTGAAAACTCCTTTTTGCCAAAACTCTTACTTTGCACCGTTATCTTTAACAAAACTTTTCTTTTGATTGAAGATCTTAAAACACCAAACCTCACTTACAAATCTTCGGTTATAAAATTATCTTAAATCCTTACAAAATTATCTTAGGTAATTTTTGTCCGAAACAATTTGGCGCCCACCGTGGAGCAAAAAGGTGTTTTGCAATTAAATCGTTATCACAAAAACAAAGCTTTTTGTTCAAACAAAATTTTGTGTTTCACGGAAAACTTTTTTAAGAAAGTCATGTCTGAGCAATCTCAAAATCATTCTTCTTTTGATTTGATTTACGATTATCCTTATGTAAAAGAAAACCTGAGAAATCCTCCAAAAAATGCAAGATTCTTAGCTGAACAAACTCTGAAAGGAAAAACTGAGGGAATACCTTCAGTAGATCCATATCTAGCTATGCTGTGGAAGAAACATTTTGATCAATTCTATGAATCGATCCCTGATGAAAAGACTGGAGAAATAACTCAAGGATCAGACGAATCGGTGAAAAGTTATATGGAGAGATTTGAATATAATCAGCGATCAGCATCGAAGATCAAGAAGAATCTTTTGAAGATCAAATCATCAAGTAAGATTCGAAAGGATCAAGGTATAGCTGATAAAGGTAAGAAAGATAATTATAAAAAATATTTACAATTTTCTGATTACCATTTTACAACTGATATGTCTGGACTTTTTACTTTTATGAGAAGTCTGGGGGACAAAGTTAATTGGCCTGAAAGAGTCCTTCGAAAATTTTACATTGATAGAACTAAATGGTGTGCTTATCATAGTGTTTTTGGTCATGAAACTAAAGAATGTGGATCATTTAATTACGAAATTTGGCGATTAATACATGAAGGTTTATTGGATGAAATACTTCCTAATCAAAATTGGTTTTTAGCAAAAAAGTGATTTTTAAAATAAAGGTTATTAGGTCTATTGTGTTTTTAATAACGATAATACTGACTTGAGCATAGGAGTAATGTTAGCCAAAAGGGCTAACATTAACTATTAGCATGTGTTTTCTTTTTATGGCCTTTTGCAGGATTATCAACATCCAGGATCCTGATATTGATGGATGAAGATCACAAACATATATCCAAGGTATCGATCCTGAACAGAAGTAAATTCTCCTGAGTTTAAGTCCTTAAACGGACTACAGTGGATTGAACTAAAACTTCAATCCTAGGTTGAAGGGATCACCTTCTCGAACGTCGAGGTTAACATTAACACCTCATTTCGCCCGGGTAGCACGTCATAAAAAATTCCTGGTTGTGGGTAGACCCTCATGGTTGGGAATTTTCAAAGGGTTGTTGATTTTACAATCAACTCAATTGGTTTTGACGATCAAACAGTCATCAAAAAGAATAGGGATAATCTCTCTATTAATTACAACCGATTAACGAATTAATTAGCTAATGAATTAACAAGTGGATTAACAAATGGATTATCCTTTATAGTGATTTTTGTACAGGGAATAAAGATAAAGGAAATCATTGCGAAGATTTATCTGAGGATTATCAAGATTAGATATTGCAAAGGTATGGAATAAATAAAGTCCTAATTTAAATAGCTTTTAGAAAACAAAATCAGCATAACAAACTAAAACTAAAATTAAGGCATAGGCCTCCTATTATTACGGTTATGGGAAGGGGGCTTGATATCAATTCCTAGTTTGCTTTCTTCAAATGCTTCATTTTCCCCGAAAATCTGAGGATATTTGAGTTTCAACCACCCTAAAAAGCTTTTCAAATTACTGACTTCTCTTTTTGCATCACTTAATTCCTCTTTTAAATTCGCCATCTCTTTTAAAGTTTGATTTTTGGTATCCATCACCGAATTTAGGAGACGATTAGCACTTTTGATAGTCTCATTCTTATACATGATTTCTGCCTCGTAAGCATCAGACATTTTTTCAATAATCTACAAAGATAAAGCAAAAAAGTTTTAGGAACCAGAAGAAATGAAAAAACTTTTTCAAAAAGTAAAAACTTACTGAAATAGACCGATCCCTAAGTCTTTTAGGACCCTTATTCCGAGATGATGATTCGCCGCCATTGTATTATTATAGATGTTAATAGAAAAAGAGAAAATAATTTTAATATATTCTTTGGGCATGGAAGTATGTGTATGAGAAGGATGATCCTAGATATAAATAGGTAAATAAAGGGTAACTAAATCGACAAAGGGGAAGTTTAATGTCAAATCAAGGCGCGTATGGAATAGTAATTACTGAACATTGGGATACTAACATTAGGGATTAGATATTTCGTCGAAGTTGTGTCTTTAATGCAGGTTCATAAATAAAGATACAGGAATAAAATATCTTGATTAGTTGAAGACCAAATATTATTCGCGAAAAAATGAAGGTACAATATTTAAAACAATTGTAGAGATTTCCTATGTTGGGCCAATTTACTAGTAAATGCCTCTTTAGCAAATGACTCTTCTAAGCTAGATAACAAACTATTCCACTTATTCACATCCCAATTAGGAAATTCGAAACCCATAGTTTTAGCTTCTGCTGCCATTAGTAGTTTACTTTCTAAGACTTGGATGGCCGCATCCATATGAAAAGCCTTTAGTAATGCCTCATGTTCTGCGTAGTGCCAGGCAATATTTTCATGAAGCTTGGATCTAGCTTTAGATGTCTCCATAATTGCATCATCTAATGCCTTTCTTCGTATAATAGAAAGTTTTCTTAGACGAGCAATGATTAGGTCTTTTTCTTGTAATTGATGCTCGAAACATTCGATCATTTGTTTTAGTTTCTAAGATAGAAGATTAGAAATAAATTGGTCAAGATATTAGAAACAGAACAACTAGAAAAAGTAGGAGTTATGCTTATCAAATCAAAATCTTCTTTAGCTTCGTTAAGTCTCTGATGAAAAACATCGTCTTCAAACCTTCCACGATTGATTTGTTTAGCTAAAGGATCGGTGTTGGGAGTATCAATAGCTTTAGAATCACCCATTATTAGGAAAAAACTGATGATAGGAGTTTAGGGAATATGAGTATTTATAAGCCAAAATCCTAAGATAGGAGATCCCAGGATTATCGTAACAAGATTTCAAAAATTTCCTAATACTGGGGACAGTTAGAAAACTAGGAAATTAAAGATCATAGTCATAATAGCATAAGTTCATACGAAATGGCCAACATAAACCATTTTAGGTACACCACCAAGACTAACCATTCCAGGTTAGTCGACCCCCATCAGAAATTGTTTAAATACAAACCACATACCCTAGAGAAACTAAGATTGTTCATAAGTTGAAAATATTAGATTAGGCTTCTTCCATTTCTTCCACATCCTTGTCTCCTGCCTCCTCCTTCTTTTCCTTCATCATCTTCAGAAAGCTCCACTGGTTTGGGTTGATCACCACCTTCACTTAGGGTTGTGTCTTTATCGGACTCTTCATCTTTGGATCCAGGAGCTTCAGCATCATCTTGAGGAAGCATGGCCAATGTCTTTTCCCAATCTTCCAAATCCCACTCAACTGTCTCAAAACCTCCTTTCTTTGCTTCAGTAGCCATCTTAATTTTGATTTCAAGGGCACTGCGACTGGCACTCAACACACATTTGTCCTTCAAAGCCTTGTTCATCTCTTCTTGGTTACCCTTCTCAGCTGTCTCTGCTCTTTTTCTGTAATAACTACTCTTGTTAGTCAGAGCAGTATTCACCTCCTTTAGGTTCTTCAATTCAGCCTTTAAAGTGTTGATCTCAGCTTCTTTCGACTTCTTCTCTTCTAACAAAGTTGTCATTCTCTGACTCTCTTCATTTGCTTTTTCTTGTGCCACTTTTAACAACTAATAAAAATACAAAATTAGATGAAAATTCTAAGAAATGAAGAGGTTAAAGGTAGAAGATTACATACCATCACAGCTTGACCCAGGCTAGCATTCAAGGACAAATTAGGAGCAACTTGACTGATAGGAGTAGGATTCATGGCTTGCACTGGAGTATCAAATTCATGGGCCAGATCCGTATGAGTAGTCTTAGGACGCTTGGTTGACTTGGTGATGGTGTTTCCTAAAGTAGTTTTACCCTTACCACTTGACTCTGACTTAAAACTACCAATAAACTTATCAATCGCTTCAGTGCCAAAATGTCCTGAATCTATAGAAATTAACAATAGCTAAGTAATTTATTTAAAGATGAAGTCTTGGATAACATATTTATAGTAAAAAGCTTACTCGTCATGACAACAAGTTGATTAGAACTAGATGGACAAGAGGATTCTGGAAAGGCTTGAAAAGTCCTGACTTCTGCGGGAATTGATAAGATATTCTTGATTCTGGTTGTCCCTGAATCTTCACTTGGAGGGAATCCTTCAAGGTTGGCTGCACGAATATAAGTTAGGAACAAAAAATAGCAGAACCAAATAGATGTGACAAAAAGAAAAATGAATCCCTACCCTTTTCTGTCCAAGCAGTAGGAAGATAGGATCCCTTAGGAAGAGACTTTTTTGAGACATAGAAAAATCTACTTTTCCATGATGGATCATTTTGAGTAACACCCAAAGCCAACTTCTCATTCTTCTTAGGAGCTTTAAGCATGTAGTAACCAGGACCAAAAGTTTGCAAATTGTATGCTAGGGGAAGATCTGATAACTTAAATTTAATCTTTTTCTCTTTAACTAGGTTATCTAAGACATATAGGGTTCTCCATAGCATAGGCATAGCTTGAGGATATGCTAATTTTGAAAGTTTAAAGAACTGTTCATAAAGTTCAGGGAAAGGGAATGATAATTTTAGGTTTTCAAAAGGGAATCCAGGAAAACAAACCCAAATATCAGATTGCATGTCAGAAGTAAGAGTGGAGTCAAAAGCCCTAAATTCAGTACCTTTAGGAAAATATTCTTTGATCCTATCATATCACTATCAACAAACGAACATTTACTAGGGTTTTTTGCGATATAAGTGGGAGTGAAATCCTCACTCAATTTGATTAAAGAACGGGAAGAAGATAGTCGAGGCATAGCTTAATAATCAAAGTAAAATAAGGAAAAATCTGAAAGATTAAAGAAAAAACAAAGAAACTAACCTTTAGGGTTTGGAGAGATATTCGTTCGAGATAATGAAGTAAACTGAAAAGGTATTGTCGATATATCCGGATGATGTGGTGTAAATGTGGGTAGTTGTAGAAGTCACATCAATGCAATTTTACCCCTTGACTTTGCTTTAACTGTTACAAATAACCGTGAATAATAAAACTTATCAATCGCTTCAGTGCCAAAATGTCCTGAATCTATAGAAATTAACAATAGCTAAGTAATTTATTTAAAGATGAAGTCTTGGATAACATATTTATAGTAAAAAGCTTACTCGTCATGACAACAAGTTGATTAGAACTAGATGGACAAGAGGATTCTGGAAAGGCTTGAAAAGTCCTGACTTCTGCGGGAATTGATAAGATATTCTTGATTCTGGTTGTCCCTGAATCTTCACTTGGAGGGAATCCTTCAAGGTTGGCTGCACGAATATAAGTTAGGAACAAAAAATAGCAGAACCAAATAGATGTGACAAAAAGAAAAATGAATCCCTACCCTTTTCTGTCCAAGCAGTAGGAAGATAGGATCCCTTAGGAAGAGACTTTTTTGAGACATAGAAAAATCTACTTTTCCATGATGGATCATTTTGAGTAACACCCAAAGCCAACTTCTCATTCTTCTTAGGAGCTTTAAGCATGTAGTAACCAGGACCAAAAGTTTGCAAATTGTATGCTAGGGGAAGATCTGATAACTTAAATTTAATCTTTTTCTCTTTAACTAGGTTATCTAAGACATATAGGGTTCTCCATAGCATAGGCATAGCTTGAGGATATGCTAATTTTGAAAGTTTAAAGAACTGTTCATAAAGTTCAGGGAAAGGGAATGATAATTTTAGGTTTTCAAAAGGGAATCCAGGAAAACAAACCCAAATATCAGATTGCATGTCAGAAGTAAGAGTGGAGTCAAAAGCCCTAAATTCAGTACCTTTAGGAAAATATTCTTTGATCCTATCGATATCACTATCAACAAACGAACATTTACTAGGGTTTTTTGCGATATAAGTGGGAGTGAAATCCTCACTCAATTTGATTAAAGAACGGGAAGAAGATAGTCGAGGCATAGCTTAATAATCAAAGTAAAATAAGGAAAAATCTTCTTTGATCCTATCATATCACTATCAACAAACGAACATTTACTAGGGTTTTTTGCGATATAAGTGGGAGTGAAATCCTCACTCAATTTGATTAAAGAACGGGAAGAAGATAGTCGAGGCATAGCTTAATAATCAAAGTAAAATAAGGAAAAATCTGAAAGATTAAAGAAAAAAATAAAGAAACTAACCTTTAGGGTTTGGAGAGATATTCGTTCGAGATAATGAAGTAAACTGAAAAGGTATTGTCGATATATCCGGATGATGTGGTGTAAATGTGGGTAGTTGTAGAAGTCACATCAATGCAATTTTACCCCTTGACTTTGCTTTAACTGTTACAAATAACCGTGAATAATAAAACTTATCTTTATTTGCAATGAAATATAAGTTTTGGGGACAATTGTTTGGGGTGGAATTTTCACCACTAGGATCCTGATAGAATTTACACTTTAGATTTTTAAAGATATTTGTTTAACAATACTGTTCAAAAGGATCCTTAGTCTTACTTAACTTAATAGTTTTGGCTGTATTATCTTCTTATTCCAATATGGCAGGATCTTGAAATTGTCAAGATCTATGATATCACTAACGAATATATATATCTAGTACAAAAGATATTATATGCAGGATTATAATACAAGGTTACAACATAAAGAAACGTGTTTCAACGGATAGTTTACCACTTCAGCCACAAGAATCGGGATTGATAACAGTTTTACCATGTGTGGAAAAGCTCTCAACGGTCATCTATGCCATTTCTTCAGCGTGAAGAGCAAGTCCAGGGAGATCCCAGATATTTCGGAGATATTGTTCAACGTCTAGCTCTATAAATAGGAAGAGATCTTCTGGAGAAGGGGGACACAAGCATACAACTCAAGAAATCGCTCAACACAACAACTTTATTAGCTGTTACTAGTTCACATTTTCTTTTGTTCATAGTATTGTAATCACCCACAAATAATAATAAAAGAACATAGGTAGGATCGATTGAATCCTTCCGGGGTTTTTTACCTAAGATTTCTTAACTGAATCAAGGGTTTTTCCCCGTCAACAAAATTCTGGTGTTCGTTGTGTTTTGCATTTATCTTCAAGATCATAACACTGCATTTGAGCATTTTATCTTTATCTTCAACAGTTTTCTTGCTTTCTCAACGTATTTCTGTCTCAAAGATTTTCTAAAAACTCCTTTTTGCCAAAACTCTTACTTTGCACCGTTATCTTTAACAAAACTTTTCTTTTGATTGAAGATCTTAAAACACCAAACCTCACTTCCAAATCTTCGGTTATAAAATTATCTTAAATCCTTTACAAAATTATCTTAGGTAATTTTTGTCCGAAACAACTGTCATTCAATACCCATGATTTACCAAAAGTAACCCCTTAACATTTTGTAGCTCTATTTCCTTGTATTCATTATTGTTGTTAGGTAATTTTGTACGCTTCAAATAATTGTCGCTGCAACACGCGGGTACCCGTCTATCTATTAATAAGAATACCCCCATGTTAAAAGTTACATGGGGGAAATGTCTAAAATATCCTCACCCCCTAAATTACACTATGAATCCTTAATTTTTTAAAATATTTCCATTAACCTTTTAAATTAATTACTTTTATATTAAATATCTACGCCACTCGACGCCGGCTCCACCACCAATAGTCGCCCCTACCACCACACCATCGCCGCCATAACCACCGCCACATTACGCGGGTATCGTGCTAATACTTATAACTAGTTATTTCACTAACTTTGTTCTTAATAAAAGGAACGAGATATAGTTACAGAAATCCACAATTTATGATTTATTTACTACATTGTAATGTATAAATTACAAACACTACAGATTAACAATGCATACCCATTATATAACTTTCGCTGCAAATTTTTCCACCCATGATCACAGCTAATAAGCCTAATTGTAATTGGAACTTCATAAAAACTTCGTGGAACTTGTGTGATCGTATCAACTGGACAAATGGTGTGATCATTCCTTTTGGTTTTATGATATTTGGGTGGCCTTCATAGGCATTATCCCCCAAAACAAAAGTGTTCATGGATCAGACTTTAAACCTGAGGTAGGGGTGTGCAATTGACCCGAAAACCTGTGACCCGTTTTTGACATGCCAGAACCCGACCCGAAATGACCCACCCGAGAGGGTAACAGGCCGGGTCACGGGTCACGGTTTGGTGCACTTCTGGGTTCCGGTCCGGGTCAGGCCGGGAATCCGCCGGTTTATGATACGTGAATGAACAAAAGTCCCTTAACACGAAAACCGAACCGAAACCCGCCCGAGAGGGTAACAGGCCGGGTCACGGGTCACGTTTTGGTGCATTCACGGGTCACGGGCTTGTACGGGTCGGGCCGGTTTTTGACCCGTACACATCCCTAGAGGTACTCTTTGATGAGATTACTCTTGTGGATCATTAACCATCAGAAGGGTGCAATTTCAAATGGTTAGATTGGGTTAATAATCCTCTTAGGTGTTAACTGTCTCTTGTATCTTTGGCTCAGAATTACTTGTGTTCTGTTTTCTGCTTTTTTTATTCTATGTACATTGTTAAACCCTCTTTAATAACCTGCTAGAGGGAACGATCCTCGTTGACCCTATTATTGGGATCACCTGGGGTTTCCTTGGATGCCTACTCAGCGTTAGATGTATCTGACCCATTGAAGACCACCTTAGTTTGAATAGGCCCCACCGCCGTGTTCTATTCAACTGTTGCTTGCTGCCAAAAAAATATAATTTGCTAGAGGATTTTATTCAATATATAACAGCTCTTTCAACAAAAAAGCCATAATCACTTGGCAAAAGTTACCTGATAGAGAGCATGGAACCGGGTTAAAAACCTCGAGTACATGTAATTCCATGGTGTATTCAAAACTCTTACTCTACATTCGTCCTCAGTCGTATTACATTTGGGGGGATGGATATACAACAATGTTTTCATATTATATACTTACATGATTCTCCTTTCAGTTTCAATTAAAGTAGGCTTGGTCATCGGTTTTGGTCTAAATGATGGCCCAACAGACAGCATTAAAACAACTTCTGACATGGTTGGTCTTGAACTAACCTGTGACTGAGTGCACAGCAAAGCAATTTCTATGATCTTCATAATATCTTCTTTGTATTCTTTTGAATGTAATGTTTCGTCGATCAAGTTCATATGCAGCCCTTCTTCATACAGCGTCCATGCCTGTAAAACTTACATAAATCATAAGTGACTTTCTTTAACATATTGTCAGTGGATATAAGTTGCAAGGATGTACATTACATGCTCAAGAAGATAAGTGTTGCCTTGTTCATCAGAGTTCACGTCAGTACATTTCTGACCACTGATGATTTCTAGGACCACGATGCCAAAGCTGTAAGTGTCGACTTTTTCTGATAAGCGTCCAAAGGTTGCGTATTCTGGTGCAGTGTAGCCCCTAATTTGTAATGGTTTAATTTTTTTTTTAATAAAGACTTAAAGATCCCAAAGCAAGTCAAAAAACTATTGAAGGGACAAGAGTAGAAGACTTACAGAGTCCCAGCAAAGCGAGTGCTAACATGGGATTCATCCCCAGGTTGAAATCTAGCCAACCCAAAATCAGCAATTTTCGGTTGAAAGTCATTATCAAGAAGAACGTTGCTGGACTTTATATCTCTATGAACGATTTTAACATGGAACTCTTCATGTAGGTGTACAAGACCCTTTGCAATCCCAAAGATAATATCGAAGCGTTGTCTCCAATTCAGAGTCCCTCTTTTTTCACCTGTACATGATCATTTGTATTTAAGTAGAACATTGTTTGTTCAAGATTTTAATATCTGACCATTAATATCCTTACCCCATAAAAATTGATCAAGACTGCCTTGTGGCATGTACTCTAGGACAAGAAGTAGCTCGGATCCGTTACTAGACCATCCAAGTAGTTGCATAAGATTTCGGTGACGCACATTGCTTATAAGATTAATTTCATTGTCGAATTCCATTTTTGCTTTATCATACTGAACATAAAGCTTCTTCACTGCCACTGCATTCTCATTGTCTAGTATTGCCTGTTACACAAGAGATTCTTAAATCATATCAGAGATGGGTAAAAACTGGTGCCCAAGGCTTACATATTTTCTCAAAGGTAACATTTTTTAGAATTAAGGGTGTAACGCTTTTTACAATCCAATCTAGAGATACCAACTTGTTTACCTTAAATACTTCACCATACCCTCCTTTTCCTACTTGATATTCTTTGGAGAAGTTATGAGTTGCAGACTGCAAATCTGTATATTTGTAATTCTTTAACCCTTGTAACGGCGATGCATCTAAGATATGAGACGGTAAACATACAACAGAGTAGAAGCAGTTAATACTTGATATGAAATTAAGTAATATATTATGTGAAAGACAATCTACATTAGATGAATATTTTGGACTAGTTTGATGTAAGAGTTTTATGCAGGGAAAAGATTAGCCTTTATAATTGCACGTGTTACAGTTTTTTTATTTGAAAGTTACATAGATATGGATACATGACCAAATTTCGGGCTACAGATAACACATTTTGATTCACTTAACTCTTTCATAGATCATACATAAGATAAATAATCACCTTCATCTATTTCTGGCTTTTTCCGCAGTTTATACCACAAGGACAAAGCAAGGATAAGGAAAAAGGCAGTAACACCAGCACTAATGCCAGCTATCATACCCGACTTGCTTGAACTCCCTGTGACATATTTCAGGTACAGAATTAATCGACTATAGGTAACTTTGCAATTCATGATTACAGGAAACAACTTTTTTTGTTATTTGCATTTTAGAATTGGAGGACAGAAAGTCAGATAGATGGTTACCTTCATTGAGAAAAGGTATGATGTTGGTTGTCTGGTTATCTCGAAAAAAAGGAGTCTCGGAATACCTCATATAACATCCCAAATCAATAGTCCTTCCTTGGGTAAGTGGAATACAGGTATAGAGATTATTATACGCCGTATTTATGCAGTTTTGGCATACATCTTGGCTTGTGTTTAAAACACACTGCGCAATTGCGTATACCGTTGCATTGCTACTTGCATCTTGCCTTGTAGACGCTACATAGAAATCAGAAGTTCTTGGAGTAGCAGCCATAACATCTGACAATAGTTCTTGGACCGTTGTGTTGAAAGTTGACGGCTCAGACGACGATTGATTACCACATATCGCGGTTGGAGCCACACCAACATCCATTATTGATTGGGGATTGCTATAGAATTCATCAAAGTTCTCATATCTTAACCCAAAATATGCACACATGTTAGTCCGAGATTACCACTTTGCATACGTAAAAAACCAAAAAAAAAGAAAAAAAACGAACCTAAGAAAGCAATTATCAAGAAAAACGTTAGCACCGTTGACAGCAGGGCAGGTTTGGACTGCAGATACAGCAACATCAAAGCAAGCCACACATTGTGACATGGAGAGGTAGTTTCTGCATTGGGCTAACCCATAAACCGAGTCCTGGTTCCTTGAATTTTGTGCTCTAGCAAAATATACGCCGTTTTTTGATAACTGATTTCTAAGTTGATCGATTGTAGAGTTGAGGTTACTAAAGAAACTTGATGAGGACATTGCAGGGTTACTGCCACAAGATAATCTAATGACGGTATTACCATTTTGGTTGTTCGACTGTGAACTTCCAAACGCGAACGCGTTCATTAAGACGATCACAACCATCACTGACGCCTCCATTTACGACGTACAACGTAGCACGAGAGAATCAGAGCAGAGCAGTCAATCAAATTCTATTCTAATTCTATTCTAAATTCTGATATAGTGATATATGTCATGAAAGGAACCAAAGTCAAACTTTTTGAACAGAAAGCTAAAAAAATGTAATACTAGACGATTTCATTTGACATCATAGATATTGTATTGTATTATTCTACGATAAACAATATATGTGTTGAATCATTAAACTAACAATAATTTAATATTTTATTATTCCATAAACCAACAAAAGTTTGATGATGATTTGGCATACTTTAACTTTAGACCGTTTGTTAGCAGACAGCTGGCCTTCAATGAATCAATGGTGATTATAAATGCACAGTCGCAGGAGAATTTGAAAAAGTCAGACCATTTTTTTTGTTGAAAAAGTCAGACTTATACATGATATTTTGTCGTTCGTAAGCAAAGTACTAATACTAATCTTAGGTGGTGTTTGGTTTTTCTACAACTCTTTATCGTTAATTCGTTATTAGTTTCATAACTTTTGCTTATAAGTGAAGTGATCAAGTGAGAATCAAAATAATGGTGAAAACCGTGAGAACCATTAAAAAACCTCTCTTAGAGTTAAGGGCAACGCCCGTACCGTATCTAACCGCCATCATCTCTTGGATTGCCGCCCATCAAAATCTATACCATTCCCATATGCGTCCGGTGACAACCCCTTTAAACGGATAAGGGCAACGCCCGTACCGTATCCATACGTTTTCAACGCGTAACCCATATGATTTTTTTATTTTTTTTAATTTATTTTTTTTGAATGGGTTTTCTTAAAAGGAAATAAAAAAGTAAAAAAAAATTCAAAAATTAAAAAACTACACCAAAAAGGAGAAAAAGAGAGAAACTAGTGGTTCTCACAGTTTTCTCTCATGTTTTGGTTCTCACATTAATTCTACACTTGATTATGAATCTCATAGGGGTCCCATCTAAATTTAGATATCACATATTTTAATCAATTTAAAAAAAAAATTTATTTAAGAAAATTAACATTGGAAGAGTTTTACATCTAATCTTGGATGATGAGAATCTCATATGTATTTTTTTCTAATATAATATACTAGTCTTAATACTTGATTACATATCATTGTTTTGTATAAAAAAAAATGGAATTTGTTATTTATAATATTGGTTAATTCTACTTTCAAATGGTTGGTTAAATTATATACTTATTTAGATTTGCTACATAAAAAAGTTTTCAGGCCTTGGTTGACTCGGAGGTATTCTTTTTTCCTAATTCTTATACTCCGTAGACTATCATACCAGGTACTCGAGCATCGGTTTGCTAGTAAAACATAAAACAGATATTGATCCCATCAAACAATATAACATAAGATATCCTGCAAAACAAAGTAACATCTTATCATTCTTGCAAGAACAATGGTAGGTTTACAATATAATGCTACAAGTATCGAAATGAAACAGGAACTGAAGTTCAAGCAATACACATAAGTTATCCGAAACAACAGTAGTAATATGACTAATAAAGAAGACACAAACCAAACCTTAATCCCCGTACTGATATCAATACAAGATACTGGATGCTTCATCCACCTGAATTTGCATCTGATTCTATAGCAGTAGGAATTTCTTCAACGCCTTCTACTATGCCTTTTGCCCTTCCTCTGGCTTCTGCTGTCATCGGAATCAGATTCCGACTCTGATAACTCTGACTCTGATTCCGACTCAGAAGTTGAACTATGTCTACGGTGTTTCCTTTTCCTCTGCTCTTTCACCCTCTTCTTCTTGTTCTTCTTACTTCTCTTTTTCCTGTCTTCCCCTGAATCAGAATCTGAAGTGTAACTGGAATCACTCTCAGCTGAAGAAGAACCTGACCCAGATTCTGATCCCGATTCACTACCAGATTCAAACACTGAAGCTTCACTATCACTACCAGAATCTGATTCCGACCTAGACCTATGCTTCCGTTTGTTATTCTTACCTTTACCACTGTGCTTCTTCTTAACACTATTATCAACTTTCATCTCTTTCTCAGTATCTGGATTATCTATATCATATGAAACCAAACCCCGCGTTCTCAATTTTGGATTTTTCAGTTGCTGTGTTCGTGAGGGCCGGGAAATGTAAACCCGTTCGTTTTTACACTCATATGTCCAATGCCCAGATTGGAAACACTTTTGACAATGGGTGGCTGTTGACATTGAAGCTTTTTGGTCTTTCCTTTCACCTAGCCTCACTTGTTTTTCTGTACTCATTAGATACATTTGTCGTTTTGCTTCTTTCCTTTCTTGCCATCTGCTTGGACCTTCTTCTTTTTGACCATAAGCATTTACATTTCGGGCTGCAGCAGCTGCTGCACGTTCAGCTTGTGAACGACTAAGACCCTTGGCAGCAGACAGGGTGGCGGCCTTGATTCTTTCGGCTGCATCCTGTGCACCACCTTTTTCTTCTTTACCCGACATGGTTCTTGCCTAATAAAGCCGATAACAAATCAAGAACTAGATAACAGTGAACCCCAGAACCTGAAACAAAAAGTATCACAATCAGTAAAAGTTCATTTAGTGTGGCAAATCAGGTTGACCTGCAACCACCTTTTTTCCAAGAAAACTGTATAAAAGAATAAATATTTCATAAAAGATTAAGGTATTCTAAACTAAAAAAGATTCATGAGTTATACGTTGTTTATTATATTGCATTCAACTGTACGAGTGATTGAAAAAATAAAAATAAGTAATATATATCAATTGTTTCTTACTTTTTTGGTTTCTTAAGCTCATTACCTCATTAATTAGAATAACATGTCTATTCCAAGGAAGATTGGCATACATCACCTCTATCCAAGGTGAAAATTATAAACGCACATAAACATACACGAGAAAGTCACTAAAGTCATAAAACCATATGATAGGCTCCTTCTCTATCCTATATTCTTAAATAATCTCATACGGTATGAGTCATACTTGAAAGATTCTAAAAAACAAAGGTATACCAGTAATAATAGTAAGCATATGTAACCAGATACATTAGTCTGATATACAAGTGGTAAAACGGGCATTTCGGGTCACGGGTAAAACAGGTTCATGTCAAAACTCAAAACGGTACATATTCAAAATGGATCAAACAGGTCACACCCGTCTGATTTTCCGTTTTCCTCTGAATCGTGAATAAAAAAAATAAACTTATGCAACTATTATAAACGATCAAATACCTCCTCATTAACTACTGCATCAATAGGGATGTATACCACAGAGTTTGAGTGTATGTATATATATATATAGATACATACAATTTTAGTCAATAGCAGTTCTAAAAACAACACCATATCAGACTGATATCTAATCAATCTCGATCATAATCGTTATAATGAATCCCTCGGGTATCAAATGTAAGCATTTAAAAAGTTATTTTTCCATATTACTACATCTTAATCCCAAAAGGATGGATTAATAAGTTATATAATATCGAGCTATAGGATCAAGAAATACATAACAATGTATCTATAAATTAATTATTCCAATTATTAATTAATTAATCTATATATAAATCACATCACATCAAATTGATAAGAGCAAAAAACACACATAACATATTAAAACCCTAAATAAATAAAGAAATAAATGATGTGAATATATGAGGAATTAAAAATACTAATTAAATGAATAACAAAGAACTGCATACCTTGCGAGAGAAAGATATATGAAGAAAGCGATAAAAGAAGGCGAATGCGCAATTTGGGATTTTAGCTTTCCCTTCAAAACCCTACTTTTTTTTTACTTTTAGTACGAGTTTGTTCACATAATATTTTTGGAAGGAATGGAATCTTTTAAAGGAATTGGAATTTGAAGAAATGGAATTTGACGGAATGTTTTTGATTTTTTGAAAATTCAAGTGACGGAAGGAATGAAATTCTTCCTCCATCCCCAAGGAATGGAGATTCCATCAAATGATGGAATGTTTACATTCCTACGGAATGAGATTCCCTCTTCTTTGAACAACCAAACGCACTAAGGAATGAATTCAATTCCAATTCCATTATATTCTGTGAACCAAACGCGACTTAAAGTGTTTGAAGAGTTTGGATTGGGTCAATGCAACTCCGGATATATGATATGTGTCGGGTCGGATGCTCCAATGCAAACTAACCTAAACCATTGGTCAGGATAAAAAAAATATTAAAATGTTTTTTTAATTAAAAAACGGTTAAAAACCTCTTACAAATTGATATAAATATCTTTATTTCTTTATAAAAATTCTAAGCACCTTTCATTTTAAAAAAACTTATTAAAAATCACATTGAAATGAACTCCGTTTAATCTCTACTTTTTTATAAAAATTTTAAGCTCTCTTTATTTTAAAAATAATTACAAAAAAGTTACATTAAAAATGACTCACTTAACCTCTCTCATACACCGTCAAGGGATTGTGGTTCAAAATCGCGAAAGTCGGCACTGAGCACTTTTTTTTCTTCTAGTTATTGGAATTTACCAAATTTGTTATTGATGATCCAGTTTACAATTTAAACCTTTATTTTAATAATTTATATTTTAATCCCCTCCTTCTAAAATATTTCAACATACACCACTCGATATTGTCACCACCACCAATAGTCGCTCCCCTCACCACCAGAGCGTCGTCACCGCCACCACCGCCGCATTGCGTGAGTACCGTGCTAGTATATATATATATCAATAAAAGTAGAATAGATAAATAAAAGCAAAAGAAATGTAAACTATAAGTAAATGCATAAAAAATAGCTAAAAAGATTAATGAGTCACGTTTATAGTAGTGACAGCGTCAGGAATTTCATTATGGAGTCGCTAAACAGTTTTCATGATACTAACAATCATAAAATTAAATTACAAAATTAAATTAAATCAGTATGGAGTTTCCAATTATCTTTAAAAAGAATATAAAAACATAAATGTAATACTAAAAATATAGAGTTTTTATAGATATTGGGGGTTGTCATGACCACCCTTGACCATCACATATCTCCTTCATTGGTTTACAGGTAGCTATGGTCCTTGGTCGGAGATAACAAGTGTTTTATTATTTAAAAGAAACTTTAAATGCCCTTATAATCCTAATAATAAACCAAAAAAAAAGAAAATAAAAAGTAAATGTAAAGTTTGCATCACCAAAAAAACGGTTAAAGAATTAATTAAGCATGCATGCTTATAGGCAGTTACACAAAGCCCAGTTAAAAATGTTGAAAAAACAAATTTGAAAAATAAAAACAAGCAGGCTACCAGAGTCAAGGGAACAAATACAAATAAAATTTTTTTCACAAAACCCTAGATGATACAACACTTTTTGTATATATAGGCAGGACATCTTCAATTTTCATATTCAGCCCTCTATCTTCTACTTGTACAGCTTCAGCCCTATATATATATATATATATATATATATATATATATATATATATATATATATATATATATATATATATATATATATATATATATATATATATATATATATATATATATATATATATATATATATATATATATATATATATATATATATATATATATATATATATATATATATATATATATATATATATATATATATATATATATATATATATATATATATATATATATATATATATATATATATATATATATATATATATATATATATATATATATATATATATATATATATATATATATATATATATATATATATATATATATATATATATATATATATATATATATATATATATATATATATATATATATATATATATATATATATATATATATATATATATATATATATATATATATATATATATATATATATATATATATATATATATATATATATATATATATATATATATATATATATATATATATATATATATATATATATATATATATATATATATATATATATATATATATATATATATATATATATATATATATATATATATATATATATATATATATATATATATATATATATATATATATATATATATATATATATATATATATATATATATATATATATATATATATATATATATATATATATATATATATATATATATATATATATATATATATATATATATATATATATATATATATATATATATATATATATATATATATATATATATATATATATATATATATATATATATATATATATATATATATATATATATATATATATATATATATATATATATATATATATATATATATATATATATATATATATATATATATATATATATATATATATATATATATATATATATATATATATATATATATATATATATATATATATATATATATATATATATATATATATATATATATATATATATATATATATATATATATATATATATATATATATATATATATATATATATATATATATATATATATATATATATATATATATATATATATATATATATATATATATATATATATATATATATATATATATATATATATATATATATATATATATATATATATATATATATATATATATATATATATATATATATATATATATATATATATATATATATATATATATATATATATATATATATATATATATATATATATATATATATATATATATATATATATATATATATATATATATATATATATATATATATATATATATATATATATATATATATATATATATATATATATATATATATATATATATATATATATATATATATATATATATATATATATATATATATATATATATATATATATATATATATATATATATATATATATATATATATATATATATATATATATATATATATATATATATATATATATATATATATATATATATATATATATATATATATATATATATATATATATATATATATATATATATATATATATATATATATATATATATATATATATATATATATATATATATATATATATATATATATATATATATATATATATATATATATATATATATATATATATATATATATATATATATATATATATATATATATATATATATATATATATATATATATATATATATATATATATATATATATATATATATATATATATATATATATATATATATATATATATATATATATATATATATATATATATATATATATATATATATATATATATATATATATATATATATATATATATATATATATATATATATATATATATATATATATATATATATATATATATATATATATATATATATATATATATATATATATATATAAATATATATTAATATATATATATATATATATATATATATTTATATATACTTGATTTATATAAATCTTTTATACATACATATATACTTACAAGTACATATATATATATAAAATTACGTATATATATATATATATACATATATATATATATATATACATATGTCCGTATAAGTAAAAAAAGTTTACTTTTATTCACAATAGCCAATAGCCGCCAAAATGGTAGTTAGGCAAGAGTATACATTAATGTGCTCGTACAATCCAAGTATAAGTTTTTTTTTTGAAAGTTTACTTTTATTCACAATAGCCAATAGCCGCCAAAATGGTGGTTAGGCAAGAGTATACAAAAAGAGTTACATGAGTATACATTAATGTGCTCGTACAATCCAAGTATAAGTTTTTTTTTTGAAAGTTTACTTTTATTCACAATAGCCAATAGCCGCCAAAATGGTGGTTAGGCAAGAGTATACAAAAAGAGTTACATTACAAAAAGAGTTAGGCAAGAGTATACATTAATGTGCTCGTACAATCCAAGTATAAGTTTTTTTTTTGAAAGTTTACTTTTATTCACAATAGCCAATAGCCGCCAAAATGGTGGTTAGGCAAGAGTATACAAAAAGAGTTACGCAAGAGTATACAAAAAGAGTTAGGCAAGAGTATACATTAATGTGCTCGTACAATCCAAGTATAAGTTTTTTTTTTGAAAGTTTACTTTTATTCACAATAGCCAATAGCCGCCAAAATGGTGGTTAGGCAAGAGTATACAAGAAAATGGTGGTTAGGCAAGAGTATACAAGAATAGAGTTACAAGCTTCAAAATGGTGGTTAGGCAAGAGCATACAAAAAGAGTTAGGCAAGAGTATACATTAATGTGCTCGTACAATCCAAGTATAAGTTTTTTTTTTGAAAGTTTACTTTTATTCACAATAGCCAATAGCCGCCAAAATGGTGGTTAGGCAAGAGTATACAAAAAGAGTTACAAGAGTATACATTAATGTGCTCGTACAATCCAAGTATAAGTTTTTTTTTTAAAAAAGTTTACTTTTATTCACAATAGCCAATAGCCGCCAAAATGGTGGTTAGGCGAGAGTATACATTAATGTGCTCGTACAATCCAAGTATAAGTTTTTTTTTTAAAAAAGTTTACTTTTATTCACAATAGCCAATAGCCGCCAAAATGGTGGTTAGGCGAGAGTATACATTAATGTGCTCGTACAATCCAAGTATAAGTTTTTTTTTTGAAAGTTTACTTTTATTCACAATAGCCAATAGCCGCCAAAATGGTGGTTAGGCAAGAGTATACAAAAAGAGTTACATTACAAAAAGAGTTAGGCAAGAGTATACATTAATGTGCTCGTACAATCCAAGTATAAGTTTTTTTTTTAAAGTTTACTTTTATTCACAATAGCCAATAGCCGCCAAAATGGTGGTTAGGCAAGAGTATACAAGAAAATGGTGGTTAGGCAAGAGTATACAAGAATAGAGTTACATTACAGCAAAAGCAGCCTATTAAGTGGTTCTACAAGCTTCAAAATGGTGGTTAGGCAAGAGCATACAAAAAGAGTTAGGCAAGAGTATACATTAATGTGCTCGTACAATCCAAGTATAAGTTTTTTTTTTGAAAGTTTACTTTTATTCACAATAGCCAATAGCCGCCAAAATGGTGGTTAGGCAAGAGTATACAAGAAAATGGTGGTTAGGCAAGAGTATACAAGAATAGAGTTACATTACAGCAAAACTACTTTACTCGCTTCTATTATTATACCACAAAAAGAGTTAGGCAAGAGTATACAAAAAGAGTTAGGCAAGAGTATACAAAAAGAGTTAGGCAAGAGTATACAAAAAGAGTTAGGCAAGAGTATACAAGTGAGCTTTAAGGGCATTAATGCGTCTATTAACTCAAAGCAGCCTATTAAGTGGTTCTACAAGCTTCAAAATGGTGGTTAGGCAAGAGCATACAAAAAGAGTTAGGCAAGAGTATACATTAATGTGCTCGTACAATCCAAGTATAAGTTTTTTTTTTGAAAGTTTACTTTTATTCACAATAGCCAATAGCCGCCAAAATGGTGGTTAGGCAAGAGTATACAAAAAGAGTTACAAGAGTATACATTAATGTGCTCGTACAATCCAAGTATAAGTTTTTTTTTTGAAAGTTTACTTTTATTCACAATAGCCAATAGCCGCCAAAATGGTGGTTAGGCAAGAGTATACAAAAAGAGTTACATTACATCAAAACTACTCTACTTATTCCGGGAGATAGATTGCCAATTGCTTCTATTCCTATACCACAAAAAACTAAGAGCTTTCACTTCTTGTAGGATGTTATCTATACAAATCTTGCCATTGCCATTGACAAACTTCATTTACCTTATCCTGGGGTGCTGGTGCACCTTGAACAGATCCTTGACCGAAAAAAGAAAAATAGGGGAGAGCTTACACCACTGGGAAATCTTTTTCCAAACAGCCATAGTGACTTCGCAAGAACAAAATATGTGCCCAACGGTCTCGATCTCCTTGTCACACAGCCCACACAAGTGAGTTAAATGTAGTCTGGAATACCCTTCTACCATGTAATGATGATCAGTAAGCAAAACATTGGTAAGGATGACATGGGGGTAACCAAGTAATATAGATGTAAGAAAATATTATAATTACTACAAGAAACATTGGGATGACAGATTATACTATGATGTACATCATACATATTAACTGGGCAATATAAAGTAAAAGGACAGGAGGTTAGAATTACCTATAAACGGCTATTTGTCAAAGTTGACACAAGTTCATTTATTAACTCAGGAGCTTCTATGAGAAACAAGTACAAGTAGAACAGAGAAGCTACACATTACTAAATAAGATTTTTTTTTTTTTTTTTTTTTTTTTTTTTTTTTTTTTTTTTTTTTTTTTTTTTTTTTTTTTTTTTTTTTTTTTTTTTTTTTTTTTTTTTTTTTTTTTTTTTTTTTTTTTTTTTTTTTTTTTTTTTTTTTTTTTTTTTTTTTTTTTTTTTTTTTTTTTTTTTTTTTTTTTTTTTTTTTTTTTTTTTTTTTTTTTTTTTTTTTTTTTTTTTTTTTTTTTTTTTTTTTTTTTTTTTTTTTTTTTTTTTTTTTTTTTTTTTTTTTTTTTTTTTTTTTTTTTTTTTTTTTTTTTTTTTTTTTTTTTTTTTTTTTTTTTTTTTTTTTTTTTTTTTTTTTTTTTTTTTTTTTTTTTTTTTTTTTTTTTTTTTTTTTTTTTTTTTTTTTTTTTTTTTTTTTTTTTTTTTTTTTTTTTTTTTTTTTTTTTTTTTTTTTTTTTTTTTTTTTTTTTTTTTTTTTTTTTTTTTTTTTTTTTTTTTTTTTTTTTTTTTTTTTTTTTTTTTTTTTTTTTTTTTTTTTTTTTTTTTTTTTTTTTTTTTTTTTTTTTTTTTTTTTTTTTTTTTTTTTTTTTTTTTTTTTTTTTTTTTTTTTTTTTTTTTTTTTTTTTTTTTTTTTTTTTTTTTTTTTTTTTTTTTTTTTTTTTTTTTTTTTTTTTTTTTTTTTTTTTTTTTTTTTTTTTTTTTTTTTTTTTTTTTTTTTTTTTTTTTTTTTTTTTTTTTTTTTTTTTTTTTTTTTTTTTTTTTTTTTTTTTTTTTTTTTTTTTTTTTTTTTTTTTTTTTTTTTTTTTTTTTTTTTTTTTTTTTTTTTTTTTTTTTTTTTTTTTTTTTTTTTTTTTTTTTTTTTTTTTTTTTTTTTTTTTTTTTTTTTTTTTTTTTTTTTTTTTTTTTTTTTTTTTTTTTTTTTTTTTTTTTTTTTTTTTTTTTTTTTTTTTTTTTTTTTTTTTTTTTTTTTTTTTTTTTTTTTTTTTTTTTTTTTTTTTTTTTTTTTTTTTTTTTTTTTTTTTTTTTTTTTTTTTTTTTTTTTTTTTTTTTTTTTTTTTTTTTTTTTTTTTTTTTTTTTTTTTTTTTTTTTTTTTTTTTTTTTTTTTTTTTTTTTTTTTTTTTTTTTTTTTTTTTTTTTTTTTTTTTTTTTTTTTTTTTTTTTTTTTTTTTTTTTTTTTTTTTTTTTTTTTTTTTTTTTTTTTTTTTTTTTTTTTTTTTTTTTTTTTTTTTTTTTTTTTTTTTTTTTTTTTTTTTTTTTTTTTTTTTTTTTTTTTTTTTTTTTTTTTTTTTTTTTTTTTTTTTTTTTTTTTTTTTTTTTTTTTTTTTTTTTTTTTTTTTTTTTTTTTTTTTTTTTTTTTTTTTTTTTTTTTTTTTTTTTTTTTTTTTTTTTTTTTTTTTTTTTTTTTTTTTTTTTTTTTTTTTTTTTTTTTTTTTTTTTTTTTTTTTTTTTTTTTTTTTTTTTTTTTTTTTTTTTTTTTTTTTTTTTTTTTTTTTTTTTTTTTTTTTTTTTTTTTTTTTTTTTTTTTTTTTTTTTTTTTTTTTTTTTTTTTTTTTTTTTTTGTACCAAGTAATATAGATGTAAGAAAATATTATAATTACTACAAGAAACATTGGGATGACAGATTATACTATGATGTACATCATACATATTAACTGGGCAATATAAAGTAAAAGGACAGGAGGTTAGAATTACCAATAAACGGCTATTTGTCAAAGTTGACACAAGTTCATTTATTAACTCAGCAGCTTCTGTGAGAAACAAGTACAAGTAGAACAGAGAAGCTACACATTACTAAATAAGATAAATAACATGAAAACATATATCATATGAACCCTAGTCTGAACAAATAATAAGAAGCAAAAATTGTTCTATAAACTTATAAATGAACACATATAATAAGAAGCAAAAATTGTTCTATAAACTTATAAATGAACACATAGATTCATTACCAAACTAAGAAAAAAAATTGATGACCTTTACAACCAAAATGGGTCTAAAACATTTCTACCCATGCATTTATACAATCAGATAAGTGAAAACATGTAAAAGTGAAAAGAAATACAAATAACTCTATAATAATAATATTAATAATAAAGATAAACTGGTCTATCAACTCATATATGAACAAACACATTTTATAAATTAAGTTAGAACAATACATATATAGTTACATAATACCATAATATAATAATAACTACATATATAGAAGAACAAATCAAAATGAATCAGATTGGGAACGATAACAAGCACAACGCTTGTCTACCAACTCATTTATGAAATCATGGATGCTTAGTGCTTACTAAGTTATTCTATTAACGGCTCAACAAAGTTGGATATACTAGGGTGCATCTAAATCTTCGTCAATTCAAGCCTAAAGTAAAACATAGAAACCACGCAAGGCTTGGTAACATGAGAGCATGCCAAGATAAACTATAGTCAAACCAAGATAACGAAAAGCAAAAGCTGGTTCGTCATGTCACATAAAAAAACAAATATCCTTAATAAACAAAACATATAAATAATGAACTTCACAAGGAAAACTGGGTCTACCAGCTAAAACCAATTTATTCAATGATTTTACAAAGTCAAATATAATCCAAGGTTAGAATACAACACATAAACAAGGTATCACCATATGGCAAGAGAAATTACAGTGAGAACAAATAATTACAAGCTGACTGATGGATACGAAAACACAGATAAGTAGAAAACTTAAGTGAGCGTAACAATCAAAAATCTAAAGAAACATATAAATCAAGTCAAAGTGCACTATTCAGTGGTTCACAAAGTTTAATATACGGGGATGCCATATCTATAACAGGAATCAAACTAGATACAAAAATTGAGCAATCAACTAAGTAAAATTAACATGTGCATGAATTGAAGTAATAATCTTGTTTTTTTTGTACTTGGTAAATATGACTGTTACAGGTTATTGAAAGAGAAACTACAAATTAGAGGTATTAAGGTGTGTTTGTCTGACACAAGGGATTATTTTAAATGGACTTGCCAATGAGACAGGAAATGACCACAACACAGGTTTTGGTTACATAGTCAAACCATTGTTCCTGAACCAGGCAAGACTGGAGATTTGGTCGAACTGGAAAGAAGGTGAGAGTGCAATAGGAGAGCTTAAACCACCAATGTGGGATGCTATCTTTTTTAAGGAGACAGGAACTCAAGAATAAGAAACAATTTCACAGCTTGCAAGCCTTACCAGTTGCTCTAGACACCTGGTTGGTTTAAGTTTATGGTTATTAAATTCATACTTGAATCTGAATTGAGCTTCAAGACAAACGATGCTGCATAAGCGAAAACTTTATAAGCGAAAACAAGTCCAGAAACTAATATATTACCCAATGGGATATAGACAATTAAACCGGCTCCATAAGCAGATAATGGTCAGTCAACTTAAAGATTGTTCCACAAAGTGGGGGTCAAAATGAAAACACATATTGTAACCAGATTGATAAATAAATTAAGCTTCACAACCAAAGACGAGTCTATCAACTTAAACTGAACACATAGATACTAGTCTATCAACACATAAATGAACACATAGATTACCATAGTCTATCAACTGAAACTCAGTAGATCTACAAGTTATATCTATGAAAATATACCACTATGCATTATGATGGGAAAACAAAATTCCAAAAAGTTAAAATATATAATGAGAACAAAGAATAAGAATTAAGAAGCAAAAACTAGTCTATCAACACATAGATTACCACAAGTTATATCTATGAAAATATACCACTATGCATTATGATGGGAAAACAAAATTCCAAAAAGTTAAAATATATAATGAGAACAAAGAATAAGAATTAAGAAGCAAAAACTAGTCTATCAACACATAGATTACCACAAGTTATATCTATGAAAATATACCACTATGCATTATGAAGGGAAAACAAAATTCCAAAAAGTTAAAATATATAATGAGAACAAAGAATACTGAAAGAGAATATAATAATCATATGAAACACATGCTCGACAAAAACAAGTCTAAGAAGAGACATTACGTGCGCGTTTAACTCAAGGTGTAATGTAATGACTACATGGATGAAATATAATGAAGCTTTTAACAGCTTTGACAAGCAATAACTTAAACTAATATATTCAATGGTTCCACGAAGTCATGTAATCTTAAAATAAAACATAGAAGCTAAGCATCAGTAAATAACATGAAAATTTACCACTATGCATTATGATGGGAAAACAAAATTCCAAAAAGTTAAAATATATAATGAGAACAAAGAATAAGAATTAAGAAGCAAAAACTAGTCTATCAACACATAAATGAACACATAGATTACCACAAGTTATATCTATGAAAATATACCACTATGCATTATGATGGGAAAACAAAATTCCAAAAAGTTAAAATATATAATGAGAACAAAGAATAAGAATTAAGAAGCAAAAACTAGTCTATCAACACATAAATGAACACATAGATTACCATAGTCTATCAACTGAAACTCAGTAGATCTACAAGTTATATCTATGAAAATATACCACTATGCATTATGATGGGAAAACAAAATTCCAAAAAGTTAAAATATATAATGAGAACAAAGAATAAGAATTAAGAAGCAAAAACTAGTCTATCAACACATAAATGAACACATAGATTACCATAGTCTATCAACACATAAATGAACACATAGATTACCATAGTCTATCAACTGAAACTCAGTAGATCTACAAGTTATATCTATGAAAATATACCACTATGCATTATGATGGGAAAACAAAATTCCAAAAAGTTAAAATATATAATGAGAACAAAGAATAAGAATTAAGAAGCAAAAACTAGTCTATCAACACATAAATGAACACATAGATTACCATAGTCTATCAACTGAAACTCAGTAGATCTACATAGTCTATCAACTCATAAATGAACACATAGATTACCATAGTCTATCAACTAAAAATATTCAATAAATCTACAAGTTACATCTATGATGCCCGTATATGTGTTTGGATATGTAAAAGAAATAATAGTAAGAACAACGAAAACTGGTCTATCGAAAATACAAAGCATAGTCTATCAACCGAACCTATACAATAGATCTACAAGTTACATCTATGATGCCCGTATATGTGTTTGGATATGTAAAAGAAATAATAGTAAGAACAACGAAAACTGGTCTATCGAAAACACAAATACTTACTAAGTTATTCTACTAATGGTCATTTAGCTCAAGCTATGTTATTAACTGCCCCAAGAAGTTGGATATATAGGGTGCATTTCCAGGTTGGTCATACCCAGAACCAAGCAGTGAGCCAGTGAACCAGTTCAAGATTTTTGGACAAATATAGAGCTTAATCCACCGATGTGAATACACTTTCCTTATTAAGCTGACAGGAACTCAAGAATAAGGAAAATATTCACAGTTTCCAAGCCTTAACAGTTGCTCTAAACACCTGACTTTATGGTAAATGGGTATATGTTTTCACTCTTCTGATCTAATCTGTCAGACTGTTGGGACTTGTGCCTAGATTCATTAGGCAAGACTCGTATGTGACCCATATGTCAACCTAACCGTGTCTAAGAAGAGGGAGGAGCTATAAGCTATATCTAGTTGGAGCTACATCCAACCGGTCCGACGAACGTCGATTTAATGGGCCAGACCCACATGTAACATCTATGACTTGCCAACAGTACTAACAGGGAATAAAAGACCAGAAATTATGAATCTAGGCACCAGCAAATAGAACAAACTACCACTCAAGCAAATCTACATTACCTTTGAGCTCAATAAAACAAAGTATCTGGCCAACCCAACCCCATACTTGATACACAAGTGAAAACAGAACCAATAAACCTTAAAAGAGACCCAAGTGGCATGAGGAAAATTCGCATGAGCCTAGAAATTAATACAGCAAACCCAAACCCACCTAGCTGAAATCAACTTACTACAGACCTGGGTCGGAACTGAACAGGGCCAATCCATCAAGATAAAAACAATGGAGTCAGTGTTTAATGGTCTTTTCGATTTTGACATACCTTTACCCTCGCAACTGCTTACCTATATTTAAAGCTGGCCTCACGTTTAAAAACTGGAGATAACTTGTTGAGTTGTGTGCACTCTTCGTAACCTACATACAGAAGAACGACAGTAAGTTTCTAGCAAGTAGCAAGTAATATCTATTTAATATATAAAAGAAATTATGTACTGAAACATCCCTGGCTGTATAGATTGTATGGCTTTGCTTGTAGCTCATGGTCACCGTCTTACTCTAAAATTTCCACCGAGGTTTGAGCTCAGAGGTAGAACTGATTTTGCAACCTTTATAAGATGGTACTTGAGGAACAGTTTTAACGTTCTTCTGTTTGGATACAGACTGAAGAGACCTCCCATCAACCAAATCTTTACGCGTACTCACAACCTTCATCTCATTCTTCCTGCTTGGATCGATGTTTCCTGGTTTTGTTTTGGATACTGACTGAAGAGACCTCTCATCAACCAGACCTTTACGCGTACTCACAACGTTTATATGATTTTTCCTGCTTGAGTCGATGATCCCTGGCTTCTTTTTACTCTGTGCAACAGAACTTAATAGTTTCTCTGATCCCTGTAATTATTGACATTGGTCTATCTTAGCGATATCACATGGTACACACACACACACACATTGATATAAAAAAAATTGAGCTGACCTGGAGTTTCTCAGACCCAATCGACCTGCTGCTATATTTCTGAATGAGAGTTGGTCGTTCAAACCCTGACCGAACAGCTGGTATATGTCCTTGAGCTGCATATATACAAAATAATACATATAAATATCAACACTTTTGCAATCATATTATCCTCTACTGCCCAATTCAGTGACCTACCTGGGACAACACCGGTAATGGTTCTTTGGGTACCCACTACTTGTTTATGTTGTTTCCGCACCAATCCAGTTATGGTTCTACGCTTCATAACAGAATTTAATTGTTTTTTCTGTCCCTGTAACCATACAAAACAATCTAGCTTAGAAACAACACAATGAACATACAATAATTCTATGAATGGAAAGATTGAAAAATTAAAAAAAAAAAAAAAAAAAAAAAAAAAAAAAAAAAAAAAAAAAAAAAAAAAAAAAAAAAAAAAAAAAAAAAAAAAAAAAAAAAAAAAAAAAAAAAAAAAAAAAAAAAAAAAAAAAAAAAAAAAAAAAAAAAAAAAAAAAAAAAAAAAAAAAAAAAAAAAAAAAAAAAAAAAAAAAAAAAAAAAAAAAAAAAAAAAAAAAAAAAAAAAAAAAAAAAAAAAAAAAAAAAAAAAAAAAAAAAAAAAAAAAAAAAAAAAAAAAAAAAAAAAAAAAAAAAAAAAAAAAAAAAAAAAAAAAAAAAAAAAAAAAAAAAAAAAAAAAAAAAAAAAAAAAAAAAAAAAAAAAAAAAAAAAAAAAAAAAAAAAAAAAAAAAAAAAAAAAAAAAAAAAAAAAAAAAAAAAAAAAAAAAAAAAAAAAAAAAAAAAAAAAAAAAAAAAAAAAAAAAAAAAAAAAAAAAAAAAAAAAAAAAAAAAAAAAAAAAAAAAAAAAAAAAAAAAAAAAAAAAAAAAAAAAAAAAAAAAAAAAAAAAAAAAAAAAAAAAAAAAAAAAAAAAAAAAAAAAAAAAAAAAAAAAAAAAAAAAAAAAAAAAAAAAAAAAAAAAAAAAAAAAAAAAAAAAAAAAAAAAAAAAAAAAAAAAAAAAAAAAAAAAAAAAAAAAAAAAAAAAAAAAAAAAAAAAAAAAAAAAAAAAAAAAAAAAAAAAAAAAAAAAAAAAAAAAAAAAAAAAAAAAAAAAAAAAAAAAAAAAAAAAAAAAAAAAAAAAAAAAAAAAAAAAAAAAAAAAAAAAAAAAAAAAAAAAAAAAAAAAAAAAAAAAAAAAAAAAAAAAAAAAAAAAAAAAAAAAAAAAAAAAAAAAAAAAAAAAAAAAAAAAAAAAAAAAAAAAAAAAAAAAAAAAAAAAAAAAAAAAAAAAAAAAAAAAAAAAAAAAAAAAAAAAAAAAAAAAAAAAAAAAAAAAAAAAAAAAAAAAAAAAAAAAAAAAAAAAAAAAAAAAAAAAAAAAAAAAAAAAAAAAAAAAAAAAAAAAAAAAAAAAAAAAAAAAAAAAAAAAAAAAAAAAAAAAAAAAAAAAAAAAAAAAAAAAAAAAAAAAAAAAAAAAAAAAAAAAAAAAAAAAAAAAAAAAAAAAAAAAAAAAAAAAAAAAAAAAAAAAAAAAAAAAAAAAAAAAAAAAAAAAAAAAAAAAAAAAAAAAAAAAAAAAAAAAAAAAAAAAAAAAAAAAAAAAAAAAAAAAAAAAAAAAAAAAAAAAAAAAAAAAAAAAAAAAAAAAAAAAAAAAAAAAAAAAAAAAAAAAAAAAAAAAAAAAAAAAAAAAAAAAAAAAAAAAAAAAAAAAAAAAAAAAAAAAAAAAAAAAAAAAAAAAAAAAAAAAAAAAAAAAAAAAAAAAAAAAAAAAAAAAAAAAAAAAAAAAAAAAAAAAAGTTAGATAGTAAAAAAAAAAAAAAAAAAAAAAAAAAAAAAAAAAAAAAAAAAAAAAAAAAAAAAAAAAAAAAAAAAAAAAAAATTAAAAAAAAACAAAACCGATATCTCAACAAAAAAAAAACACAAAGAAAAAGTGAAGATCGGTGTTCCGGTTGCCAGCTTTGAACAATAACTGATGTATCACCTCGAGCTGTAAATATGCAAAAGAAAACATTACAAGAGTTTTAAAACTGTACATATAAAATTGTCATGTATTGTACTATTAAATAAACCTACCTGGGGCAATATATGGAGACGCTCTAAGAATACCCACAACCTTTTTATCTTGTTTACACATCAAACCAATATTTGTTGAATTCTCACTCTCACCAATAGGCCCCGGCTTACTATTGCTCTCAAAAACAAGATTGGATTGTTCACTCTCAAATAGAGGGTTCATACGCACCGAATACTTCTGCCCCTTGCTGAAAAAAGATTTTTGACTTTCTTTATCAAAAACGATACTTGATCGTTTACTCTCAAATAGAGAAATCATCTGATATACGTACCCCTTGCTCAAAAACGAAATTTGACTTCCTTTCTCGACAACATCTGTACTCTCAATATTGTTAGCAGCTCCATGACAACCGGATGTTGTTGTGGTCATTTCCTCAAGCTCATTAGTATCTTCATTTCGAATTGGTTTCATGATCATCCCATCAAGCACGCAAAGAATTGTGCTAGCAAGCGTAGAACAAACATCCTGAAATATACACAAAGTGAGATATGACGTATGGAAATAGAACTTTTTGTACAGATAATATATATATATAATATATATATATAAGCAAAAGGAGTAAAAATTGTCATGTATTGTACTATTAAATAAACCTACCTCCTTGCTCAAAAACGAAATTTGACTGCCTTTCTCGACCACATCTTTACTCTCAAGATTGTTAGCAGCTCCATGACAACCGGCGGCTGTTGTGGTCATTTCCTCAAGCTCATTAGTATCTTCATTTCGAATTGGTTTCATGATCATCCCATCAAGCACGCAAAGAATTGTGCTAGCAAGCGTAGAACAAACATCCTGAAATATACACAAAGTGAGATATGACGTATGGAAATAGAACTTTTTGTACAGATAATATATATATTTCAAAGGTTATGGTGTTTTTAATACTTTTGTTAAAAAAATCTGTAAAAGTGGTATAACTATTGAAGACACCAGCCTATACTGTCTATAGTGTGTATATATAAGCAAAAGGAGTAAAAATTGTCATGTATTGTACTATTAAATAAACCTACCTCCTTGCTCAAAAACGAAATTTGACTTCCTTTCTCGACCACATCTTTACTCTCAAGATTGTTAGCAGCTCCATGACAACCGGCGGCTGTTGTGGTCATTTCCTCAAGCTCATTAGTATCTTCATTTCGAATTGGTTTCATGATCATCCCATCAAGCACGCAAAGAATTGTGCTAGCAAGCGTAGAACAAACATCCTGAAATATACACAAAGTGAGATATGACGTATGGAAATAGAACTTTTTGTACAGATAATATATATATTTCAAAGGTTATGGTGTTTATATATATATCTATACAATATATATATATAAGCAAAAGGAGTAAAAATTGTCATGTATTGTACTATTAAATAAACCTACCTCCTTGCTCAAAAACGAAATTTGACTTCCTTTCTCGACCACATCTTTACTCTCAAGATTGTTAGCAGCTCCATGACAACCGGCGGCTGTTGTGGTCATTTCCTCAAGCTCATTAGTATCTTCATTTCGAATTGGTTTCATGATCATCCCATCAAGCACGCAAAGAATTGTGCTAGCAAGCGTAGAACAAACATCCTGAAATATACACAAAGTGAGATATGACGTATGGAAATAGAACTTTTTGTACAGATAATATATATATTTCAAAGGTTATGGTGTTTTTAATACTTTTGTTAAAAAAATCTGTAAAAGTGGTATAACTATTGAAGACATATATATATATGTATAAGTATATGTATAAATGATATATATATATATATATATATATATATATATATATATATATATATATATATATATATATATATATATATATATATATATATATATATATATATATATATATATATATATATATATATATATATATATATATATATATATATATATATATATATATATATATATATATATATATATATATATATATATATATATATATATATATATATATATATATATATATATATATATATATATATATATATATATATATATATATATATATATATATATATATATATATATATATATATATATATATATATATATATATATATATATATATATATATATATATATATATATATATATATATATATATATATATATATATATATATATATATATATATATATATATATATATATATATATATATATATATATATATATATATATATATATATATATATATATATATATATATATATATATATATATATATATATATATATATATATATATATATATATATATATATATATATATATATATATATATATATATATATATATATATATATATATATATATATATATATATATATATATATATATATATATATATATATATATATATATATATATATATATATATATATATATATATATATATATATATATATATATATATATATATATATATATATATATATATATATATATATATATATATATATATATATATATATATATATATATATATATATATATATATATATATATATATATATATATATATATATATGTATATATATATATATATATATATATATATATATATATATATATATATACAGGGACTATTTATGATAAACACATAACATCTTCAATTATCTCAAGTAATCATAAGCTTCAGGAAATTACATATGATGATGATGATGATGATGATGATGATGATGATGATGATGATGATGATGATGATGATGATGATGATGATGATGATGATGATGACGATGATGATGATGATGATGATGATGATGATGATGATGATGATGATGATGATGATGATGATGATGATGATGATGATGATGATGATGATGATGATGATGATCATGACGACGATGAGGATGATGATGATGATGATGAACCGGAAAAGAAATTTGAACTGGCATGTAGTTTCTTGAACACAACCGACTTGCTAACCTCCTGAATGAGAGTTATCTGTTCACACCCAATCAACTTTCTATCACGAATAAGAGTAGGGCAGAGAAACCCAGATTGAACACCAACTGATGCATCGCCTCGAGCTGTTAACATGCAAAACAAAGCATTGCAGGAATTTTAAAGCTGTAAAAATGAATTTGTCATGTATTGTACAATTAGATAAACCTACCTGGGGCAATACATGGAGACGGTCTATGAGTACCCACGACCTTTTTATCAAGGAAAGGCGATAAGAGCATTCTTTTCCCTTGATCAACAGCTATACGACCACTCTTCTTAGCAATGGGAATCCTACCCATCAAACCAACGAACACACATACAAGAGTTCCAACAAACTGACTACCACAATCCTCAGAAATGACACCTGCCATTCCGAAAACCTAAAGAATTGACAAGGAACGTCGTCAAAATAGATATATAGAACAAATGTCCTCAAAATGTACAAACTTGAACATTGATTCTCTCATTGTTTCAAAAGAAAATTATTATGTTCGAGTTCTAACAATAATCGGTTAAAGATTTTGAGTAAGAAAATCATGGGCTTTATTTTTCTTTTAAAAGAACCTGTTGACTCGCAATACATACATATCCTCTATATATATATATAAGCAGAGTAAAAGCATCATAAGAAAGAAACATGATTCTTTCATTATTTATATATATATATTAAGAGAAGGAAAAAAAAAAGAAACATGATTAATATAATTCCTGCATAAAGCTTTTCGTAAATTATATCCCTGCAAATCGAGTGATTAAAATCTTTAAAAAGAAATCATCTTTTAACATCCATATAATTGTATTTATTTATATATTATATATAAAGAGAAGGAAAAAAAAGAAACATGATTAATATAGATTATCAACACATAAAAATCCACAGTTATAAATACATATATATATAAATATATATATATAAAAACAAAAAGAATAAAGAATCATACATGTTCTTCAAAAGATGAATAATCGGCCGATGACGACGACGATGATGATGAACCAGCAAAGAATTTCTTAATAGCATCCATAATGAAAAGAAATACAATCTATCTAATGCAGAAACAATAATAAAGAATATTATTGTGAAATCGAGAAACTGAATCAAAGAAAAAGATTATTTTGAGCAATAATTTTGATCGATCTGATTATGATTTAATTGTGATAAAAAGATAAACCATTTTCCAATATATATACCTTTCTCAATTGATGGCGGCGGCGTTCGCGGGTTTTAATCGGGCCGGGTTATAACCATTCAGCCCATATCTCGTATGAAATTTAATCGGGTCGGGTTATTTTATTTCTTAATTCTTTGTTATTAACTATAGATAAGTACTTTCTTTTTTTTAATTTTAGAACGGCTCGATAAGTATTATTTACTCTATTTATATAAAAACCAAAAGTATTATTCAACACATGTCTATTTATTTTATTTTATTATATTTATTTATTATTACTTGGTATTTTATAGTCTCCGACACTATCATTGCTCGAATTTTAACACGTCGCGTCTTGTTTGGGTTTTTCTTTAGGTTTTGTTTTGGATTCTTGCAAAGCTTTTAGTGTCACGGTATTCCGGGCCCGACACGTCACACGTCGTACCACTTATCATCATACAAAATTTTTTTATAAAAGACAAACATTTTTGAATTAATTTTGGTGCAAGTTGGTAGATAGTCACGTCTTATACAACATCTTTGGTTTATGTGGTCGCGTATGTGGAAAAAAAACGATGATAAATTCATAAGATACAACAAGTACATACATTTTAATGCATAAAATATACAACTGTCTATAGCAATGATAATTCTATATGACACAAAAATATTGTGAATTTATCATCTTCCGAAAACAAATAAGTAATAAAACGTGGGCTATTAACTCATATAATATATAGCCTTATAGATTAGGTATATAAATTATTTATTGAAAAGCCAATAAAAATAGATTATAGATACATACAAATCCACAATAATAATTATATATATATTTAAAACAAAAAGAATAAAGAATCATACATGTTCTTCAAAAGATGAATAATCGGCCGATGACGACGACGATGATGATAAACCAGCAAAGAATTTCTTAATAGCATCCATAATGAAAAGAAATACAATCTATCTAATGCAGAAACAATAATAAAGAATATTATTGTGAAATCGAGAAACTGAATCAAAGAAAAAGATTATTTTGAGCAATAATTTTGATCGATCTGATTATGATTTAATTGTGATAAAAAGATAAACCATTTTCCATTATATACCTTTCCCAATTGATGGCGGTGGCGTTCGCGGGTTTTAATCGGGTCAGGGTTATAACCATTCAGCCCATGTCTCGTATGAAATTTAATCGGGTCGGGTTATTTTATTTCTTAATTCTTTGTTATTAACTATAGATAAGTACTTTCTTTTTTTTAATTTTAGAACGGCTCGATAAGTATTATTTACTCTATTTATATAAAAACCAAAAGTATTATTCAACACATGTCTATTTATTTTATTTTATTATATTTATTTATTATTACTTGGTATTTTATAGTCTCCGACACTATCATTGCTCGAATTTTAACACGTCGCGTCTTGTTTGGGTTTTTCTTTAGGTTTTGTTTTGGATTCTTGCAAAGCTTTTAGTGTCACGGTATTCCGGGCCCGACACGTCACACGTCGTACCACTTATCATCATACAAAATTTTTTTATAAAAGACAAACATTTTTGAATTAATTTTGGTGCAAGTTGGTAGATAGTCACGTCTTATACAACATCTTTGGTTTATGTGGTCGCGTATGTGGAAAAAAAACGATGATAAATTCATAAGATACAACAAGTACATACATTTTAATGCATAAAATATACAACTGTCTATAGCAATGATAATTCTATATGACACAAAAATATTGTGAATTTATCATCTTCCGAAAACAAATAAGTAATAAAACGTGGCCTATTAACTCATATATTTATAGTCTTATATTCGCTACCAACGTATAAAGCTCTTCGATCAGCTAAGGAATTGTAATTTTGGGTCAACATTATGTGGGTGTGTGAATCATGGGATGAAACAATCGATCGACCATCTTTTGTGCAATTGTCAATTCGCTACTTTTGTGGGGACGTATTAGTGCTTGGTGCAAGGTTGGTACTTCTATTTTCTCTGCAGTGAAAGATTTGATCGAGTCATATAGAAACGTGGGATTGGGTAAAGATGGCAACAATGAGTTTGTGTTATGTGTTATCATACGCAAATATGTAGATGTATATAGTGGTGATTTGCAGAAAAATGATAGCTTTTATGAAACTAGCTGATTTGTAAATTTTCATCTTGCATGATCATATTAGTTAATTAATTAAAAAAATCAGAATAATACACAAAGTTCACTCAAAAGTTCCATAACAGTTCTAAATATTGGGGACATCCAAAAAAGTCATGGTTCAGAATCTACGTGTTAGTGCAAATTTACACTCAAAAAGAGCCCTTGAATCATGGAGCTAGGATCATAAAGTTATCATCAGCGGGAGAATTATCAGTTGTAGTACCATTTGATTTTTTTTGGGAAAGAGTCTTGCTCCAAACCCACTAATATATGACCCATCAAAACGACAAGGCTTATCAATGGAAACGTCAACGGCACTTGCGCTTAAAAATCCATATGGGAAAGTCTAATTTGTTTGAAGTGGTCGAGATGGCAAAGATGCTTAATTGCACGGCTGGTTCTTTTCGGTTTATACACCTGGGAATTCCCATTGGAAATGTCAACGGCAGTTGATGTCTTGTCCGACCAAGCGTTCAATGATCCAAATGAAACATACCCCATCCAAGTGTGATAACTATCAACACCCTCCTCTTCCTCCCAAAACACTTGCTCATTTTGAGAATCTCCAATTCCCATCTGCAGTTGCTGCTCTTCCTGCCTCATACTTATTTTTACATTGTTATCGTGCATAAAACATTCATTTGTAACATAGCAAAATAAGATTCCAGAAAATTCATTGAATGAATTCTCAGGAAGTTTCAATCGATATCTCGTCCCTTCAACAAGACGAGGTTTAAACCCCTTGGGAATCTCTAACCCTTTTAGCCACATGCTGATACACTGAGCCTTTCCCTGGTTATTGATTCAAACAAATCATACAATTTAGTTAATTATTCATTTTCACATTACATATATATAAGCAAATATATCATAGATATACCTGGAGCATAGTTTCTAATAATCCCTCACCACCTACAAAGCTGTCGCAAGGCCCATATGATTTAGTAATTGAGACTTGACATAACCATTTACAGTTTCTATGAACATCATCTCTAATGGCTTCAAGTGACTCACAATTGTCTGCTTTGAGTATAGATAGATTTGATGGGAGCTCAGGCAATTCAACAAGATTCGTGCAGTCACTTAGATTAAGGAGTTTGAGATGAGTAAATTGCAACAAGCTGAAACTTAATCGTGAAAAAAGACTTTCACTTAGATCTAACTCTTCTATATTGGATAATTCACCAATCCCAGAGGGCACTTCTCTTTCGTTCAGTCGGAGACTTAACTTTCTTATGTAGCGTGACAAATGAGGAGGACTAGGTAAACTTTTGGAGTAGTTGAAAAACACCAATCTAAGTACCTCCAGGCAACATTCTTCATCGAATAGGTCTTTTGGAAACTTCTCAAGTTTATCGGCATCTACATTTAATTTAAATTTCTTCAAATGTTTTAAGGCATGAAAGTTTCCATCTATGCACCGTAACTCTGAAGACTCCAAGTGCAGCAAAATAAGGTTGGTACAATATCTTCCGACTGATGAAGGAAGAACTTGTATCCCAACATCTTTTAAAGATAACTTAACCAAGCTATCCATGTTTGCTTCAATCCCTTGGAACTCACATAGTTCATCGCAACGGTAAATTAATAGTCTCTCAAGTTTTCCCATCCAAACAATGATTGGAAACCTTGAAATTTGCTCGCAATTTTTAACAGATATGTAAGCAAGTCTTGAATGATTTCCAAGTGATGGATCAATATCTATTAAACTACCACAATCATGGATTGCCAACTTTTCAAGACACGGGAGTCCACCAAAATCAGGCGTTCTTACTAGATGTCTTGCACCAATGACTTCAAGCTCTTTCAAACACGGCAGATACTGATGCATACACAAGTAAAACTTATGATAATTATGTATATATATAGAGTAATAAGATAACATTATGAAGCATTACATACATATCATACATATATTTGCATGTCCATCAATAAGAGCATAGAAGTACCTTGCAACCCTTCCAAAGTTCCTTTTGCAATGTGAAACACAGCTTTAAAACAACAAGCTTCGTTGGTTTGAAACTTTCAGGGAATGGACTTGTGCTGTTCCAAGAAACCCAACTAATATACTTCAGCTCATGTGAAAGAAAAGCAGGCCCTTCATCATAGGTGCTTTCGAGCTCTTCATGATACCAGTCGCTGTCCAACTTTACATCAAGGTATCTTAGTTTCTTCATGTTTGAAACAAGCTTAGTGAAGCCTGGTGAACAATCACCAATGTAATCTATGGCTTCAATCTTATTATTTTCCTGCAATAAAGCCGAAAAAACAATATAACGAGTGAGTTGGAGTATCTCAGTGTGTATGACTCAGTTCCTATATATCATGGGCATATATCTTATCAATCAGTAAAGGATTTACCATTGTTAGATTCCCCATAAACATGCTTGCAATCTCATTTGTTTTCCAAACCCTGCTATGATTTTCAGGATTGTTTGGATGTTCCCCTCTTACAATTTCATGTCCCATTTCTTGAACCAAATCGTGTATATCAATAAAACCGTATGTTTGACAATTTGTTTGATCCGAGAATCGTTCAATGGCTCCGACCTGGGGGTTTAGGAGTGGTAAAGGTGTTTTACAGGCGATTCCTTGTTGGTCAAAGGGCAAGGAGGCCGCTTTACGCCTTAATGTATAGGGTTTTTTCTCAAGAGGTGAATGAATCCTCTTGGATGTAGAGACGTCCCTATATATAGGGGATTAGAGACTTGGAGAGGAGGAAAAGGAGTTAGGGTAAATCTTTTCCTCCTTTCAGGATATCTCCTTTCTTTTAAGGAGATTTGTGGTGATCTCGTGTCCGGGATATTCGAGTGTTTGATATATCTTCCTTTTACGGGAGATTTAGATAAATACAAGAAATCCTGAGCGTATCCGGAGCTTCGGAATAACCCCGACTACGGAGGTCCTTTCCTGTGAATGCTACTTCTCCGCTACTGTTAAACAAATATTATTACGGATACGAAGGTCCTCTGATATCGGAGGTAGAGCGATGAGCGTCCATTTTGTGATAAAAAACCTATCGAAAGGCCTCATTTCTATGTCTTAAATGAGTTAATATTCCGGAACTATCGGTACTTAATGAGTCGTATGTTTATGCAGGTTCACGGAAGATGCGAGTGAGGGTAAATGGCATCAAGTAACTCAAGATGAAGGCCTATGAAGTTACAAGACACAAGGAGGTGATTCGGGAGCCGAACGAAGAAGTACGAGAAGCAGCAGCAGCTGCCAGCGCCGCTGGGCGGCCCAGATCAGCAACCGACTCAAACACCTATTTAAGTCGAAGTAACCCTCAAAACCCTAAGAGAGAGCCGATTCAGCAGCCCTAGCCGCCCATATTCAACCCTAGGTCGACTTTGCAGATTCCAAGGAGGTTTTGGAGCTTCTAACACCTTCCGATCTTCATCCTCAACCTAGATCTACTCTTTTATTTTACTTTCAGTTGGTAAACAATGTCTTTCATCTTTTCAGACTTTGTTATTCCTTTAATAATGTCAGGCTAGTAGGCTGAATACTTGTTTGGATCGATGTGATCATGTAGACGTTTATTTATTTTACTTTATTTGTTAGGATCTATTGGAGTGTGTTTTACTGTTTATCGTAGATCCATGTTTTACTAATTCTTCATATTATTATCGGTTCTATATCTGCATGTATTAGTTTAATTCTGATGATCGGTCTATAATCATACACTAGGATTAATACATAAGGATGGAAAACACTAGTCGGTCTATAACTAGTTGTAAAAGGTGATTCACTTGTAACCGAGGGATCCAGAACCATAGTAATTAGGATGAATAGAACATGAAGCTTAACAATGTCAGACGCGATCCTTTGACTTGGAAACGAGCACTGTGGTCACCGGAGATAATTACTAGCTGGTCATGGCTTAAGAGCCGGGTAACTAAAAGATGAACTAGTAACACGAACTTTAGGTCATTAATGCTTAAACAATGAATATAACGAGAATTTGTTTATAGGGTAGTGTGAGTCTAGCGACAACACTAATTAATTAGGCAAAGTGATTCTAACGAGAATATGAGCCGTGATTAAGTTTCCAACAGTCTAGCAAGTAGGCAGAATGATATTTGGTCGTACCATGAGATCGGAGATGCCAAACAAGTATTTTAATTTAATTACTGTTATTTGCTTTTTCAAACTATTTTCAGACTAAGCCTCTCGCTGAATAAGTGGTTGCGGCTTCTATTTACTTTTCAGTATTTTTAATTAGTTTAATAGGAAATCGTGACAACCCCACAACCGCTAGAATTACACATATTATTAGATTAAGTAAAGCAACGCGTCCCTGCGAACGATCCTGTAACTTATCACTTAACTATACTACATCTGATCGGGTCCCCTGTCCGATAAGGTGTGTGTTTTTTTGAGATAATTACTTGTACAACTTTTATAAATTTAAACACTAAAACAAAAACCGCATCAAGTGTTTTGGCGCCGTTGCCGGGGACGCGACGCATTCTTAGTTTAGTAGTGTAATTCGATCCTTTCTTGTGTTTCGGCACGAGAAAGTTACTTTCAGTACTTAGGTTTAAGTCATTTTAGGGTTAGTAGTCAAATTAGGTCAAAAATTAGGTTTAGGTCAAAATTAGGGTTAGTTAACTTAGCTAGTATTTTCATTTTCTTAAAATTTCAAAAATCTAAAAATATTTTCTTTTTCATTTTTAGTTTAAGTAGATTGATTTAGTTTTTCATTTCATTTTTATATTGGTGCGTTTGATCTTTTTCTTGAGTTTTGCAGGATTAATCAGGTAGTTGATGCGTTTAAGATCGGGAACGGTTGTAAAGAGTTTCTCTACAAGCTTAGGTAAACTCAAACGTAGGAGGAGAAATAACACACCAATTCAACCACCCGTGTTTAACCTAGAAAACCTTTTTAAGTGAGATACCCTTTTAGGATCATCCGACACTATGTCCCAACCGAATTCACCTAGAGCCGAAATGGACGAATTTGACCGACCAATAATGGAAAGGACGAGAGTCGTTGCACCGACACCGGGATCGGCTATTGTCCCACCAAACCTAGGAGATTCGTTTTCAGTCAAAGGCCACCACCTTAAGTTAATCCAAGACAACCAATATGACGACCGAGCTAAATCCGACCCCCATAAGCATGTAAGCAAGTTCACCAGTTTGTGCAAAATGTTCAAATATGGAGGAGACGTCACCGATGACGATGTGAAGCTGTTAGGACCAGTTCACCTGGAACTGTCCAGTCACCAGTTTACACTTGCCAGTCACCAGTTGCATCTGGAGACCAGTGAAACTGGTGACCAAGAAGATTTGTCCAGAAATATATTGAAGTCCAGTTGTACCGTACAGTCAACGCAACTGAAGACTTCCTCCAGTTGAGAACTGACCAAGTTGAAGAATCATTCCAGTTGAAGTCGAAGACAACAAATGGAAGATAGAGAATGGTAATGGCAGCGAAGCCCAGTTGACATTCTAGTCAGTTACAAACTGGAGACCATCAGTGGAAAGCCCTTACAAAGCTTTACACTGATTACGAGGAATTGACTTGTATGCGTTATGTACCTTTACCCGGATAATAAGCCTTATCTTATTATTTAAGTAATAAAAGGTACATAAAGGTGGTTATGTAAAGTTGCTTTATCATGCGACTTTACACTGTTTTTAAGGAATTAAATGCTATTCCTTAAATGCTCTCAACCACATTTGTACGGCTAAAGTTAACATCCCAATGTTAACTTTGCCTATAAATACAAGTCATTGCACAACCAAGAATATTACTCTTCGAATACTCTTCGATAGAATTCACACTTTGCAAACCTGCAATATTCTTGGTGAACTTGTGCAATATTCTCTCAATCGCTAAAAGGAACATTTCACAACTTTAAGTGTTCGATTGTCTTGAGAAATTCCGAGTGTAGATCAATTGTATTTCATAGGTTGTTAGGATATTTACATTCTTGTATTATCTTGGTTCCGCATCAACCTTGTAATTTATTTAACATCATAAATAAATTACACATTGAAAATTACATATTGTCTCATCAAGTTACTTTACAAGTTATTTGTATTATTGCATTGTTCTTTACTTATTGTCATTTATATAAGTAATCTATCTAGAACTTGGTATATACACACTGCAACTGGTCGTCTCCAGTTCAGTGCATATATTGCAAAAGTAACTCCACCATCGACATAGAGGTGTCTTCAGTAGTACCATCTATTGAGTTGGGACTTACAAGTGGTATCAGAGCAGAAGGCTAATAAACTTGCCTAGATCTGCTAAGTTGAACACTACTGAAGGTGGAGATGGTTCTGGTCAAGGTGAAATCCCTTTGAATAATAATGCCCAACCTTTTCAAAATGTTAATACTAATCCTCCTCCTCCTTCTACCCCAAACCACGTCCATGTACACTACTCTAACACTCCTGTTCCCAAATTCGATGGAAACAGTGAGACTTTCGGTACATGGAAGGCTAGAATGCTTTTGCATTTTGGTGGTATTGAGAGGTATATGTTGAAAATCCTTAAAGATGGACCATATATACCCATGTCTCTTGGGGTTAGTCCTCTTCTTGATCCAACTGGAAGAAGAGGTTCAAGAGAAAAGCCTGAAGACCATTGGTCTGATGAGGATCGTAGACTTGTTGATCTGGACACCAGACTCAAGAACATGATCCTTGGGGATGTTCCTGAAGATCTAATTCCAACACTTGTGCTGTTCCCCAGTGCAAAATCAATGTGGGACGAATTAGTTATTCAGTTTGAAGGAGGTGATGATACTATTGTCACTAGAAAAGTTGCCTTGAACAAGAAGTATGAATCCTTCTTTGCCTTGCCCAATGAAAGTCTAACTGGTACATACACCAGATTTTCTAGCCTCATTAATCAGCTGAGAGGCTTGGGTGTGGAGAAGGATAAGGATATTCTTCTTGAGAAGTTTTGTGATATTCTTCCTTCCAAATGGGAAAACATGGTTCTTGTCTTGAGACAAGGTAAAACCTTGCACAGCCATACTCTTGCATCGCTCTATGGAGCCTTCAGATTCACTGAAGATAATAATGCTGCAAGACTAGTGGCTGAGCAAGATGCCATGAACCATGCTCAGAGTTCCAAGGTTGCTAGTGTACCTGAGCGACCTTGTGCTGCTTTAATGTCTGCAGAGAGTGTCCAGGCACACTCAATGAAGGAGATGTTAAACAGTTTCTTGAACTCTGGCCTGACCACTGAAAACAATGATGGTTGTAATGAAACTGACGATGATGATCTGGTCGCCATGATTGCTAAAACCTTTAACAGGTTTAAGCATAATCTAAAAGATTTAATGGCCCCAACAATGCTTCCAGCTCCAGCTCTCTGGATAAGACCAATCTTACATGCTATAAGTGTGTCAAGAAGGGTCACTTTATGAAGGAATGCAGATCTAGTCAGTTGAACAACCAAACTGGCCCCCCTGTCCCTAATTTCAATCGGCCTGATGATAGCTACAAAGCTAAATACAAGAAGCTTAAGGCCCAGATTGCCCTCTTGTCCATGGAAAAGGAAAAAGGATCAGTGCTTAATGGCACAAACTGAGGGAAAATGGGAGTACTCTGATGACTCATCAGTTGATGAAGAAGAGGAAAGGGACATGTGTTTCATGGCCTTGGAAGACCAACAGCAACATGTGGCAAAAGAAGATGTCATCATTGGAAGATGGGTGGACATCATCTTGAAAAAGGTATGTGATTATGATCACCATATTGACCCTGAACTAAAACTGGACCTGGCTGAATCATTAAGTGGTGATTTAGCTTTTGTGGAAACTGTAAGAGCTGATAGTGAAAGATATCTTGACACTATCTTAATTGAACTGAACATTGTTAAACCACAACTGAATGATTTACACAGTGTCCAGTTGGCTCTCAAGGAGTCAGTTTTAAAGATTGAGGCTTTAGAACTTGATAATCAAAAACTATTTTCTGATCTTGAAAAAGAACAAAAGATTATCAAGTCATGGGTAAAAGCATCTGGTAAAAACTATGATGCATTTTCAAGAACTATCGATGCCCAGAAGAATGCATGGAAATCTGGAGATCTGGAGATGGCAGCTCTCATACCAGATCTTCATGCATTGCCTCCAGCTCTCAAGGTTGAAACTCCTTATGATCAACCTGAAGCTGTTGAAACTGAAACCTTTGAGACCACCCCATTGAGGTTAAAACTGGAGCCAAACAGGCTAAAGCTCCAGTCAAAAAGGCCACTGGTAACAAGCCTTTACCTCAAAAGTCTAAGGTGCCCAAGACCCGACAGACTAAAGCTCCAGCTGAACCAAGGTCCAAGGTTCAACTGCCTGAAGAAAATAATATTTTGGTTAATCTGGAAAGTCAACTCCAACTGCCCGGATTAACAATCTGGAAGGAGGTTTATCACCTCCAGTTTTCAAACAAAATATTAAACCACTCCCTTCAAAATCAAAACAAAAGAATGTTCCATCTGGAACAAAATCTGGTAAAAATAAGGGGAGTAAGTATCAAATACCAATCGTTTTTACTCCTGCACCTGGAGCTGGTGAAAAAGCTCCAGATGCAGCCTCCAGTTCAACACCACAACAATCTACTGTGACTTCTGTAGAGAAGTCCAGCGAACCCATCAAGAAAAGATGGGTTCACAAAAAGAACTAATGATTTTTGTGTGTGTGTAGGGCGATCGAAAGAAGAATATCTGGTATCTGGACAGCGCTGCTGGCCGGACTATGACCGGATGTAAGCCCCTACTGGAAGAGTTCACTGTCCAAGATTGACCGACAGTGACGTTTGGTAACGATCAATCTGGAAAGACTGAAGGATATGGTGTGCTCAATAATGGACAAGTCGAATTCAAAAGAGTTGCATTTGTGAATGGTTTGAAATACAACCTGATCAGTGTCAGCCAACTTTGTGATGATGGCTTCAGAGTTTTGTTCGATATTGCTCAAGGCACCATATTTAACAAGGATTGGAAAGTGGTGATGATTGCACCAGAAAAGGAAATGTGTACATCATGGATATGGAACCAGCTCCAAAAGAGCAATGTTTCTATACCAAAGCTGATGAGGACACCAACTGGCTATGGCATAAAAGATTATCCCATCTTAATTTTAAGAATATCAACAAGTTGTCTCGCAAACAACTGGTTGATGGGATACCTCAAATTTCTTTCAATAAAGAAAAACCATGTCCACGGTGTGAGATGGGCAAGCAGAAAAGAGCCAGTTTCAAAACTAGGCAAAATTTTAGCATCACTGAACCTCTTCACATGCTACATATGGATCTCTTTGGTCCAGTGAATGTTCAAACTAGAGCTGGAAAGAAGTACACTCTAGTTGTGGTTGATGAATTCACCAGATACTACTGGGTGGTATTCATCAGATCCAAAAGTGATGCACCTGCTGAAATCATCTCTCTCATCAAAAGAATTGAGCTCAAGTATACTCGAAAAGTTTGTCAGTTGCGAAGTGATAATGGTACTGAATTCCAAAATAAGGTACTTAAAACATTTTGCAATGACACTGGCATCTCTCAAAACTTCTCATCAGTTCACTCTCCAGAGCAAAATGGAGTTGTTGAAAGAAAGAATCGTACACTGATAGAAGCAGCCAGAAGCATGCTATCTGAATCTGGTCTTCCCACCAGTTTTTGGGCTGAGGCAGTTGCAACTGCTTGTCACACCCAAAACCGGTCAGTCTACATCAAGAGACATAAGAAGACTGCCTATGAAGTACTTAGGAATCGTAAACCAAATATTGGATACTTTCATGTATTTGGTTGTCCAGTTTATATCTTAAACGATTCCAGTCAGCTTTGAAAGTTTGATGCAAAAGCTGATGAAGGGGTATTTTTAGGTTATTCAGATATTCGAAAGGCCTTTAGAGTTTATAATTATAGACTCCAAAAGGTTCATGAGACAATTCATGTCACATTCGATGAATCAACTGAAGCAATCAACAAGAGACCAAGCCTTGATATTACTCCAGTCATTCCAATCAATTTTGGTGAAACTGACCAAGTTCATCGGTCAGTTGTTTCACCAGAAGATGTTTCCAGTTACAACAAATTGGAACCAGTTAAGAAGAATAAAAGCACCAGTGACACATCATTCTATCCCTCCATCAATTTCAACTTACCACAAGAATTGGTGATTGGATCTGATGTACGTGCCACTCCAATATCAGCACCAGTTCAAACACCTACTTCTCCAGTTCTTCATGAAATGCCTTCTAATGAGGAATTTCATGATGCCAATCGAGACCTCATTGACTCTGATGAGGATGTAGAAGTTGTTTGGACTGATCCTTCTCCAGAAGCTGTTGCAACTGAAGAAGATCGCCAGGTGACTTGCACTGATATTGTAGTTCACCAGCCTAGTCATTACACTAGATGGACTCGAGCACATCCAATTGAACAGATTGTGGGAGATCCAAATAGTGGGGTTCAGACTAGAAGAGCCACCAGTGAGCAATGCTTAAACGTCACCTTCTTATCTCTAATTGAACCAAAGAAGATTGACGAGGCTATGGCAGACCCAAGCTGGGTGGAAGCTATGCAAGAAGAGCTCCTCCAGTTTGAAAGGAACAATGTTTGGGAGCTTGTTCCTTGTCCACCAGGGTTAAAGAAAGAACCCATTGGTACCAGATGGGTCTACCGAAACAAAATGGATGAAGATGACCATGTTGTAAGAAACAAGGCCAGACTAGTTGCCCAGGGTTATTGTCAAGCAGAGGGCGTTGACTTTGATAAAACTTTTGCTCCAGTTGCAAGACTTGAAGCCATAAGAATATTTTTGGCTTATGCAGCCCATCTGTAGTTCAAGGTCTTCCAGATGGATGTCAAAAGTGCGTTCCTTAATGGAACATTGGAAGAAGAAGTTTATGTTAAGCAGACTCCAGGTTTCATTGATGAGAAGCATCCTCATTGGGTTTATAGACTGAACAAAGCATTGTATGGTCTAAGACAAGCCCCAAGAGCCTGGTATGATACTTTAACTAAACATCTTCTTAAAAATGGCTTTCAAAGAGGTGCAATAGATAATACCTTGTTTATCTTGAAAGAAAGAGGTAATATCTTATTGGTACAAATTTATGTTGATGACATTATTTTTGGTTCAACTGATGATGCAATGTGTAAAAAGTTTTCTAAAATCATGTCATCTGAGTATGAGATGAGTTTAATGGGTGAATTAACATTTTTCTTAGGTCTTCAGATTAAGCAAACTGAAAATGGAATTTTCATAAACCAAGGAAAATATGTCAGAGATTTGTTAAGAAAATACAAATATGATTCAATCCCATTGAAAAACACACCTATTGCAGCACCATTGAATTTGGACTCTGACCCAACTGGCAAACCAGTTAACATAACTGACATGGTAGCATTTAATGCTGACATGGTAGCATTTAATGCTGACATGGTAGCATTTAATGTGACATGGTAGCATTTAATGTGACATGGTAGCATTAATGCTGACATGGTAGCATTTAATGCTGACATGGTAGCATTTAATGCTGACATGGTAGCATTTAATGTGACATGGTAGATTAATGACGGTAGCATTTAATGCTGACATGGTAGCATTTAATGCTACATGGTAGCATTTAATGCTGACATGGTAGCATTTAATGTTGACATGGTAGCATTTAATGGGTAGCATTTAATGCTGACATGGTAGCATTTAATGTGACATGGTAGCATTTAATGGTAGATATAATGTCATGGTAGCATTTAATGCTGACATGGTAGCATTTAATGTTGACATGGTAGCATTTAATGGTAGATATAATGTTTGCAACATGTGATTTAATGTGACATGGTAGCATTTAATGCTGACATGGTAGCATTTAATGCTGACATGGTAGCATTTAATGTGACATGGTAGCATTTAAACTGGTAGATTTAATGCTGCATGGTAGCATTTAATGCTGACATGGTAGCATTTAATGCTGACATGGTAGCATTTAATGTTGACATGGTAGCATTTAATGGTAGATATAATGTTTGCAACATGGTAGCATTTAATGTGACATGGTAGCATTTAATGTTGACATGGTAGCATTTAATGCGGTAGATTAATGTACATGGTAGCATTTAATGCTGACATGGTAGCATTTAATGTTGACATGGTAGCATTTAATGGTAGATTAATGCTTTGCAACATGGTAGCATTTAATGCTGACATGGTAGCATTTAATGTTGACATGGTAGCATTTAATGGTAGATATAATGTTTGCAACATGGTAGATTTAATGTGACAGGTAGCATTTAATGCTGACATGGTAGCATTTAATGCTGACATGGTAGCATTTAATGTGACATGGTAGATTTAATGTGACATGGTAGCATTTAATGAGGTAGCATTTAATGCTGACATGGTAGCATTTAATGCTGACATGGTAGCATTAATGACATGGTAGCATTTAATGCTGACATGGTAGCATTTAATGCTGACATGGTAGCATTAAGACGTGGTAGATTTAATGCTCAGGTAGCATTTAATGCTGACATGGTAGCATTTAATGTTGACATGGTAGCATTTAATGCGTAGCATTTAATGCTGACATGGTAGCATTTAATGTTGACATGGTAGCATTTAATGTGACATGGTAGATTTAATGTTGACATGGTAGCATTTAATGTGCGGTAGATTAATGTACATGGTAGCATTTAATGCTGACATGGTAGCATTTAATGTGACATGGTAGCATTTAATGCGGTAGCATTTAATGCTGACATGGTAGCATTTAATGTGACATGGTAGCATTTAATGTGTAGATATAATGTTTGCAACATGGTAGCATTTAATGTGCATGGTAGATTAATGCCGGTAGCATTTAATGCTGACATGGTAGCATTTAATGTTGACATGGTAGCATTTAATGCTGACATGGTAGCATTTAATGTTGACATGGTAGCATTTAATGGTAGATATAATGTTTGCAACATGGTAGATTTAATGTGCGGTAGCATTTAATGCTGACATGGTAGCATTTAATGTGACATGGTAGCATTTAATGGGTAGATTTAATGTGACATGGTAGCATTTAATGTGACATGGTAGCATTTAATGTGAATGGTAGCATAATGCGCGTGGGTAAGATAAGCCGTCGTAGCATTTAATGCTGACATGGTAGCATTTAATGTTGACATGGAAAATTATGATTTTATTTCAAAATTCAAACCAACTTTGTGAAAATATCTTCAAAAGGGATTTTGTTTATTAAAATATGATTTTTGGTATTTCATTGGGATCTTGAATCCCTTATAAATACCCTTATTTACTCCGAACTCATTTACTTCTCTTCTACATTCTTTCATTTACTTCCCAATCATCAAAATTGTTTCATTCTTCTCTCTGCTTTACAAATCAAGAACCCTAAATCCCAAATTTCATTTTCATTTTTCTATGGCTCCTAGATCATCCCGTTCAAGAGATGTAAATCTCTTGACTGTTCCATATGCTCCTTCACCAGATGTCAAACCGGCATCTGGTGCTCCTAGTAATGCTTCAGTCATCAAACTAAATCCTAATAATCCGATGGCTAGCTTACGAGGATCTCAAGGGTCCAATACCCTTATTGGAAGAATCCAAAAGTTTTTAAAGGATTCTCCAATAGGACCCTCATTCTCTCTTAACCCACGCAAGTTGTTTCACAACTACTTGTGTGAGTTCTGGTACACTGCCAGTCTTTCTTCCGATTGTTCCTCCATCAGTTCACATTAAAGGATGGAACAATCCAGTGTACCTTGTCAGCTGATGTATTGAGGGATGCCTTACGCCTCAATTACTGGAGAGAGGGTGAATCTCCAGTCGTTTTACCCCCAAATATAAATTTTCGTCAAGTACTTCTTGAAATGGGACACAAGGAGTGCTTGGACAATGGGGTGTTGAAAACGAAAGGTGCGATGACCATGAAGGGCCTTACACCTTCATGGAGGTATTTTTTCATCCACCTGGTGGAGAGCATGGGTGGGAGTTCTGGTGGACTTGACCAGATTAACTCCTCACAAGCAGAAATGGCTTACTGCTTGTGGAACGGATTGAGAGTGGATTTTGCAGATATTCTATTTAGAAGCCTGGTACAAAAGCTGAAGGGCACAAGGGGTGTTTGTATCCCCTTTTCAAGGTTCCTCTCTCTCTGTTTTAAGCATATTCTGGCAGAGAAGCTTATAATAGTACAGATTCACCGTACACTGCTCCAGATATGCTAAGGAATTTAGACTCTCTAGTATCTGAAGCTGGAGAGGTCGAAATTCCAGAACGAATGCAACTGGCATTCGCTTCAACTGATGCACCTAATGAAGGTGAGTCAGAAAGGCAACTGGGCGGGCCTCAAAATAATGAGGGACCCTCCAGTTCGTCTAATGTTGTGGTTGAAGATAGAGCAACCATAACTGAAGCAACCCCAATTACATCTATCCCTGGTGAAGATACTTCGGTATCTGATCCACCAACAGATGCACCCAACCAGGAAACTGGGGAAGGTCATCTGGAGACTGACCAGGAAACTGGTCAGCCCTCAGTTACATTCATGGATCTGGACATGAATGTTAATGATGAGGAAATCCTTATAGAATCTTCGGATTCTGAAGGTACTGAAACAGACTTGGAGATTCTTGATGCTTCTGTACAAGCTCAAGACCCTTCATATCCAGTCTCCCTTCCAGACGCATCAATTTCACTTTCACCCTCCCAAGAAAATGTGCCTACTGATATATCTTTCCTAACATATACCGCTCCTTCACCAACTGGGCAATTCTCATTTGCTCGAGAAATGCCACCCCCACCGACGCCATTGTTCACACCTGAGCATTCTCAGCATGAACAACACTTTGATTTTCCAGTCCTTTCTTCATCCACCACTCCTATTATATCTTCAACTGCTGGTTTGACAACTGGGGAGACTTCCTTAAGTTTGCCTCCTCCAGTTGCTCCAGTAGTAACTGCTGCTGGTCCAGTGACACCTTCTCCTTCGTCACTGGACAGTCAAGTTATCTCACTTCAAGCCGATCTCCAAAACCTTCTAACCAGGGTGGAGGAGATTCAGAAGACACTTGACAAAAACACCAAGTCATTCTCCAGATACCACAAGGATCACCTGACAAACATCAAAGTGGTTGATCTGGGGATAAACAAGTTTTCATCTAATGAAGACTTGGTGTTTAAGAAGCTGAATGAGTTGGTCACTGGCTGCAACAATCTGGCTGGTACTCTAAAGGAAGCCTTTGACCTAACTCAGTCCAAGGTCACCAGTTCAATCTCCAACTTGCTGGGAAATACTGTCAGAACATCAGAAGTTGATTTAAAAGAGATTGAAAGGCAGGTAAAGGAATTGATTGAAAAACCTGGCCTAGATGTAACTGGACTTGGAGAGCAGTTGATGACTTCGGTTGGTCAGAAAATAAAGGATACGCTGGGTGCTAGAGAAGCACAATTGGTTGAAAGGGTGATATCTGAGATCACCAAGCTGGCCACTCCTCAGGTTGATCTGGCCCCACTCACCAGTGAGATCAACCAGTTGAGAGGCAGCATTGAAAGTTTGAACACCCAGGTATCTCTACATGCTCAATCTTTAGATAGACTGACAACCGAAGTAGAAAATCTGAAGAAAAAGGATGATGAAGTGAAGGATAAGGTTATCTCTGGGTTGGATGAAGACTCCAAGATCCTAAATGAACTGAAAACTGGTCAAGAACAAGTAACTGCCAATGTTTTGACCCAGTCAAAGGAGACCAACCATTTATGGAGGTCCTTCAGGATGATGTGTGGAATCTTCAAAGAGTGTAAGGACATGCAGTCATGGCAGCCTCTTGACCGGTTGCCATCTCACCCCTCTGAATGGGAAGGTATTCGGGCAGGTCTAGATGCTGCCAAGGGGGAAAGAAGTGCAGTCCTTACACCAGTTGCACCTGGAAGGACTCCATCTGGAAGAGAATTGATTGTGGCTACCAGTACTGAAGCTGGTGAGCAAAGAGTTGGTGGATCTGGTGATGATGGTGATAGGGGGAATGTTGTTTTGGATAAAGGCAAAGGTTTAGCTGGTGATGCATCTGCCCAGCCGGCCACTGATGTAATGCTTGAAACTGGTAATGCTGATGTACTTCTTCCAGTTTCAGATAGTGATAGCAGAAGACTGGCCAGACTTGGAAATGATATCAAAGAAAGAAAGAAGATAAAACAAAGAAACCAAGCTGAAGCCAGGGCACATCTTGCACAAATCAAGTTACTTGATATGAGTGATGCCAATCTTTTGGGTATCACTAAGGAGGAGTATGTCAGGATCAAGAATGATCCCAGGATAGTTGACCAGTTGAAAGAATGCTGGATGTAGAACTGGACAGACACTATCCTGAGGATGAAGCTGAATTCGATGCCAGAAGCTTGAACATTTCAGTGGAGAAGGCCAAGGAGAATAGGGCCAGTGGGATTCTTAAACGAATTGCAAATGTTAAAAAGGTTGTGAAGAAGGTTTTGAATCCACCAAGAAGGATTCCACAACCAAGAAGACCACTGTCTAGATATGCTGACCTTAGCACATTCGTTGAACCAACTGGCGAGGTTTCAAATGAAGACATCAAGTCCGCTGTACTGGCTGCTGGTGCTGGGAGTATAAAAATTACAAATGAATCTGAAGCTAGAAGCTACTACTCCCAGATCATGTCAACCAGAAGACATAGTGGTACTATCAATGGTGTAAATGTAACAATCAAGCCAGGCACCAAAGTTTTTCAAGTCGAAGTTAGTTATACCAGGGGGCTACTGGTTAAAACTGACAATCCTGGTGCTATGCAATATGGGTTCAGCGAATGGGTGGAGATGGTGAATGTTTTGGATGTGAAGGCACAAAAGAACAGGTTTGAGAAAGCATGGGAAAACTTTCTAAGGGGCAAAATTCAACATAAAGAAATCTTGAGCAAAAGTTGAATATTGATCCTGAAGACTCTCAGCCTATTTCTTTGGTGACCAAGAGAAGAAGAACTGGCGAAGGGCCATCTCATTAAGTTCTTTCTTCAGTTATCTACTTGTAATTTGTATTTACATTCTGTAACTTGTATAAATTCCATTTCCTTGGATAAATGAAGTTACCAGTTTGTAACCACAAGGTAGATAATAGATTAAAATCTAACAAACCTAAAAGAAAAACCTAAGGCATTTATTGATCTATAAAAATGCCTTGGAAACTTAGATAGATTTAAATCGAACAAGTCTCTATAGTTCACACTTGTATAGATACAAGAACTAGAAAAAGACTTAGACTATATTTCTAGACAAATAGGGGGAATTTGTTAGGACCAGTTCACCTGGAACTGTCCAGTCACCAGTTTACACTTGCCAGTCACTGCCAGTCACCAGTTGCATCTGGAAACCAGTGAAACTGGTGACCAAGAAGATTTGTCCAGAAATATATTGAAGTCCAGTTGCACCGTACAGTCAACGCAACTGAAGACTTCCTCCAGTTGAGAACTGACCAAGTTGAAGAATCATTCCAGTTGAAGTCGAAGACAACAAATGGAAGATAGAGAATGGCAATGGCAGCGAAGCCCAGTTGACATTCTAGTCAGTTACAAACTGGAGACCATAAGTGGAAAGCCCTTACAAAGCTTTACACTGATTACGAGGAATTGACTTGTATGCTTTATGTACCTTTACCCGGATAATAAGCCTTATCTTATTATTTAAGTAATAAAAGGTACACAAAGGTGGTTATGTAAAGTTGCTTTATCATGCGACTTTACACTGCTTTTTAAGGAATTAAATGTTATTCCTTAAATGCTCTCAACCACATTTGTACGGCTAAAGTTAACATCCCAATGTTAACTTTGCCTATAAATACAAGTCATTGCACAACCAAGAATATTACTTCTTCGAATACTCTTCGATAGAATTCACACTTTGCAAACCTGCAATATTCTTGGTGAACTTGTGCAATATTCTCTCAATCACTAAAAGGAACATTTCACAACTTTAAGTGTTTTGATTGTCTTGAGAAATTCCGAGTGTAGATCAATTGTATTTCATAGGTTGTTAGGATATTTACATTCTTGTATTATCTTGGTTCCGCATCAACCTTGTAATTTATTTAACATCATAAATAAATTACACATTGAAAATTACATATTGTCTCATCAAGTTACTTTACAAGTTATTTGTATTATTGCATTGTTCTTTACTTATTGTCATTTATATAAGTAATCTATCTAGAACTTGGTATATACACACTGCAACTGGTCGTCTCCAGTTCAGTGCATATATTGCAAAGTAACTCCACCATCGACATAGAGGTGTCTTCAGTAGTACCATCTATTGAGTTGGGACTTACAAGCTTAGCTTATTTCCGTCATCTCTCACGGGAGAGGCACGTGCTTGGTTCGATGAGCTCGATGAAGGTACCATCACTACATGGAATCAACTTCCCGAATAGTTTGTCTCGCGATTCTTTCCCCCGAGTTTAGCTAGGAAAATGCTTCGAGGCATCAAGGCTTTCAAGCAAGACGAAGGAGAATCACTAGTTGATGCATGGAAAAGGCTTAGGGAAATGATCAGAAATTGTCACGGGAATGGACTCAACAAGGACGAGATCATGGAGATTTTCTTCTATGGTTTAACTAAGAGTTCCCAAAAGGATTTAGACCTAGCCGGCGGTGGTAACTTTTTGTACAACTCTACCAATGACGCGTACAAAATGATGGAGGATATGGTGCAAGCTAGCTTAGCTCGAGATATGGATGATAAAGACCGAGATAGGAGGACGAGAAGAACCATGGCTAGCATCGAGAGCAGCTCCGACAATGAGGTAATTCATAAACTTAAAGCTTTATCTAACCGTTTTTCTACTTTTGAAGATAGGTTGGACATTATGGACAAAGACCTCAAGGTGATTGCACACGGGTGTAACAATTGCGGAGGAATGCACTATACCGAGAATTGTGAAGAGGAGGCTACCGAGTAAGTCAATTATGTTCAGAACCAATACCGAGGAGGCTTTCAACGAGGACTATTTCAAAGAAACCCTGGTAATTCTAAGTTTAATTCTAGTTATGTTAGGAATAACGTTGGTTCTTTTCAACATAGGTGGCAAAGGAGTAATGGTCAACCCGAGCAACCAAAAGTGGAGAATGAATTCAAGAAGGATCCAATTGTTAATCTCACCAACATGATGGAGAAGTATATGGACATGAATGACAAGAGACATGACTCCTTGGCAAGCTATGCAAAATTGCTCAATGAGAAGATAAGTAATCTCAATCAAAAGGTTGACGAAGGAGCAAGAAATCAACAAGCCGCAATCAAGGACCTGGAGAGGAGGATAGATAGATGGATTGAGCAGAATGCAAGAAAGGAGAGCAGCCCCACTCCAAGGCAAATCATCCAAGGCGGTCCAAGCTCAAACCCTAGCACGAGTCAAACGTACCAACCACCAATCGGGCGAAATGAGAATGTGAACGCCGTGTTCACCGAAGGTAATGACTCCACTGAGCTTTCTAATGATTTTTGTGAAGTGTCCAATCAGGTTCAGGTCATACGGGAGCAAAATGGAGAAGAAACGAGCAAAAACGAGAATCTGGAATCTGTCCAGGCATCACCAGCGCCGCTGGGAGCACAGCCCAGCGCCGCTGGCACCTAGCCCAGCGCCGCTGGGAGCACAGCCCAGCGCCGCTGGAAACACCCAGGTGAGCCTCAGCGCCGCTCAGCCCTTGCCAGCGCCGCTGGAGGCTCCGTCAGCCCAGATTCGCGCGAAACTTCGTTTCCAGCTGTTTTTCAAGGAGACGTCGAGACCCAATTCGCTTCAAAATGCAGAATCAAAGATGGGGACGACTCGAATAGAAGGGATGAAGTTCAAGATCCCGAGGCACCGGATGACGAGACACAGCTACCGCAAGCATCTGAAGATCCAGGAAGTTTTCTTATTCCTTGCACTATTAATAATGAATATTTTTCGAGTGTATTAGCTGATTTAGGGTCAAGTATTAATGTTATGCCTACTGTGATTTATGAGAAACTTACCCTTTTTTGCTAAAACCCGTTAACATGAGTATTCGGTTAGCCGATCAGACTTACCGACAACCCAAGGGGATTGTCGAACGAGTCCATGTCAGGGTTAAGGATTTAGAATTTTGGACTGAGTTTGTTATGCTTGATTCGGTAAGTGAAGTAGTGACACCCTTAATCTTAGGCCGACCATTTTTGCATGCTGCGGATGCTATCATCCATGTTCTTAAACGGGAAATATCGTTGTCTGACGGTCAAAATAGAGTTAGAGTGTCTGAATTAGAAGAAGAGGATGAGTTGATTAGAGGAGAATGTCTTAGAATCGAAGTAATAGATGATGACCAGGACCCTAATGGACAGTTAGACACACCAATAGGTGAAGAAATAATAGAAACTAGACCTAAGAGAAAAATCTGTTATGAAAGTTTCATGAAGTTAAAAGAACTAAAAGAAAAAGTAGAGGAACAATTAAGAAATGGTAGAGAAGTAGCGAATAGGATTAGGGGGATCTTAGAAAATATTAAGTGGGAAGAGCGTGTAGCCGACCTAGAAAGAGATAAGATGAATGAGATAATGGCTAGAGAACCAAATGGTAAGTTTTATGGTGACCCTAGCATTTTTCAGATTCCTTGCTACATTAGCTCTAGCTGTTTTGAGGATACCTACATAGACCTTAGAGCCACATCTAATATCTTGCCCATAAGAATATACAAGAATAATTTGAAGAAATATAAGAACAGGGTAAGATGGGAGGATTTAGAAATTAGGTTAGTAGGAGGAGCCAAGGTTTTAACTAAAGGCTTTATAAGAGACTTAGTCATTAGGATAGAGGGATTGGATATCCCCACTGATTTCTTCATAGTTGAAGATGATTCAATTACGAGAGATCACGTGATTTTAGGTCAACCATTTCTGCTTTCGGTAGGTTCGTCGGTTAATGTGAAAGCAAAGAAGATAACCTTGACCATGGGATTCAACCAAGTAGTTTTGACTAAGGAGGACATTAGTAAGACCAACCCCTTTGGAACTAGATGAAAAGCTAGAAGCTTTGCATGGGAACTTAAGAAAAGGAGAACTGAATCATACCTCAAAGACACATCCGACCTCTACATTCGTTCTCCAACGGGTACCGGCCCCGGCCTACCCCGTATTCTTCCTCAACCTAGTTCCTAGGCCGAGTCCGGCTGAAGACTCGTTAAACTTAGCGCTTCTTGGGAGGCAACCCAAGCTGTTTTATTTTTAATTTTTATTTTTATTTTTATTTTTATTTTCATTTTCATTTTTAGGAATATGTGACTAATTGCAATTTAGTGAATTGTTTTAAATTTTATCATTTGTGATCTATTTTATGAGTATGTCTTTAGAATCACATATGCAAGCTTTCAATGGATCGAGGAGACAAGTAACTTATTGCAATCGTATTTTGTTTTGTTTTTTATTTCATGTTTTAGCTTGTTATTTTCCATTTTGATATTATGATTGAAGTGTGCAGGAGTATTTTGCATTGTAGTCTGAAGGAAACCAGACACTTGGCCAAAAGCTAAGTGTGGGGGAGTTCGAGCATCAAATCGTTGAAGAAATCAGACGTCGAAACACGTACAGGAGTCAAAAGAGCCGCTAGGAGACCTCCAGCGCCGCTGGGACTACTTTAGGGCACCCCAACGCCGTTCACAACCTCCAAGCGCCGCTGGACCTGCACCCAGCGCCGCTCCCACCAGTCCAGCGCCGCTACCTGGTTAGCCAGTGCCGCTCACAGCTCCGTTCTGCACACCAGATCACGAAAAATCCAAAAAAATCAGAAAAACCCAAAAAACCAAAAAAACCGAAAAATCAGAAAATACCAAAAAGAAAAGAAGGTGGAGACGCATCAATGGATCGCCATCAAATGGAGATGACTAAAGTTTTTGAAGTTCAACAATCATTCAAGTCGCTCCGCAAATGCCATCTTCAACAACATTCATGCAATTTAGACCCGGGAAGTTTCGTTAATCCTTTTATCTATCGTGTTTTTCCTATTTCCCTTTTATTTCTGATGTCTAGTACAATGAGGACGTTGTACAATTTAAGTGTGGGGGGATGGAATAGGAAAAACCCTTGGTTTAATTGCTTGATTAATCATAAGTTTTCTACTACTTAATTCATGCAAATTTTAAGTTTTTCTTGTGTCGGAAAAGCATTTTGAGAATATAAGCTTTGCAAGTAGACAAAAGATGACGATAACTAAGCAATATTAGCTTTGGTAGATGAACGGTTAGTTAGAACTGTTAGTTTAACTATAGATTTGTGGCTGTTCATTCTTCCAACTGGATTAGAGCTTAGACTGAAACTGTATGCGATTATGTTTGCCATAGCACATTTAACCGGACTTTAATATGCCTAGCAATTAGAGCTTTCTAGTCATTGGTATAGGTGTATTAACTGGACTTAATGATATACGTGCTTGTGTAGGAACTAGTTTGGACGTATGGTTCGCCTTAATTCTTACACTATTTAATGTGAACTAGTTGCATGCGAAGTAGGAGTATGAGTCATCTGGGGTCTCTGATAATGTCTATTGCATGAATAATGTACTAATCTTAAGAAAGGCAATCAGTAGATTAATTAAAAGAGTTCAAAGAACTAATAACGAGTAAAATCTATACGCATCAAGTTATGTCGCTTTGCGCGTGGGGAACCACCGACCTGTCACCGCTGTCTTGATGTAAGGTATAAACTCTAACCATTAGTTGAGTTATGTTGCTCTGCGCGTGGGGAACCACCGACCTGTCACCGCTGTCTCAACTATTAAAGATGATAATATCGTATAACTGCTTTAGTGTTTAGCTAGTGAGCATGACTGTAGTGTGAGAGTATGTCTAAGTAGTGACTCACAAGTGCACAAACGATGAATATAAATGCCTTTCTAGTAGCTAGTAGTTCTGATTGCTGTAGAAACCTTAATTAAGTGCTTAACTAGTCAGCAGAAAGAAGTAAGATTGAGCTGTAAGACATGTGGAAGTATAGAACTGTTTTAGAGGTATTAACACGAATAAAAAGTTAGCTTTTAGTTTTGATTGACCAATTATCTTTCCTCTAGCTATAGCTTACTGATTTTGTCTAAAGCTTTCTCAAATCCTTTTGCATGACTAATCTTTCAAATGTTTTTAATGTAGTAGAATAACTTTAACACTTAAGTTGTCCGCTCATCATTGTTTTATTTTCTTGGACTGTTTGCTTGAGGACAAGCAAAGACTTAAGTGTGGGGGTATATGATGAGCGTCCATTTTGTGATAAAAACCCCTATCGAAAGGCCTCATTTCTATGTCTTAAATGAGTTAATATTCCGGAACTATCGGTACTTAATGAGTTGTATGTTTATGCAGGTTCACGGAAGATGCGAGTGAGGGTAAATGGCATCAAGTAACTCAAGATGAAGGCCTATGAAGTTACAAGACACAAGGAGGTGATTCGGGAGCCGAACGAAGAAGTACGAGAAACAGCAGCAGCTGCCAGCGCCGTTGGCAGCCATGCCAGCGCCGCTGGCTGATGAGCGTCCATTTTGTGATAAAAACCCCTATCGAAAGGCTTCATTTCTATGTCTTAAATGAGTTAATATTCCGGAACTATCGGTACTTAATGAGTTGTATGTTTATGCAGGTTCACGGAAGATGCGAGTGAGGGTAAATGGCATCAAGTAACTCAAGATGAAGGCCTATGAAGTTACAAGACACAAGGAGGTGATTCGGGAGCCGAACGAAGAAGTACGAGAAACAGCAGCAGCTGCCAGCGCCGTTGGCAGCCATGCCAGCGCCGCTGGCTGATGAGCGTCCATTTTGTGATAAAAACCCCTATTGAAAGGCTTCATTTCTATGTCTAAAGTGAGTTAATATTCCGGAACTATCGGTACTTAATGAGTTGTATGTTTATGCAGGTTCACGGAAGATGCGAGAGAGGGTAAATGACATCAAGTAACTCAAGATGAAGGCCTATGAAGTTACAAGACACAAGGAGGTGATTCGGGAGCCGAACGAAGAAGTACGAGAAACAGCAGCAGCTGCCAGCGCCGTTGGCAGCCATGCCAGCGCCGCTGGCTGACACATAGCGCTGCTCCCTCACTCCCAGCGCCGTTGGCCCAGTCCCAGCGCCGCTGTCAAGCCTAGCCAGTGCCGCTGGGCGGCCCAGATCAGCAACCGACTTAAAACACTATTTAAGACGAACTAACCCTCAAAACCCTAAGAGAGAGCCGATTCAGCAGCCCTAGCCGCCCAGATCAAACCCTAGGTCGTAGTTGCAGATTTCCAGAAGGTTTTGGAGCTTCTAACACCTTCCGATCTTCATCCTCGGTCTAGATCTACTCTTTTATTTTACTTTCAGTTGGTAAACAATGTCTTTCATCTTTTCAGACTTTGTTATTCCTTTAATAATGTCAGGCTAGTAGGTTGAATACTTGTTTGGATCAATGTGATCATGTAGACGTTTATTGTTTTACTTTATTTGTTAGAATCTGTTGGAGTGTGTTTTACTGTTTATCGTAGATCCATGTTTTACTAGTTCTTCATATTATTATCGGTTCTATATCTGAATATATTAGTTTAATTCGGATGGTTGTCTATGATCATACACTAGAACTAATATGCTAGGATGGAAAACACTAGTCGGTCTATAACTAGTTGTAAAAGGTGATTCACTTGTAACCGAGGGATCCAGAACCGTAGTAATTAGGACAAATTGAACATGATGTTTAACAATGTCAGACGCGATCCTTTGACTTGGAAACGAGCACTGTGGTCACCAGAGATAATTACTATCTGGTCATGGCCTAAGAGCCGGGTAACTAAAAGATGAATTAGTAACACAAACTTTAGGTCATTAATGCTTAAACAATGAATCTAACGAGAATTTGTTTATAGGTTAGTGTTAGTCTAGCGACAGCACTAGTAATTAGGCAAAGTGAATCTAACGAGAATTTGTTTATAGGTTAGTGTTAGTCTAGCGACAGCACTAGTAATTAGGCAAAGTGAATCTAACGAGAATCTGAGCCGTGATTAAGTTTCCAACAGTCTAGCAAGTAGGTAGAATAGTATTTGGTCGTACCATGAGATCGGAGATGCCAAACAAGTATTTTAATTTAATTACTGTTATTTGCTTTTTCAAACTCTTTTCAAACTAAGCCTCTCGCTGAATAAGCGGTTGCGGCTTTTATTTACTTTTTAGTATTTTAATTAGTTTAATAGGAAATCGTGACAACCCCACAACCGCTAGAATTACACATATTATTAGATTAGGTAGTGCAAGCGTCCCTGCGAACGATCCTGTAACTTATCACTTAAACTATACTACATTGATCGGGTTCTCTGCTCGTAAGTGTGTGTTTTCAGATAGTTACTTGTACAACATTTCATAAATTTAAATGCAAAAAAATAAAACACCATCAAAGCTTTTTGGCGCCGCTACCGGGGACGCGACGCATTCTTAGTTTAGTAGTGTAATTTGATCTTGCTTTGTGTTTCGGCACGAAGTAGTTACTTTTCAGCACTTAGTTTAAGTCAATTAGGGTTAGAAGTCAAATTAGGTCAAAATTAGGGTTTAGTCAATTTAGCTTGTATTTTCATTTTCTTAAAATTCAAAAATCCAAAAATATTTTCTTTTTGCATTTCATTTTTATATTGGTGCGTTTGATCTTTTTCTTTTGAGTTTTGCAGGTTTATTTAGGTAGTTGATGCGCTTGAGATCAGGAACGGTTGTAAAGCGTCCATCCTCGAGCCTACGTAGACTCAAACGTAGGAGGAGGTTCAACAAACCAATCTCACCACCCGTATTTAATTTAGAAATTTTTTTCAACGTAGATAACCCCTTAGGATCATCCGACACTATGTCACAGCTAGGATCACCTAGAGGCGAAATGAACGAATTCGACTGAACAATGATGGAGAGGATGAGAGTCGTTGCACCGACACTTGGTGTAACACCCCAACAATGGCGGAATCATGGGATGTCGAGAAATAGCACATATGAGTATGGAAATTACATAGAGCAACACTAAATGGTTTATTGTCAAACATATCAAACATACAATAGTTCAAACCAAGGTAACCTCATAAGGTTTACATGCAAATCACACAACAATATTTTACATAATTTCATAAGTTCATCCCTAAACAAGGGGGCATATGGGTCAGAGACCACATGAATACTAAGTCGCCTTATCTCTAGCATCCAATTATTCCTGATTTCTGAAATTACCCTGATTACCTGAAAAGTGTACTAGCAAGTGTCAACACAAGGTTGGTGAGTTCGTAGGTGTCAAATAACAACATCAATTATGATAATATATCAATTACTTGCACAATATCATAGAGCAATAACAATACTTACTGTAAGCTCTTTGTGTTAGGCATATGTTCACACAACAATCATTTCTTTCAAATACAATATTTAAACAAATATGTCAACAAGTACCAATGATATCAGTTCAACCCATCATTATCAACATATATCACACAAGGTTCCCTCCAAAACGGGGTGTGCACATCATCAAATATCGCACAAGGTTCCCTCCAAAACGGGGTGCGCACATCAATATCAACATCATCAACAACATCATTATCAACAATTACAACAAACACAATAACCAAATCAAGGTACTGGGATCAATTCCCATAAACACTCACATAAGCAGTTATCTATATAAGTATATATATAAATACATATATATAAGTACACTTTCCAGCCCGAATCTCAATTGAGTAGGGAGTTACGAAAACTCACCTTATTCTTGATAGTTCAGCAGCAAAATAGAAGAGATTGATGTAGTTAACGATGACGAGCGAGTCAACTGGCCACGTTACGTATTCCCTAATTTCAATGTGAATTGATTTATATTCATGCTAAATTCTAAATATAGATATACAACTATAAGGATATCTTATTAATACGCTTGTCAACGTGTTTACTTTGTGAGCTTTTATAGATATTTGAATTTATCTTTAAGAATCCTTTAATGTATTTTGTAAATGAAACCTCATTTATGTTATAAAAATTTAAAGGACTAATTTGTCATTTTTGAAACTTGAGGGACTAAATTGTCATTCTTGAAACTTGAGGGACTAAATTGTCAAATGTCAAACTTATAAGGACGGAAAATGACAACTTTGAAACTGTAGGGTAAATATGTAATTTTCCGTATATAATACGTATCCGTAGGATATATGTACTTTAAATAGTAAGATTAATACGAAGAATGTATTAATTTAGTAACGAAGAGATACTTTAAATAGTAAGATTAATACGAAGAATGTATTAATTTAGTAACGAAGAGATACTTTAAATAGTATGTATTGATTACAATGGAAGAGATACCTTAAATGGTAGGAAAAACCAACATTTTATTTCCAAGTTGTGTTAGGGTTGGCCTTGGGTCGTGGAGTGTACCGACGGCGAACCAAGTTGCGTTCGGAATGCGTATTACAAACCTTTTGCGAACTACAATCCATTCCGATGGTATAAGTCAGAGATGCCCAAGGTGCAATCACTTTTGGAAACATAGTGCGGTTAAAAGCGTATCAAGGATATATTCTATCCATAAACCAACTAAATCGAAAATACGAAATAATTCACAGATGGTGAATAGTAATTATATGAATTTGGATAGTTAGGTATATAACTATACCTTTGTTTATATACCATAATAAGTATATAAAAGTATTTAATAATAGTTTTACATATTTACGCACTATTGCTAATAATTCATTTTTCGCAATAGTGGCCATATTTCAATATTCGTATAAAAACGATATTTAACGTATTTAAATGCAATTATGTATTAATTGAGTATAGAAATAAGTTAACAAGCATTTCAATACATAACATATAGTTCTAAAATCATAGAGCAAAGTATAGTAAGGTTTTATAAAAAAAAACACTTACAAGAAAGGAGAGTTTATGAACTCTAAGATCAAACTTTCGACGTACGAAGAACACGACTTCTGATTCAAATGAAATTCTTTCAAGGCTTGGAATTGTTTACTTAATAATTGAAGATTATTCCCAACCCAAATTGAGTATTATAACTAGAACTTTTGAAGATCTTAGAGAGATTTGTTGATAACAACTTCTCTTGACGATTTTCGGCGCACTTTGAGATCAAAGCGACTTTGCTTATACTAGAACAATCAAGTGTTCTTTGAAACTTATAACAAGAAGGGAAAGATGATTTTAGACTTATAGAATGCTAAATAGAGAGAGAATGAAGTTTAAGGTGTAAGTATTTGTGATAACTTAAGTCTAGTATTTATAGTAAAATGTTTTGAAAGATATTTAGTAAAACCATGGGTAAAGTTGATGGTTTTGTAATACCATGGGCAAGAAAAGCTTATGGCCGTGTATTTTGAAGGGTATTTTGGTCTTTTCACATTTGACAACTTCCTAGAAGTTTCCTAAACGTCACTAGTTGTTTCGGGATTGTTTACTAGTCGGTTCGGGTTCGTTCTTTTGAGTTTTTAAACCAGATTTTTAGGATATGTTTCTAAGAAGTATTTAAGTTTTAATGAAGTAGTTTATTGGAAGATTATGACCATATCAAAGTGTTAAAACACTAGATATTAGGTTCTAGGAAGTCTTAAGTTCATTCGAGAAAGAAACGATCGAAAAAGCAACGTTTTACATATATATTCATAAAAGTTTTGTCGGATGTCTACTAGTAACATTATTCAACTAATAAATCAAATATAGCTTGTGACAATTTCACGAGTATTCCTACTTTCCATAAAGTATGTCGGCTTTGTCCCATTAATGGAATTATTAGATAACCACCGACACTGTTTACCGTACATTATACTTAAGGTTTTGTATATACATTTTCCTTGTTAACACAGTTACTCAATTATCGTCTATAATATATTTTCCTTATCATATATGGGCCAATATCATGGTCTTGTAACATGGCTTAATCACATCGAATCATTTACAATATCTGAATCCATCTAAATATTGTAATTAGCCCAACTCATATATATATATATATGCACCAAAAATACCCAAAGTTTTCTTATATTCATAAGGTTTGCCATTATCATATATAACAAGTATCGGACCAAAATGGCAAATGTTACACTGGGATCGGCTATAGTTCCACCCAACTTAGGAGATTCGTTTTCAGTCAAAGGACACCACCTTAAGTTAATCCAAGATAACCAATATAACGGCCGAGCCAAATCCGACCCCCATAAGCATGTAAGCAAGTTCACCAGTTTGTGCAAAATGTTCAAATACGGAGGAGACGTCACCGATGATGATGTGAAGCTTAGCTTATTTCCGTCGTCTCTCACGGAGAGGCACGTGCTTGGTTCGATGAGCTCGATGAAGGTACCATCACTACATGGAATCAACTTCGCGAACAGTTTGTCTCGCGATTCTTTCCCCCGAGTTTAGCTAAGAAAATGCTTCGAGACATCAAGGCTTTCAAGCAAGAAGAAGGAGAATCACTAGTTGGTGCATGGAAAGGCTTAGGGAATTGATCAGAAATTGTCACGGGAATGGACTTAACAAGGACGAGATCATGGAAATCTTTTTCTATGGTTTAACCAAGAGTTCCCAAAAGGATTTAGACCTAGCCGGCGGTGGTAACTTTTTGTACAAGTCTACCAATGACGCGTACAAAATGATGGAGGATATGGTGCAAACTGTAAGTCCCTACCGTCGAATGGATCGTAAATAAGACGTGATTCGTTATGTCAAGAGTGCGGAATCCTCTTGAGATAACTAGATTGCTATTGCCTTTTGTCAATTAATGAGTAATTAATCAACCTAAGGTTACACACGAAGTGCTAATTCGTGTAGAAGATCACACGAGAAACAATTCGACTTTCTAAGTTGTAATTCGTTAGTAATTACGTAAATTAGTGATGTATTTATACTAATAGGGTTTGTGTTCGTGTGGGCTTGGACCGTACACGAAGTGGGCCAAGCGAATTCACCAAAACACCTTGTCTCCGTGCTGACATCAGCACGAGGACAACACAACGTGCTGCTGACGTCAGCACGAGGTGCGATCTTGAATCCTCTATTTTGCATATTTACATAACGTTCAGCCACCGTTTAAGTATTCTATGACACTTATAAACCTTGGCTCTACGTCCATGTACCTGCAAAACAATAATATAACACACAAACATAACAAATACATAAACAGATATCTTATTGAAGTTCAAACGTAATCATTAAACACAAACGTAAGTCCTAACGAGTTATTATTTAAACGATTACATAAATATTCCTAAGAACAAAAACGTTAACCAAATCTACGTTGCTACTGTCACACAAATCTGCATCTACAGACTCCCCCTTGACATTAGCGACTAGATTTCTTTAAATCGTTCTTTAACTTGAACTTCAATCTTGATTTCCAAAAAGAAGTCTTGTGCTATTCGCATGAATTCTCTCACTTAAACAAAAATCCGAGAATATTGCGATAGCGCCTTTCTTAAGTTCTCCAAAATCTTACTGCTGTACAAGGTGTCTCTAAAAGTCTTCTTTGATCACCTCTTGACAAATTGACAACTTGCATTGGGTCATACATGCGTAGCAACATCTGTTCCTTTGAATCATCAACAAACATTTGTGCTTCGCCTGACTTGATATCTATCTGCCAATAAGTCATGTTTGTCAGCAAATCTCGATCCCATTTGATAGCAGGAACTTCTTTAACACATTCAATCTTTCTTTGAACAAAACGAACTGTGCCATCTGGTTTTGTAATCTTCTTCATTGGCCTAGGTTTAATCAACCTATCTTCCAGCTTCAAACCTCTTTCACTAAAATGCCAAATTCTTTCTTTTCGGAATCTTTGCCAATAATAATCAGCATTTCCATTTCTCTGAAGATTAACAAACCATCTTCTTCCCAAATCTATCAAATCTGATTCACTAAGACTTTGGAAATGTCTTGCACCAATTGACATATACTAGCAACCTTCTTTTCTCTTGATAACAAAAAGCTTGATTATGTGATCATAGAACCAACTTTGTATCACTGAGAAATAAGTAGGTGCGTCCTTGTCTGAGATGAACTCCCAAAACATCGACGGTTTATCATATCCACCCATTGGCATACCAGTACGTCCTCTATAAACTGGAACCCATCTATCAATACAAAACTGAGGGTCTTGCTCCGCCGGAGGTATATTAAAATTTCTAATATTAAACTCTCGTGTAGCATCTATCTTCCAGCCTAAATCAACAATATATTCATGTTCTTCATGCACTAACTTTGCAAAAACTTTGAATCTTAACTTT
>CM067175.1:83031136-83118636 GCA_034093135.1 Erigeron breviscapus | reverse complement strand
AATATCTTCGTGGTCCAAGATCTTTGTGGTCCAAGATCTTCGTGGTCCAAGATCTTCGTGGTCCAAGATCTTCGTGGTCCAAGATCTTGGGGCTTTAAGATATCTGACCGTTATTTTACTTTGACTTAGTAATACAGGAACAGGTAAAACGGAAGACTTGCCCCCAAAGTCGGAATTTATAGTTGAGAAAAAAAAAAAAAAAAAAAAAAAAAAAAAAAAAAAAAAAAAAAAAAAAAAAAAAAAAAAAAAAAAAAAAAAAAAAAAAAAAAAAAAAAAAAAAAAAAAAAAAAAAAAAAAAAAAAAAAAAAAAAAAAAAAAAAAAAAAAAAAAAAAAAAAAAAAAAAAAAAAAAAAAAAAAAAAAAAAAAAAAAAAAAAAAAAAAAAAAAAAAAAAAAAAACACTTCTTTCTCTCTATTTTCTTCTGTAAACACATTACACTTAACACTTTTCATCATTGTAACACTTAGATCAATCACTTGAGCTCCCGAATTGTAATTAATTTCGATTTATAATAATAAAAGTAGCACTGGAGGGACGATTGCTTCCTCCCGGGGTTTTTATGCCGGCAATCCAGAAGGATTAAGGGCTTTTCCTCGTCAACAAATCACGGTGTTCTTACTCCTTTTATGCATTTTACTTTATATATATTTTATATAGCGTTTTTCTTACGATTATCGCTCATATCTTGCATTTTGCTTACTTTAGATCAATTTTTACAAAGTAATCTTTTTATTTACGTTCAAGTACTTTAATTAGTCATATTTCATGCTTTTATACCGTTTTTCAACGAATTCTTAAGTATTATCACGTTTTAACATTTTTTATTCAAGATCTTGGCACTTTATATGTTCATTTATTAGATTTTACAAGTAGATCTTTACTTTTACAGTCCTATCTTGATAAAAACATTCATTTTAGCATTATTTTACGTGATTATTCAATATTTAGCAAATACGTTACATTTTCGCAATTATTTCAACATCTCAGTATACTGACTTTTCAAGATCTTTAAGCACACAACCTCACGAACGAAAGTTTGGTTACATAATTGATCTAAGTCTTTAACGTAAATTATCTTAGGTAATTTTTGACCAAAACAATCATGACCTGAACTCCGATGACTAATGGACCTCAATAGGTAATAGGTAAGCAATCTCCATTTGCCTCTAATGCGATTCTTGGTATAAGGATGTCTGATCTCATTCACGTACCCCATACGCCTGATAGCACCGTCACAGAAGCTTTCTTCAAACTCCGTCGGACCTTGCTCCATATCATCATCACCTAAGTCCAAAATAGTCCTTAAGTCTCCAGCAGTAAACTCAATGTTACGTTCCTGAACTGTAGTGCGTATCAAAGTATGATCACCAACTTGCACTAATCTAGCAGAGTTCCAGAACTGATTGATGAGACTTATAACCAAAGGAGGGTTCTTGGTCAATGCAAATCGAATACGTGAACGTGCAAGATACTGAAGAACACCGTGAAACTCTGGCGTGCATCCTTGCTGAGTAATGCTGATATCGATAGCAGCATTATGTTCCTTCACAAAGACATGAGCACCTGCACCTTGTCCTGCCATACCTGCACCAAAACAATCGAAAAACGAAAAGAAAACGAAAAGTTAAAAAAAAAATTAAAAATTAATAAATTTTCTAAGTTACACGAACTGCTTCGTGGTGACGTCAGCACGAGGGAAATCCTCCTCGTGTGACGTCAGCACGAGCTGACCATCGTGAACCCAGAAAAATCAAAAACATCTTCATATTAACATCAAAATGGATTAAAACACCATGTTAACATTAATCTTGAATTTGTTTTGATCTTAATCGTGCCCAGAAAACGAAAATCGAAGCCAACTTCGTGCTGACGTAAGCACGAAGTGCTTCGTGTGAACAGTAGCCGCGAACTAAATTCATCGATTAATCGTGATTTGGTATTTATTAAAGTGATCTTTAGTTAGATTTAACATGTAATAACATCAATGAATCCAATTTTAAGTCCAATTTTAGTCCAAATCATCAGAAATCGAAGATTCAAAAGTCAATTCGTCCAAGTTACTATTCACGCGAAGAACAAGTCAAAATTCGGGCATGATAACGACTTGTAATAAATGTTTTTTCAAGTCAAAGCATCATAAATCTATCCTTATTCATGAATTTACCAACAAATCTGGATGAAAAACACGAAAAGGAGATGAATTTGATCGAAATAGGTTCGGATGAACAGTGCACGCGAGGAGAGAGTTCGTGTGGTGATTTTTTAGGGTTAAATTTCGAATAAAAGTAAAAATAAAAAGTAAAACCCATATATATTCGAATCCTTCGTGGGCCAGGCCGAAGGCACACTTCGTGGGCTTCACGCTGACATCAGCACGAGGCCTGCTGACGTCAGCACGGGCGAATTTGAATTTTAAATTCACGCGAGCTGCACACTTCAAATTTTGTCAATTTTTCCAGAAAATTATCAAAGAAAAATTACAAAATTTCCAAAAAACATAAACCTGTAGATACTCGTTACCTGAAACTTGTATCTGCTCGAAAATGTAATCTTACCAAAAATCATCCGTACAAACATGTCATCAAGATAATGTATAAACATAATCTTACATTATAATCTTGACATAAAATCGATCATTTCTCCATTGATGCTTAACCAAACATATGCAAACTTACAAAGAAACACATTCAATGTATAATGCATCAAAAATTCATCAATTTATCATACCATCAACCTATCACACTAAGTCTTAGGTTGAGTCTTGAATCTCAAAATTTAACCTATTACACCAAGTTCTAGGTTATTACAAGATTATTTATCCTTGTAGCACATTTCGTGCATGACTTATTGTCCGTTGCAATGCAATTCCGAGGGCTGATTATTTCATTTGATGCCATTTTCTGAAAGAATGAAATTTGTTATCTGAAACCTGCACACTTAACAAACTTCATCAATGCATCAAAATCAACAAATAATATAAGCATGCAAAAACAATCAAAATCTTAACCTAGCAACTAAAAATCTAAGTCAAGTCCATATATTTGTCAAGCATACTTATCAACCATAAACAATTGAAATTTCAAAAATATACTGAAACTTATTCAAAAATATTTTTGACTTTTCAATAGATCAAAAACAAAATCATTTTCTAATCTTAAACAACTTATGTCTTTATTAGAAAATCCATCTTTTAAACACATATACCATAAGCAACAAGACTTATATAATCCACTAAGGACTATATAATTTCCTATGGAATCATCAGATGCTCATCAAATCTCTCGTGCAATACGAACTAGTTTGACACTACAAACTGACACTTAATGTAAAAATAAAAATAAAAAATAAAAACTTTAAATCTAAACTACATTATTTATATACAAGAAATTCTAAGTTTCTGCGGATTAGATCAGATTAGCAATTACATAAGCCCGAGGGTGAGAAATAATTCTCTTATTATTAGTTATGAACAGTGACCCAACAACGATTACCGGTATGTTTGTCCTCTTAAACACTCGGTACTTCCGGCTTCCTTTAGGTGTGACACTTTCGTATTACTTGAGCCAAGGACAGTCACCATGTAACCTAGTAAGTTACTCATGCCACATTATTATTTGCGAACTTATGTGACCCACATCCAGATATACTCCCGTAATCGACACAAGCACTAAGATAACAAATATTCAATATATATTCAAAAACATCCTTGAACAAACCATGAGACACTTTTTAAGATTTATACAATTAAGTGAATTTAGTATCTTGCGATTTAATTTATTTATTTGCTTTTGCATTTCTTTATATTTGGGAACCCGTGATTTTCGATGAGACCCATGTAGCGAACTTTCTGACAACCTATCCCAAGTTGGAAGCTTTAGGTAGGCTAGGTATACAAAGACACCCCGAGGACATACTTGTCCGAATCTCAAAGACCACATTAGCCCCTTAATTACATTCATTTTATTTGCATAAACAGAATAACAATATCACATTATATCTAAATTTAACTTTCATGCTCATGATTTGTAGAGGTTTTTGCCTACATATTGAATAAATCCTATAATAATGCTAGATCTTTCACAGAATTTAAGGACCAGATCTAATCATTTCTGAAAAGCAAGCATTCTCAGCCATATATCTGAATATGTTTCCCACAAGAACATTTTCGTTGAAAGATTATTAATTCAGGGAAACCTTGGTACTTTGTGCCTACCGATACATCCTAAATTGTAATCACTGAACTAAGCAGTTATATTACGATTAAGCAGGCTTAAAAGCTAAGATTATCCTCACTTCTAATCATCTGAATGCATCAACTTAAATCTCTATCTTATTTATTTTTGTTGTTTTCTCATTTTTCAAATTTTTATAATTTTTATGACACTAATTATATACAAACTTAAACTAGACACTCTTTTTGTATTTTTATGACTCTAGCTATTTACAGACCTAACTAAGACAAAAATAAATATACAAAAAAATAGTTCTTTGAGAGATCTAATATGAATCAGCATTCTTCATACCATTGAGAAGAATCAGCTTCTCAAAGCGAGTCTTATCAAATGCTTTAATATGAATTAGCTTCTTTTGGGCACAGTCACGTAAGAAATGATGTCTAATATCAATATGCTTGGTGACTTTATGCATGACAGGGTTATTTGTAATGTCTATAGCTGACTTATTGTCTATTCTAATAGGTGTGTCAAGAAAATCCATACCGTAGTCACGCAGTTGTTGCTGAATCCACAATACCTGGGAACAACAGCTACCAGCAGCCATATACTCAGCCTCACACGAAGATTGAGCAACACATGTCTGCTTCTTACACTGCCACGATACTAATCTCCAACCTAAGAACTGACATCCTCCAGTCGTAGACTTCCTGTCGTTGTTACAACCGCCAAAGTCCGAATCAGTATATGCAACAAAATCAAACGTTCCTCCCAAAGGATACCATAGACCAAGCCCTTGGTTACCCTTTAAATAACGTAGGATACGCTTTGCTGCAGCTAAATGTGACTCTTTCGGATTAACTTGAAATCTAGCGCAAAGACAAACAGCGAACATAATATCCGGTCGCAAAGCAGTCAGATACATCAATGAACCAATGATAGCACGATAATAAGTTGCATCTACAAGTACATCTTTAGGATCAAGAACTCCTAAACCATGATTCTGCTGAATAGGAGTACCATATGTCTTGGACTCTAACATTTGAAACCTCTTCAAGATGTCATCGACATACTTAGACTCGTGAATGAAAAATCCATCTTTCCTTTGATCAACCTGTAGTCCGAGGAAAAATTGAAGTTCCCCCATAGCACTCATTTCAAACTGCTTTTTCATGCTCATCTCAAATTCTTTGCACATCTTAGTGTTAGATGAACCAAAAATGATATCATCTACATAAACTTGTACAATCAAATAATCTCGCTTTCGCCATTTGATAAACAATGTGCTGTCTATCGAACCTCTTGTAAATCCATTTGTCAACAAATGTGTCGACAATTTTTCATACCACACTCTGGGTGCCTGATGCAATCCATAAAGAGCCTTATCAAGTCGATATGCTCGTCTTGGATAATTAGGATCTTCAAACCCAGGTGGCTGATACACATAAACTTCTTCTTTAACTTCACCATACAAGAAGGCACTCTTAACGTCTAATTGATACACCTTTATACCTTTGAAGCTTGCATAGGCTAAAAATAACCGTATAGCTTCAATCCGGGCAACTGGCGCAAAAGTTTCGTTATAGTCATATCCTTCTCGTTGTGCAAACCCCTGAACAACCAAACGTGCCTTATTCCTAGTAACGATCCCTTTGTCATCTCGTTTGCATTTAAATACCCAACGAGTTCCAATTGGTTCTTTACCCCTAGGCACATCTACTAACTCCCATACTCCAAGTTTTTCGAATTGAGCTAATTCTTCTTGCATAGCTTCAACCCAAAAAGGATCTTGTAGAGCCATCTTAATATTCTTAGGTTCTTCTTGTGAAATGAATCCAGAATACAAACACTCAGTTATTAGTCCTGAATCCTTCACTTCACAAAATAAACTAGTCATCTCCTTATTTAATTGATTTCTAGTTCGAACAGGCTCTGAAGCATCACCAAGAATATTCTCAACTGGATGAGCCTTATTAATTCTATATTGAGGAGCCGAATCAACATTCAAGTTTCCACCTAAATTCGATTGAATCTGCAATTCAGGAGAACTGAAATCATCTTTCGACTCATCAGAAATAGGATCATCATCGGGCAATGGAACCTTTGAAGGAGTAGTTGGAGTAGTGTTCTCGGGTTCATTAACATCTGAATCTGATGTCTTATCATTGTTCTTACTACTTTCACCAACAACAGTCGTAGACTGAACTTTGGTTGGAGTGGTATCAACATTCCGAGCAGGAGGAGATGTAGGAATAGGAGTATAATCTATATGATCACATCATCAACTGTGTTAGGATCTGAATAAGAAGCAGGACCGTGTAACAAACGAAACACGCTGTCATAATCGAAATTCTTGCCAGTTCCAGAATGAATAGCAGGTTTATGACTGACAATCTTGACATTAGTACCTAAGTCAACTTTGCCTGTCTGCTTATTATAAACCCGTCGAATAGAAGTACCCGGTTTATAACCCATGAAAAATCCCTCTTCAACCTTTGGATCAAACTTTGACTGAGGAAGATATTTCAAGAAGGTACATGGAACACCAAATGGTTCAACATTCTGTAAATTTGGTTTCTTCTTATGTAGAAGCTCATAACATGTCTTATTATGACGCTTAACTACTGAAACCCGATTTAAAATATGACATGATGTATTCACTGCTTCTGCCCAAAACATAGTAGGAAGCCCTGAATCAGCAAGCATTGTTCTGGCTGTTTCGATTAGAGTCCTATTCTTTCTTTCAGCAACTCTATTTTGTTGTGGTTCATACGGTGCACTGAATTGATGTTGGATTCCTTTGGATAAGCAAAAGACTTCCAATGTTTTATTCTTAAATTCAGTTTTGTTATCACTCCTGATTCTCTTACACGAACTCCATAAACATTTTCAGTTTCAACAAAGAAGTTGATCAAAATCTGTGGAGTTTCATCTTTCGTTTGTAGAAAGAATACCCATGAGAATCTCGAATAGTCATCAGTAACCACCAAATAATAATAAATCCTACCTATACTCCTTACATTCACAAGGCCAAATAAATCCATGTAAAGTAACTCAAATGGGTTGGCAATAAAATTTTCTTGCTTTGATTTATGAGAAGATTTCTGCTGCTTACCTTTCAAACAAGGCACACATTTGTCTTCCATTTCAAACCTTTTCAATGGAACACCTTCAACCAAACCATGTTTGACAATTTCATTCATCTTTCGGAAATGAATATGTCCCATTCTTCTATGCCATAACAGAGATTCAGATTCATTTGCTTTTGTTAACAAGCAAATTGGCTCCTTCGAATTATCAACACCTAACATAAGGCCATAGATGTCTTTCTTCCTAGGAGCTTTCAGTAGGATCTAGTCTTCAGGAATAACATATCCCGGCTTCAAAATAAGTGCTTCCTTCTCAGTAAAATGGACATGATTACCCTTGTCATAAATCTGAGAAACACTCATCAAATTATGAGATAGCTGTTCCACATAATTGACTTTCTCCAATGTAATTTTCCCATTGACAACATCACCTTGACCTGAGATATTGCCGCCATTGGGACCAGCAAAACTAACATAAGAACCATTAATATCTACATAGTTGGACAACAAGTTCTTGTCCCCTGTCATGTGCCGAGAGCATCCACTGTCAACATACCAAAGACTGATAGACTTCCTTGGTTCTCCCTGCACAATGATCACAAATTAAGTTAGTTTCTGAAGGGTACCCAAACCTTTTGAGGTTTAGGTTTGCCGAATTCATCTCTCAAAATTAATTCGGTCCAATATCCATCGCTCTTAGTTGGAGCCTTGGATGTAGATGGTGTCACCGATTTTCTTTTAGTCGGTGATGTGAAACGAGCTTTAGGAGGAGAATTCTTTGGTGAATGTGGACCAAACCTAGGTTGACTTCCTAATCGATCATAAAATTTAGAAGCATTTTCATTTCTAGGAGGGGGTGACCGATTCTTTTGAATATGTTTATTCCTATGTGAATTACTCCTATGAGGTGTATGGGATCGACTCGGACTTCCCCTTTCATAACTACTTGTTGTATCATTTTGTGAATGCCCCTGTCATTTGGGGGTCTTAGATCGAGCATTATGAGCTGTAATGTCAGAATCACTAGCCTTATCTTGTGGTGAGACATTTCTAGATTTCATCGACTGTTTTTGCTCATGAATATGATCCAAGTTATCAGTATTACCATAAGAGATTGAGTTCAAGAATTTAACATAATTTTGTGCATTTACATATTTTGGATGCTTTCTAGCATAATCCTCATACTACTTTCTTTTGTATGCACTCATAAACTGTCTTGAACTCACATTATCAACTAGTCTACCTTTCCCATTAGTATTAGAAGTTCCATCATCATCCTTTGACTTGACTGGAATGTCATTCTTAGGATCCTTGATGTTCTATTTGGACAATTACTAGCAATATGACCCTTTTCACGACAGGTATAACATGACTTAACCTGTTTTCTATTTGAATGGTCATATTCTATTTCAGGGACTGGTATTCCATAAGCCTTAAGTTCTGCAATCGCATCTAATGTTTGAATTGCATCTTCCATGGTTTTTACAGGCTTAAATGGAGCAAAATGTCTATCCTTATATGGAACTTGTTCCTCTAACCATTTCTCCTTATTTTCTGCACACCAGACCTTATCAATTATAGATTTAGGCTGAATCCTGGTAATTGATACTTCTCTATCAAAGAATACTGTATCACAGTCTTTAAGAGTATAGTAAACTACTTCTTCAGGATCAAAATCTAATTCTGGTTCTGTCTCCTTTTTGAGACTTTGTTGTAGATAAGAATCATTTTCCCTTTTAAGAATATCATTTTGAGTTGTTAAACTAGTTATGGTATTTTTAAAACTAGACACCTCAAGTTTCATTTCAGACACCATTTTATAAACATTAACAATTGAAAGTAAGGAACATGATACCTTTTGATCAGCAGCCTTGCAGTCTGCCATGTATGCAACAAAATCTTCAGTTGTCATACCTTCAGGTATCACAAATTCCTTCATTTGATCTTCAATGCTCTTCTCAGAAATGTCATCTACTGGTTTAGATGACTCAGTATTATCTTCAGTGGCTTTAACAGCTGTCATAGATTCACTCTCAGATCTCACTATCTCAGCAACCTTCTTAACATTCTGCTTGACTATCTCAGATGCTCCCTCTTCACTAGTATACACAACATAATCAATTGTTTCACCAACTTCATTTGCAACATGCGCATAGTCATCATAAATCTCAACTAAGAATGCATGATTTGAAGTATCTTCAGATTGTGTATCCCATTGATAAGTACCATCTGGATTTTGAACAACAATAGCCTTGGACTCCTGAAGCTAAGGAGAACCTTGCTGTTGAGGAGTAGCAGGAAATGTGATCATTGCTTGAGTTTTCTGATGATTTGGTGTAGTAATACCGCCTTGATTGTAGTTCTGTCTACCAGCAACGGTATTATCAGTCCTCTTTGGTCGTTGACACTCTCTTGCAAAATGACCAAATCCATCGCAATTGTAACATTTCACCTTGGATTTGTCAAAACCTTTAGTGCCATTACCCAAAAATCTTCCAGTTCTCTGAGTAAATCTTCTGACCTTAATAGTTAACATTGCAAGCTGCCATTGTAGATCCATTTCCTCTAAGTCATCAGGATCTATCTGATTGTAATCATCATCAATCAATGCAGGGTCAGTAACCTTTCCACCAATATAAGCTTCATGAGCCGAACAGAAAGCTGAATAAAGGTTCATTCTTCCCTCTGCAGAGCTCATACTCATTGGCATGGAATGATATGACTGAGTATTGCTCTTAACATTAGTTGTGGAATTGTCATAAGTAACATAACCTGCAATTCCATCTGCATCAACTATTGGTGTAGCTTCAACACCACTTAGAAATGCATTAGTTCCCGAGCTAGTACTTGCCAAATGAACTGAAGAAGCATGATATAAAGATGGATCTTGAGTAAAATCCACATGAGTATCCTTGATTCTTCTTTTCATTTCTCTATTCTTCAGTTTGGAAACTAGCGTTTCAAAATCCCATGAACTGTATTCCTTGTCATCTTGAAGGTGATGAACATATTCAGTCCATATTTTTGGTAGTGAATCCAAGAACTTATCTACTAACTCAGTCTGGGGGTATACAACCTCAAAATATGATAACTCAGTAGTCAAATGACTGAATCGAGCAATTATCTCATCAAGAGATTCTCCTTTCAGTCCATTAAAAGCTTCATACTGACGTTTAAGAAGTTTAATACGATTTCTCTTCAATGTAGCATCGCCCTCACAGTACTTTTCTAGAGCGTCCCACAAATCCTTTGAAGTAGTGTACTTTTTAAACAAATGTACACTTTCTTGAGGTAAGGCCATAGTAAGAGTTGAAAGAGCCTTTCCTTCGACAACGTATTTCTTCTTTTCATCATCTGGCATATCAGTATAAGTATATCTACTATTACGCCATTTTTCTCATAAGTTGGCCAGTCAAAACCTTGAGTTATCACCACCCACATATCAATATCATTCAGACGAATATGATCTTCAAATCGTCTTTTCCACATCCAATAATTCTCCATACGGAAAAGCTTTGGAGGTGTATTACCACGACCAACTTCATGATCGTGCATGATAAGTTGATTGATAAGTGTGGCATTAGGAGAGTTTCCGGCAGCAGGTACAGTAGTCATTTTGAATCGTTAAACAAAAAGAGTTACTGTAGCACACGAGTTCGTGCTGATGTGGCACGAAGTGAAGCACACGAACAAACTGAGTTCGTGCAGACGTGGCACGAGGTCACACGAAGGACACGTGACACGAAATAAAACACAGAGAGCAGTTCGTGCTGACGTAAGCACACGACGTGCTGACGTAAGCACGAGTCGTGCTGACGTAAGCACGAGTTCGTGCAAAGATGATTACGAATTAAATAAAAAAAGCTTGAATTTCGAATTGATTTTTCAATCAATAGCTAATCAAACGATCTTACACCTTCTGGTATTCAACCTTAGGGCTCTGATACCACTTGTAAGTCCCTACCGTCGAATGGATCGTAAATAAGACGTGATTCATTATGTCAAGAGTGCGGAATCCTCTTGAGATAACTAGATTGCTATTGCCTTTTGTCAATTAATGAGTAATTAATCAACCTAAGGTTACACACGAAGTGCTAATTCGTGTAGAAGATCACACGAGCAATAATTTGACTTTCTAAGTTGTAATTCGTTACTAATTACGTAAATTAGTGATGTATTTATACTAATGGGGTTTGTGTGGGCTTGGACCGTACACGAAGTGGGCCAAGAGAATTCACCAAAACACATTGTCTCCGTGTTGACGTCAGCACGAGGACAACACAACGTGCTGTTGACGTCAGCACGGGGTGCGATCTTGAATCCTCTATTTTGCATATTTACATAACGTTCAGCCACCGTTTAAGTATTCTATGACACTTATAAACCTTGGCTCTACGTCCATGTACCTGCAAAACAATAATATAACACACAAACATAACAAATACATAAACAGATATCTTATTGAAGTTCAAACGTAATCATTAAACACAAACGTAAGTCCTAACGACTTATTATTTAAACGATTACATAAATATTCCTAAGAACAAAAACGTTAACCAAATCTACGTTGCTACTGTCACACAAATCTGCATCTACACAAACTAGCTTAGCTCGAGATATGGATGATAAGGATCGAGATAGGAGACCGAGAAGAACCATGGCTAGCATCGAGAGCAGCTCCGAAAATGAGGTAATTCATGAACTTAAAGCTTTATCTAACCGTTTTTCTACTTTTGAAGATAGGTTGGACATTATGGACAAAGACCTCAAGGTGATTGCACACGGGTGCAACAATTGCGGAGGAATGCACTATACCGAGGATTGTGAAGAGGAGGCTACCGAGCAAGTCAATTATGTTCAGAACCAATACCGAGGAGGCTATCAACGAGGACTATTTCAAAGAAACCCCGGTAATTCTAACTTTAATTCTAGTTATGCTAGAAATAACAATGGTTCTTTTCAAAATAGGTGGCAAAGGAGTAATGGTCAACCCGAGCAACCAAAGGTGGAGAATGAAGTCAAGGAGGATCCGATTGTCAAGCTCACCAACATGATGGAGAAGTATATGGACATGAATGACAAGAGGCATGACTCCTTGGCAAGCTATGCAAAGTCGCTCAATGAGAAAATAAGCAATCTCAATCAAAAGGTTGACGAGGGAGCTAGAAACCAACAAGCCGCAATCAAGGAACTGGAGAGGAGGATAGATAGGTGTATTGAGCAGAATGCAAGGAAGGAGAGAAGCCCCGTTCCAAGGCAAATCATCCAAAGCGGTCCAAACTCAAGCCCTAGCACGAGTCAAAAGTACCAACCACCAATCGGACGGAATGAGAATGTGAACGTCGTGTTCACCAAAGGTAATGACTCTACTGAGGTTTCTAATGATTTTTGTGAAGTGTCCAATCAGGTACAGGTCATACGGGAGCAAAATGAAGATGAAACGGACAAAGACGCAATTCTGGAATCTGTCAAGGAGGCACCAGCGCCGCTGGGTACACTCCCCAGCGCCGCTGGAGACCCATCAGGAAAAGCCCAGTGCTGCTGGAACCTTGCCAGCGCCGCTGGTGACCCTCCAGGTGCAAACCAGCGCCGCTTGGCACTTGCCAACGCCGCTGGGAGCCCCCAGGTTGAGACCCAGCGCCGCTCAGACCCCTCCAGCGCCGCTCCAGAGTCCGTCAGACCAGATTCGCGCGAAACTTTGTTTTTAGAAGGAGACGTCGAGGCCCAATTCACTTCCAAATGCAAAATCAAAGATGGGAACGACCCGGACAGAATTGAAGAAGTTCAAGATCCTGAAGCACCGGATGAAGGGACACAGCTACCGCAAGCATCTGAAGATCCAGGAAGTTTTCTTATCCCTTGCACTATTAATAATGAGTATTTTTCGAGTGCATTAGCTGATTTAGGGTCAAGTATTAATGTTATGCCTACTGTGATTTATGAGAAACTTACCCTTTGTTTGCTAAAACTCGTTAACATAAGTATTCGGTTAGCCGATCAGACTTACCGACAACCCAAGGGGATTGTCGAACGAGTCCATGTCAGGGTTAAGGATTTAGAATTTTGGACTGAGTTTGTTGTGCTTGATTCGGTAAGTGAAGTAGTGACACCCTTATCTTAGGACTACCATTTCTGCATGTTGCGGATGCTACCATCCATGTCCTTAAACGTGAAATATCATTGTCTGATGGTCAAAATAGGATTGATTAAGGGAGAATGTTTTTGGATGGGGATAATAGATGATAATCCAAACCCTAGTGAACAATTAGGATTGACAATAAATGAGAAAATCATAGAAACCAAGCCTAAGAGAAAAATCAGCCATGAGAGTTTCATTGAATTAAAAAAATTAAAGGAGAAGGTAGAGGAACAGTTAAGAAATGGTAGAAAAGTAGCAAATAGGATCAGGAAGATCCTAGGAGACATTAAGTGGAATCCATTTTTCGCCGACCCTAAAAAAAAAAAACACAAACTATACCCGTGAAAAGCAACAGTTTATTGATAAAAAAAAAGAAAAAGAAAAGACAAAAACTAAAACTAATCTAAGCAAATAAATGGAGAATATTTTTGGATTTTTAATTTTTTCAATTTTTATGGTTTTTCAAATTTTAAGGAAAAGTAAAAACAACCTAGACTAAACTAACTTAAAAAGATAAAACTAATCCTAGAAAGACTGAAACTAACTTTCTCGTGTAAACACGAAAAAGGTCGAATTACCCTAACCTAACTATATTCCTAAGTGAATAGTCCCCGGCAACGGCGCCAAAAACTTGATGAGCGAGATTTGTTAACTTAAATTCCTAACAAGTTTTAAATTTATTTCTTACAAGGTTAACTTCTCTACTACACTTACTCTCGGGCAGTGGACCCGATCGTATCTAGTATAGCAAATCGGTAAAACCAGGATCGTTCTCAGGGACTATATCTAAGAATCTAGTTAAGTGTAATTCTAAGATTGTTGGGGGTTTGTCACGACTTAATTAACTTAAACTAGCAAAAGCTTCCAACCGCTTGGTCTAGCGAGGAAGTACGAAATGATTTGAAAAGTAAACAGAAGACAATAATATTAAAATGATACATCTACTTGGAAACAGTTCACATGCCACCTAGATCATCTACCAAAATACGTATAACTGTTGAACGACTAATCACGACCAAGCTTCCTGTCAAGTCCCCCGGTCTAAGTCAAGATTCCTGTTAAGTCACCTAACCCTTTAATTAAGCTTCCTGTTAAGTCCCCTAATTAAGATTATAAACTAAGTCTGTTTTTATGACCTAACCTTTATAGTTTAACGGGATTCCTGTCAAGTCACCCAAGTAGTTTGGCTTCCTGTCAAGTCCCCAACCTACTTTAACTAGGTCAAGCATAAAAATGGTTCAACAACTATAAGCAAATAATATCACTACATAGACATGATCATATTATCCAAGCAGATGCACAACTATCTAGCTACTCATGGCAAAACTAATAATGCTAACAATCATTAATATAAAAAGATCCATAGTAACAATTGTATGATTAACAAGTCTTGCAATAATGTAACCTAATAATAATAATAAAAGTACTGGACAATAAAAGAGAGAGAGATCAAACTAAAGAGGTGAAGAACTGTTGATGCCGGATTACTGCTGGTCACTTTTGCCGCTGTGACTTACGCATGCGCCACCAACGAACACACTCCTCGTGATTGATGATCCCTCCGAATTATTGAGTGCGGCTGTGTTGAATTAATTGTTGTTGATAATTGATGCTTGATCTTCCGGATGATATGGAGGTGTTACGAGGGTTTAGATCTGGTGAAAATACCCTAGAAACGACCTACAAGTCGTCTGGAGGAAGTGAGCTACGGCTCTTAGGGTTTAGGGGGGTATTTATAGGTTTAAGGCAAAACCCTAGCTGGCCGACCTACTTCCAGCGGCGCTGGGGAAGTCCCAGAGGCGCTCAAGATGTCCCAGCGGCGCTCATGGGCTTCAGGATCACTTCCAGCGGCGCTAGAGTGAAATGAGCGGCGCTGGGGAAGTCCCAGAGGCGCTCAAGATGTCCCAGCGGCGCTCATGGGCTTCAGGATCACTTCCAGCGGCGCTAGAGTGAAATGAGCGGCGCTGGGGAAGTCCCAGAGGCGCTCAAGATGTCCCAGCGGCGCTCATGGGCTTCAGGATCACTTCCAGCGGCGCTAGAGTGAATGAACGGCGTTGGGGGCTTCCCAGAGGCGCTCAAGATGTCCCAGCGGCGCTGGAGGACTTCCAGCGGCGCTGGGGAAGTCCCAGAGGCGCTCAAGATGTCCCAGCGGCGCTCATGGGCTTCAGGATCACTTCCAGCGGCGCTAGAGTGAATGAGCGGCGCTGGGGAAGTCCCAGAGGCGCTCAAGATGTCCCAGCGGCGCTCATGGGCTTCAGGATCACTTCCAGCGGCGCTAGAGTGAAATGAGCGGCGCTGGGGGCTTCCCAGAGGCGCTCAAGATGTCCCAGCGGCGCTGGAGGACTTCCAGCGGCGCTGGGGAAGTCCCAGAGGCGCTCAAGATGTCCCAGCGGCGCTCATGGGCTTCAGGATCACTTCCAGCGGCGCTAGAGTGAAATGAGCGGCGCTGGGGAAGTCCCAGAGGCGCTCAAGATGTCCCAGCGGCGCTCATGGGCTTCAGGATCACTTCCAGCGGCGCTAGAGTGAAATGAGCGGCGCTGGGGAAGTCCCAGAGGCGCTCAAGATGTCCCAGCGGCGCTCATGGGCTTCAGGATCACTTCCAGCGGCGCTAGAGTGAAATGAGCGGCGCTGGGGGCTTCCCAGAGGCGCTCAAGATGTCCCAGCGGCGCTGGAGGACTTCCAGCGGCGCTGGGGAAGTCCCAGAGGCGCTCAAGATGTCCCAGCGGCGCTCATGGGCTTCAGGATCACTTCCAGCGGCGCTAGAGTGAAATGAGCGGCGCTGGGGGCTTCAGGTCCAACACGAAAGTTGTAGATCTTTCTCTCGCCTTTCCGTGGATAGCTTACTCGTCAGAAACGGAGTCCGTATGAAGAAGTTATGCCCAAAATACTTAAACATAGTCGTATGCTTCATGTTGGCCTCAAATTCTTCATGTTCCGCTTGTTAGTCTTCGTCCAAAAGTATTGTGGCTTCGTGTTAAGTTGAGTAGAGACGTTTGCCTTCACTTTCACGCCTTGTGAACCTATCATAACATGTCATCCCATTAAGTACCAAAAGTTCACATTTCTTAACTCATTTAAGCATCAAAACACGGCCTAATGATATTGGAAATAATCACAAAATGGACGCTCATCAGCGTGTAGCTGACTTAGAAAGAGATAAAATGAATGAGATAATGGCAAGAGAACCGAATGGTAAGTTTTACGGTGACCCTAGCATTTTTCAAATTCTTTGCTACATTAGCTTTAATTGTTTTGAGAATACCTACATAGACCTTAGAGCCACATCTAATATCTTGCCCATAGGAATTTACAAGAATAATATGAAAAAGTATAGAGATAGGGTTAGATGGGAATATTTAGAAATTAGGTTAGTAGGAGGAGTAAAGGTTTTAACCAAAGGATTCATAAGAGACCTAGTTATTAGGATAGAAGGATTAGATATCCCCACTGATTTCTTCATAGTTGAAGAGGATTCGATCACAAGAGATCACGTGATTTTAGGTCAACCATTTCTGCTTTCGGTAGGTTCATCTGTTAACATGAAAGAAAAGAAAATAACCTTGACCATGGGATACAACCAAGTAGTTTTGACTAAGGAAGACATTAGTAAGACCAACCCATTCGGAACTAGATGCAAAGCTAGGAGCTATGCATGGGAACTTAAGAAAAGAAGGATAGAATCACACCTTTGGGATAGATCCGACCTTTACATTAAATCTCCAATGGGTACCGGCCCCCGGCCTACCCCGTATTCTTCCTTAACCTAGTTCCTAGGCCGAAGTCCGGCTGAAGACTCGTTAAACTTAGCGCTTCTTGGGAGGCAACCCAAGCCGTATTTTATTTTTATTTTTATTTTTATTTTTAATTTTAGGAAAATGTGACTAATTGCAATTAAGTGATTGTTTTAAACTTTATCATTTGTGATCTATGTTATGAGTATGTTTTGAGATTCACAGATGCAAGCTTTCAATGGATCAAGGAAACAAGTAACTTATTGCAATCGTATTTCGTTTTTATTTTTATTTTATTTTTAATTTTATGTTTTAGCTTGTTATTTTCCGTTTTGATATTTTGATTGAAGTGTGCAGGAGTATTTTGCTTTGTAGTTTGAAGGAAACCATAACTTGGCCAAAAGCTAAGTGTGGGGGAGTTCGAGCATCAAATCGCTGAAGAAATCAGACGCCGGAACACGTACATGAGTCAAAAGCGCCACTAGGAGACATCCAGCGCCGCTGGGAATGCATCTGGGCATCCCAGCGCCGCTCCACAACCTCCCAGCGCCGCTGGACCTGCACCTGTGCAGATCCAGCGCCGCTCCCTGCTATCCAGCGCCGCTCAGGCACCAGCCAGCGCCGCTACCTGCTTAGCCAGCGCCGCTCCTGCTAGCCAGCGCCGCTACCTGCTAGCCAGCGCCGCTACCTGCTTAGCCAGCGCCGCTACCTGCTTAGCCAGCGCCGCTACCTGCTTAGCCAGCGCCGCTACCTGCTTAGCCAGCGCCGCTACCTGCTTAGCCAGCGCCGCTACCTGCTAGCCAGCGCCGCTACCTGCTTAGCCAGCGCCGCTACCTGCTTAGCCAGCGCCGCTACCTGCTTAGCCAGCGCCGCTACCTGCTAGCCAGCGCCGCTACCTGCTTAGCCAGCGCCGCTACCTGCTAGCCAGCGCCGCTACCTGCTAGCCAGCGCCGCTACCTGCTTAGCCAGCGCCGCTACCTGCTTAGCCAGCGCCGCTACCTGCTAGCCAGCGCCGCTACCTGCTTAGCCAGCGCCGCTACCTGCTTAGCCAGCGCCGCTACCTGCTTAGCCAGCGCCGCTACCTGCTTAGCCAGCGCCGCTACCTGCTTAGCCAGCGCCGCTACCTGCTTAGCCAGCGCCGCTACCTGCTTAGCCAGCGCCGCTACCTGCTTAGCCAGCGCCGCTACCTGCTAGCCAGCGCCGCTACCTGCTTAGCCAGCGCCGCTACCTGCTTAGCCAGCGCCGCTACCTGCTTAGCCAGCGCCGCTACCTGCTTAGCCAGCGCCGCTACCTGCTAGCCAGCGCCGCTACCTGCTTAGCCAGCGCCGCTACCTGCTAGCCAGCGCCGCTACCTGCTTAGCCAGCGCCGCTACCTGCTAGCCAGCGCCGCTACCTGCTTAGCCAGCGCCGCTACCTGCTAGCCAGCGCCGCTACCTGCTTAGCCAGCGCCGCTACCTGCTTAGCCAGCGCCGCTACCTGCTTAGCCAGCGCCGCTACCTGCTTAGCCAGCGCCGCTACCTGCTTAGCCAGCGCCGCTACCTGCTTAGCCAGCGCCGCTACCTGCTTAGCCAGCGCCGCTACCTGCTTAGCCAGCGCCGCTACCTGCTTAGCCAGCGCCGCTACCTGCTAGCCAGCGCCGCTACCTGCTTAGCCAGCGCCGCTACCTGCTTAGCCAGCGCCGCTACCTGCTTAGCCAGCGCCGCTACCTGCTAGCCAGCGCCGCTACCTGCTTAGCCAGCGCCGCTACCTGCTAGCCAGCGCCGCTACCTGCTTAGCCAGCGCCGCTACCTGCTAGCCAGCGCCGCTACCTGCTTAGCCAGCGCCGCTACCTGCTAGCCAGCGCCGCTACCTGCTTAGCCAGCGCCGCTACCTGCTTAGCCAGCGCCGCTACCTGCTTAGCCAGCGCCGCTCCTGCTTAGCCAGCGCCGCTCCGCTAGCCAGCGCCGCTGGCAAGCCCAGCCAGCGCCGCTGGGCGGCCCAGATCAGCAACCGACTTAAAACACTATTTAAGTCGAACTAACCCTCAAAACCCTAAGAGAGAGCCGATTCAGCAGCCCTAGCCGCCCAGATCAAACCCTAGGTCATAGTTGCAGATTTCCAGAAGTAGACAAAAGATAACGATAACTAAGCAATATTAGCCTTAGTAGATGAACGGTTAGTTAGAATTGTTAGCTTAACTATAGATTTGTGGTTGTTCATGCTTCCAACTGGATTAGAGCTTAGACTGAAACTGTATGCGATTATGTTTGCCATAGCACATTTAACTGGACTTTAATATGCCTAGCAATTAGAGCTTTCTAGTCATTAGCATAGGTGTATTAATTGGACTTAATGATAGACGTGCTTGTGTAGGAACTAGTTTAGATGTATGGTTCGCCTTAATTCTTAAACTATTTAATGTGAACTAGTTGCATGCAGAGTAGGAATATGAGTCATCTGAGGTCTCTGATAATGTCTATTTAATGTAAACTAGTTTAGATGTATGGTTCGCCTTAATTCTTAAACTATTTAATGTGAACTAGTTGCATGCAGAGTAGGAATATGAGTCATCTGAGGTCTCTGATAATGTCTATTTAATGTAAACTAGTTTAGATGTATGGTTCGCCTTAATTCTTAAACTATTTAATGTGAACTAGTTGCATGCAGAGTAGGAATATGAGTCATCTGAGGTCTCTGATAATGTCTATTTAATGTAAACTAGTTTAGATGTATGGTTCGCCTTAATTCTTAAACTATTTAATGTGAACTAGTTGCATGCAGAGTAGGAATATGAGTCATCTGAGGTCTCTGATAATGTCTATTTAATGTAAACTAGTTTAGTTGTATGGTTCGCCATAGCACATTTAACTGGACTTTAATATGCCTAGCAATTAGAGCTTTCTAGTCATTAGCATAGGTGTATTAATTGGACTTAATGATAGACATCCAGCGCCGCTGGCAGACACATATTGCCGCTCCCTCACTCCCAGCGCCGTTGGCCCAGTCCCAGTGCCGCTGGCAAGCCCAGCCAGCGCCGCTGGGCGGCCCAGATCAGCAACCGACTTAAAACACTATTTAAGTCGAACTAACCCTCAAAACCCTAAGAGAGAGCCGATTCAGCAGCCCTAGCCGCCCAGATCAAACCCTAGGTCATAGTTGCAGATTTCCAGAAGGTTTTGGAGCTTCTAACACCTTCCGATCTTCATCCTCGGTCTAGATCTACTCTTTTATTTTACTTTCAGTTGGTAAACAATGTCTTTCATCTTTTCAAACTTTGTTATTCCTTTAATAATGTCAGGCTAGTAGGCTGAATACTTGTTTGGATCAATGTGATCATGTAGACGTTTATTGTTTTACTTTATTTGTTAGAATCGGTTGGAGTGTGTTTTACTGTTTATCGTAGATCCATGTTTTACTAGTTCTTCGTATTATTATCGGTTCTATATCTGAATATATTAGTTTAATTCTGATGGTTGTCTATGATCATACACTAGAGCTAATATGCTAGGATGGAAAACACTAGTCGGTCTATAACTAGCTGTAAATGGTGATTCACTTGTAACCGAGGGATCCAGAACCGTAGTAATTAGGACAAATTGAACATGATGCTTAACAATGTCAGACGCGATCCTTTGACTTGGAAACGAGCACTGTGGTCACCGGAGATAATTACTATCTGGTTATGGCTTAAGAGCCGGGTAACTAAAAGATGAATTAGTAACACAAACTTTAGGTCATTAATGCTTAAACAATGAATCTAACGAGAATTTGTTTATAGGTTAGTGTTAGTCTAGCGACAGCACTAGTAATTAGGCAAAGTGAATCTAACGAGAATCTGAGCCGTGATTAAGTTTTCAACAGTCTAGCAAGTAGGTAGAATGATATTTGGTCGTACCATGAGATCGGAGATGCCAAACAAGTATTTTAATTTAATTACTGTTATTTGCTTTTTCAAACTCTTTTCAAACTAAGCCTCTCGCTGAATAAGCGGTTGCGGCTTCTATTTACTTTTCAGTATTTTAATTAGTTTAATAGGAAATCGTGACAACCCCACAACCGCTAGAATTACACATATTATTAGATTAGGTAGTGCAAGCGTCCCTACGAACGATCCTGTAACTTATCACTTAAACTATACTATACTGATCGGGTTCTCTGCTCGTAAGTGTGTGTTTTCAGATAGTTACTTGTACAACATTTCATAAATTTAAATGCAAAAAAATAAAACACCATCACTAGCCCATACCCAGCGCCGCTGGGAGCCCATCCAGCGCCGCTGGGCGGCCCAGATCAGCAACCGACTCAAACACCTATTTAAGTCGAAGTAACCCTCAAAACCCTAAGAGAGAGCCGATTCAGCAGCCCTAGCCGCCCATATTCAACTCTAGGTCGACTTTGCAGATTCCAAGGAGGTTTTGGAGCTTCTAACACCTTCCGATCTTCATCCTCGGTCTAGATCTACTCTTTTATTTTACTTTCAGTTGGTAAACAATGTCTTTCATCTTTTCAAACTTTGTTATTCCTTTAATAATGTCAGGCTAGTAGGCTGAATACTTGTTTGGATCGATGTGATCATGTAGACGTTTATTTATTTTACTTTATTTGTTAGGATTTGTTGGAGTGTGTTTTACTGTTTATCGTAAATCCATGTTTTACTAATTCTTCATATTATTATCGGTTCTATATCTGCATGTATTAGTTTAATTCTGATGATCGGTCTATAATCATACACTAGGATTAATACATAAGGATGGAAAACACTAGTCGGTCTATAACTAGTTGTAAAAGGTGATTCACTTGTAACCGAGGGATCCAGAACCATAGTAATTAGGATGAATAGAACATGAAGCTTAACAATGTCAGACGCGATCCTTTGACTTGGAAATGAGCACTGTGTTCACCGAAGATAATTACTATCTGGTCATGGCTTAAGAGCCGGGTAACTAAAAGATGAACTAGTAACACGAACTTTAGGTCATTAATGCTTAAACAATGAATCTAACGAGAATTTGTTTATAGGGTAGTGTGAGTCTAGCGACAGCACTAGTTAATTAGGCAAAGTGAATCTAACGAGAATCTGAGCCGTGATTAAGTTTTCAACAGTCTAGCAAGTAGGTAGAATGATATTTGGTCGTACCATGAGATCGGAGATGCCAAACAAGTATTTTAATTTAATTACTGTTATTTGCTTTTTCAAACTATTTTCAGACTAAGCCTCTCGCTGAATAAGCGGTTGCGGCTTCTATTTACTTTTCAGTATTTTTAATTAGTTTAATAGGAAATCGTGACAACCCCACAACCGCTAGAATTACACATATTATTAGATTAGGTAAAGCAACGCGTCCCTGCGAACGATCCTGTAACTTATCACTTAACTATACTACATCTGATCGGGTCCCCTGTCCGTTAAGGTGTGTGTGTTTTTGAGATAATTACTTGTACAACTTTTATAGATTTAAACACTAAAACAAAAACCGCATCATAGAGCTCCGTACACGGTATATCATTATCGTGTGAAGAAATAGTTAAGAGAGCCTTTTGTCTCAACACGGTTAAACCTATAGTAGAATGAAACCCACAAGCATCTAGTTTATCTTGCCAGCACCGCCTGAAGAAACATGCTACATCTAAGAATAACTCTTTCTCCTCACGATCAAGTCCACCGTAACTTATTTTGAGTTGATCAGTGACCTTACGATTTGGGAGGCATTTTAACTTATCCAACGCACTAATCCATTCAATCTTGTTTTTACCATATAAAAAAGACCCTAAGATTTTAAGTGCTAATGGGAGTCCGTTAACATAGTTAATGACACATAATGAAAGCTTATCGTAATCTTCTACAGGTTTATTCTTATGATACGCATATCTTCTAAAGAGCCGAATAGCCTCGTCACATGATAATAAATTGATAGGAGAGATCACATCTACCCTGTGAGATATAAGCACATGTTTGTCCCTAGTTGTGATAATTACTTGACTCCCATCACCAAACCAATCATGTGATCCAGCTAACGCCTCCAGTTGCTCCTGGTCATCGACATCATCAAGAACAATCAACACATTCCTATAACGTAACATTTTTTTAATCATGTGCTTTCCTATATCAACATTTGGCACACTCTGCTCACAAAAAGTAGATGATAGAATTTTTCTTCGCAGATTTTTTAAACCATTGTGTTGGCTGGATTCCATCCAAACATTTTCAACAAAGCAACGACTATCGAATGTATCAGATATTTCCATGTAAAGAGAAGTTGCAAGAGTGGTCTTACTACCACCCCCAACACCCCATATCCCAACCATTCGCACACCACCTGACCCAATTCTTAAATGAAATTTCAAATCTTGCAATCGAGTTCCCATTCCAACAAGATTTTCATCATGAATGACTGAATCTAAGGACGACAACTTGTCTAAAATTGAACCAACAATCTCTTTGATACATTCTTCTTCATGCCTGCGCATTGGAAATTAAAGAGATGTATCAATTAAACAAGGGATTATTACCTATGGATGTAACTAACTATGACCAAATGTATATGTTATATTAAGATCTTGTAAAATGTCTATGTCATATAATGAACTTTCAAATCCCGATTATTGGATGTACTGATGTGTGAAATCGAGTCTTAAATTTATAAACACGAATCACCTAGCGACTGACTACAATATACTCACAGGCAGTGAACCCATTCGTATGCAGTATACTTAGCTTGGTAAATCCGAGGTCGATCACAAGGACTAATTAAAACACTTGATAAAATAAAGCATTTCAAGTAGAAATGGGGGTTTTGTGACCGAATTGTCACGTTGCAAAAAGTTAGTAAAATCAGTTAGTAATCCCGCAGGATTAATCGAAAAGAGAGTTTGTGATTTAAAACAATAATTTAAAAGGCATCCATCTCGAATCCGCTCAACAACATGTTCAGATTGCACATAAATGAAGTTCAATTTCAATTTAAGTTGATTATATAACCGAGACTCAAACAAAGCATCAACCCCGTACCCGTCAAGTTAATGACATTATTTGACTCTCTTGCTTAAACTAGTTTCATTACAAAGATCGTTACCCCAAGAAATCTTTTATAACTTCCCTAATTAAACAATGGTTTTGGTTATTAAGATAACAATTATATCTATCGATTGTACCCAACCGTTAACACATTAATTCCTATTATCATTGAATGATTATCTACCGTACCCATCATAGATCCAATCATTTGTACCCAAACAATCAAAATGATATATGTGTAAGCAATAATTACCATTAAAGACACACATACACCACCAACTGATTCAAGATAAATTAAAAGGAAGTAATACGCTAAGATCACGATATAACGTTAAATGAAATCAAACATTGAATTATAAAAATTGTGCAATCCTTACATATTGTCTCACTTCATCAAGATGGATGATAAAGTGATTAGCTACTCATTATTGAAATGAAATAACAAATCAAAATAGAAGAATTCATCGTTACCGAATACAAATAAATTAAAGCGAATAACGACAATCGTCCAATCGTAATATCGATCTTCAAAGGCGAAAGAACTGATGAAAAATCTCCTTTTTGATCTTCAAAAACGGCTGGGAAAAGTAGAATAGGGTTTATGGAATTATTTGCAAGCTATTTATATTTTTCCAAAAAATTACAAAAATTCCCGTCGGACACTGCGGCGCAGTCCACCCACTGCGGCGCAGTTGGGTGTTGACTGCTTTGACCTTGCTGACTTTCGTTGACCAGATGGTTGGATGGACTGACGGAACTGCGGCGCAGCTTCCCTCACTGCGTCGCAGTTAAATTCTCGAAACAAAAGCTGCGATGCAGCTTGGTAACTGCGACGCAATCCTTCAAATTACAACCCACTGCGACGCAGTTTCTTGACTGCGTAGTATCCTAGTGTTGAACAACTTCAACTCTTGATTTGTGTCTGATAAATCTTCCGTAAGCGCTCATTTCACTTCAACATGTCGTTTTCTCCAGAAAATATGCTCAAGTACCTGTTAATATCCTGAAACACTAACACATACTATAAACGCACTAAATATATACGAAAACGACTCTAAAAACACTTAAAAACAACTAAACACAACGTGGGAAATGGGTATAAAATAAGGCATATCATGTACTTGACCAATCAAAAACTTGCACGTAGCAGCTTATATGATTGCCACATATATCCGGGTACATCCAATAACCCGGATTTGAAAGTTCATTATATTACATAGACATTTTACAAGATCTTTACATAACATATTAATATAGACATTTTGTCATAGTTATTTACATTCACATGTACTAATCCCAACAAACAATAATCAAACCGTACGTTGTAGATAACACATCAAGCATTAAAAGAAAAACAAAGCAAACGAAGGAAAAAATGATTACCCATTGGCTACGACTCTTGGTTCCCATCCAGCAATGTTACTTGCATCAAATAGCGCTTTTCTCCATGACTCAATTTTCTGCTTCGTGTTGTTATTCAACGATTTGTGTTTGAAAAATGCTTGTTTTCTAACATGAGAAGGGTCCACGTTATAGAAGACGGGTGAAACTATTTGCCCTCTCTCGTATCTACATTTCATAATATGTTCAAGTTCTTGCAAGCACCACGAAGAATCGGCATAGTTCTCAGAGAATATGACGACCGCAATCTGTGAGTCTTGGATGGCATTCATGAGGGATGGGCCAATGGAATCACCTCTTGGAAGTGTTACATCGTCCTTATAGGTGCGTATTCCTTCGTGTTGTTTAAGAGCGGTATAGAGATGATCTACGAAATTCTTGCGAGTATCTTCGCCTCTAAAACTAAGGAACACGTCGTATTTCCATGTCTTTGAAGACAAAGATGCTACTGACGATGAAGATGCCATCATTGATGATGTGTTTGGAATTGTTATAAGCGGTCTGCTAGAGTCTCGTGAGTGACTACTTACTGTGCGTGGAAGGACCATCACAACGATCAATAATATCGTTGAAAGTATAGCCACAACTGCCGTAACAGCGAGAACCCCGATTGTAACTTCTGTCATTGAATTTATATATGATCTGGTTTTGATAAAATGATTGATATAATTTGTTTAGTAAGCAAGCAGAATGAAAATGAAAATGATAAATAAAGGAAATTGTCAAAGATTTTTTAAGAAGCTCCCAAGAGTACAGCAATAGGTATGTGCTTTTCTTGGTCTAAAGGTTCATAGTGGAGACTTGTCATGGATAGAATTCCAACCATAGAAGCCTATACGGCACTGTTAGGGCATCCACAATGGCATATCAATGACTTTTTATTACTTCCACACCACCAATTTATAATATTAAATTAAGAATGTTAGATAAAGTCATACATTAAGATAATGTATTTATAAGTTGGTGTGAGTGTCTTTGAAAAAAAGTCTTTCATCAAATAGGTTGAGGATTGTCAACCTTTTGATGAAAAAAGCTATCTTTTCCAATGGTAAAAAGTTTTTCAATGACTTATTAGCATAAAAAAACCTTTTGATCAACCTACCATTGTGGATGCTCTTAGTCTGTTACTTTGGTAATGAGAATTGTGTTTATGTGAGGAAGGCCTTGAAACTGCGAAGCATCTTTTTTGTGGTTGTGGTTTGGCTAACCTGGTGTGGTACAACCTTTTTTGTTTTCTCAATCAAAGACTTGATGAAGATTCACAAGAATGTGGGAATCGGGGGGAAAATAAAAAGAAAGTTTTTAAAGATATTAATGTGGTGGCTTGTTGGTGTATTTAGAAGGCAATGAATGATTAAAGCTTCAACCATAGTTGTCACTCGTAATCTTTGACTCGACTTGAAAACATGGTTTTTTGACTCGTGACTTGAAACGTGACTCGGCTCGTAAGAGTCAGGACATTTTTAAATATCACATAATATAGTATAATTATATATGTGACGTCTTTAGAAACAAGATATAACTACATTATCTTACATATTCAATAGTTTTGAGTTATAAACTTACAAGTTATCTCCATATTCGCATAAAATGATCAAAACTACATAGGTAACACACAAAATAATATAGCAATACATATAATATATAATCACAGTATTAACATACAATAATTATATGTTTGCGACTCGTGACTCGGTCCAAGTTTATACAGCGACTCGTAAGAGTCTGGATAAAAACGAGTCACCCAACGAGGCGACTCGTTTTTGGTGTAAATCGACTCGACTCGTAAGAGTTTAACAACTATGACTTCAACAATACCAATACCAAGATCGAGTCGTTAGTGCATGGTACAACATCTTTGGTATAGAAATAAAAAAAATGAAAATATTAATTGGATCAATTGGTGTAGATTCTGTTGGTATGTGATCACGTTATAATAAACGCATGTCCGGAAATCATTTAAGCCTACGGGGTCACACGAAATGACACGGTAACTCTATATTATTAATTAGTATATTAAAGTAATATATTAATTAATATAATCACGAAATGATTAATTAAACTAAATTAAATGTTTAATAGTGTTTAATTAATTAAAAGAGGAGGTGTAAAAGTGAAATTAGGAATTAGAGTTGTTTCCTAATTCCACTAGGAGGGGGGCCGAAATTTTAAGGCTTGGAAAGCCTTGAGATTACTTGGTCACCAAGTTTAAAACCCTTACATATTAGCCTATAAATAGAGGGCTAATTCCAAGGGTTTTACACACAATTACACAATACATTCTATTGTGAAAATCTCCTCTCTTCTCTCTTTTGGCTTCGGCCGATTCTCACACACAAAAAGGGTTTTGGGTTTTGTGGTTTTCGACTTCAAGGGATATAAACAAAGGGTTGTTGATCGTGATTGGGTACTAGCATACGGTATAGGGGTGTCTAGTGTGCGATCGTAGAGGGGTTTTACTTTAAACCCTAAATAATAATAATCTTATTATTAATAATATTATTGGAAGCTTTGCGCAAAGGTACACGTTTCGATTCTCTCTTTGTTAATTAATAGTATTACATATACGATCTTTCCGCTGCGTACTCGTGAATTGTTATTTGTTTATGTGCTCATATTCTAACAGTGGTATCACGAGCCACATATGTGATCTATTAGTTACAAAGATCAAAACTTGAAGGGGGGTTAGGGTTGGTTTGTATTTAATTAATAATTAAATAATTAAATTAGTTTTCTTTATTTTTTATTAATTAAATCGATTTTAATTAAATAAAATTAGGGTTTTGTTTAATTAATTCAACCTAATTTAATGGTTAATTGAAACCCTCTAAGCAAGTTTTGAGTTTGTGAATTGACATGTTTATTAGATATAAATTGCATGTTGTGTATCTTGTTATTTAAAGTTGTTAAATAGAAGTAAAATCATAAGGAATTCATGCAAAATTACTTGTGATTATTACTTGGATATTTGAATATAAAAAGCTAAGCAAGATAGTCCAATAATTAGGGTTAATTTTGTGACTATGTGAATTTTTCGTGTGATTTTTCTGCTTTGCGACAGTTCACTAAAAAATTCATATCTTTTAAACCGTAATGAGTTAGAAGCTCAATTTTGGACTGTATATAGTCGACACATAGGGCTACAATTCTGACCAGAAACAGGTCTAAACAGGTCGTGAAGCTACTGGAAATTTCCAGTCAGCATGTTTATGTGAATTACTTGTTAATTAAGTTGTTTAAAGGCTTACGCAATCAAGGTAACTTGATGTATGTGGTCCTCTTCTTCGGAGGGGGGAGCCGACTTAGACATATGCATGAACCATAGTGACCATGTTTAGGTGGCCCACCTTAACTCGTTGCGTAATTAATTGTTAATAGTTAGTAAGTTTATTATTTTGCGTATTTATTGAGGTATAAAGGTGATGCAAAATTGTTTCTTGGAAAAAATAAACTTGACTAAGAATTATCGAAATAGAGATTTTTTGATAAAATTGGAGTCTTACAACCTTGAGATACACCGGCTCACCCATTTGAACAAACTCTAAGAGAGGTATAAGTCGGAGTGTAGGTCCAGATTTAGTCCAGACTTACTGGACTGGCTCCAGACTGGACTACTGGAACCTTATTTAGGTTGTTAAGAAAACTTGTTTTGCTGGTCTCGCTCCAGACCCGACTACTGGAGCCTCACTGAAGATCTGACCAGAAAACGTTTTTCTACTGGACCTACTCCAGACTTGGAAACTAGAGTCCCTCTGAAGATTTGTCCAGAAATAATGGAAGACCAGTGAGCAAATACTTGTATAGGAATCTGGAGTATTCTCCAGATTAGCTCACTGAAGACTTCACCCCAGTCCAGATCTACTCTACTGAATACATTCTGACTGAAGTCAAAGACTGAAGTCTGAAGGAAGAAGACTTAACAAATGGCGGAGTCCACTGGAAAGTCTTACCAGATCTGCACACTGGAGGATTGTCAGTGTTCTAGATACTATAAGTCTGAACACTGATATCGAGGTTTGACTTATGCCTTTAACACACTTTCCAAAGAACAATCCACTTGTTCTTTAACAAAGTATACGTGTATTAAGGTGGTTGGATAAAAGAATACACTTGCACTTGATGTGACTTTATCCTTATTCCTTATCCAATACATTTAATGTTCTTGTCGGATCATTAAATGTATGACAACCATATTTGTACGGCACAACCTATAAATACAAAGTCATATCCTTGAGAAAATTACTTTTAAGCATAACACTTTGCATGAAAGTGAATTTGTCCAAATACTCTCGATCTTAAACAGGGATACTTCACAACTTTAAGTATCTCGATCCTAAAGAGTTATTTGACAAATATAGATCATATTGTAACTCATAGGTTGTTAGGATACACACTTAATTGTGTTATCTTGATTCCGCAACAACCTTGTATTTTATTTAAACATCAATAAATGAAATACCCATGAAACATACATAATGGTCCACTTTATTTGTTTATTGCTTTAAGTCTTGTATTACTTTGTTTATATATCATGCATCTTTATTTACAAGTAATACTAGTCCAATCTAGTGATTATTAGACTTGTTGTATTTTACACTTTCATTGGTTAACCATCTCGTAATAAAAAGTCATGGAGTGCGTTAGCCTCCTAAAAGTGCGGGTTTTTAATTGCGTCCATCGCAAACCTTTTCCCTTGCGCTTCTTTGTGCGTTCAAATGGAGCTACCGAGCTCTCTTGTGTTGTTAAGACTATACAATGATTTTATTAAATATTATGTTATGAAGATTTGCATGAGTCTTCATACATAAACTTTTGATTCACATCAAATGCATTACCCATTCAAAGTTAAGTCATTGCCACCCACTTTGCTAAGAACACTTGTCAGTGCTTTTCGCTCCTACGTGAGACCGTAGGCGAATTGTATCTCTTCAAGGTAGATTACCACTCCACCGTGAGATCGGTGGTGGACTATTTACATGTTCTTAATTGGGCGACTTAAAGCGAGTTAAGAGGTGAGATCCTTGACCCGTGGCATAAGATGGAACAAAACATGTTTACAAAACACTTAACACCCTTAAAGTGTTGTTGTAAGTTCCATAACTCTACGAATTGCATGAATGCAATTATTGATCGTCGATTACCTTTTGAGTACGTCATTTCTAGCTGATCACAGATGAAATGATTGTATGTCAATTGGATCCTAGCCTTAATGAAATTAATTGTTAAATGAATTTAACATGGGTAAAATTATATTTCTTAAGGATTATTATCGAAAATACCGATAATTGAACTTTTGTCTGTTTTGTAGATGGCAACAACAAATCCTTCTCAAAACATACACCAATCAGCTTTCAGGTCGATGCTAGAAAGAGAAAGACTTTCTGGACCAAACTTCAATGACTGGTTTTGTCAGCTGAGAATAGTTCTAAGAGCCGAGAAGAAATATGAAGTCTTTGATGAGCAGACACCCGTTGTTCCGGGAGCCAATGCTACAACTGAAGAGTTGGCTGCATACACTGCTGCGTACGATAGACATAATGAGGTTGCTTGTTTGATGCTAGGGAGTATGGTTCCCGAACTTCAAAAGCAATTTGAGAATTATTTTCCATGTGATATGATCAAAGAACTCAAGTCTTTGTACGAAAAGCAAGCTGGAATGGAGTTGTTTGACCTTGTTGACACACTTCATGACTTGCGACACGAGCAAGGAACACCTGTACTCAAGATGAAAAGGTACTTTGAGCAATTGGAAAGGTTGAATTATGCATATCCTCCGCCTATTGCTATTGGCATGATTCTCAAGTCTTTATCTAAGGACTTTGAGAAGTTTGTGCGCAATTACAATATGCATAGCATGAACAAAACCATTGCTGAACTTCATGCCATGGTGAATGAGTATGAGAAAAAGCTTCCAAAGAAGTCTGCTACACCCCAAGTTCTTATGATCAAGGGGGTAAAATCAAGAAAGAGAAACAACCAAAAGCTAAGGGCAAGAACGAAGGTAAAGGAAAGCAAGTTGCTACTGTTCCTAAACCTAAGAAGACCCCTCCAGCAAAAAAGGAACATCCGGCTAAAGACCAGGCTTGTTATCACTGCAATGAAGTGGGACACTGGAAGAGGAATTGTCCTAAATATCTAACTGAGTTGAATGCGAAGAAGAAGCAAACTGGTTCGGCCAGTACTTCAGGTATCTTCACAATTGAATTATATTCCTTTTCTAAGCGTAATTCGTGGGTTTATGACACCGAGGTGTGGAACTCATATCTGTAATTCTTTACAGGGGCTTAGAAGGAGAAAGAAATTGAAGCCAGGATCTTTACAACTATTCATGGGAAATGGCCTACCGGCAGCTGTAGAAGAAATATGCGACTATCATTTAGTTTTACCTACTGGTTTAGTTATTGTTTTAGACAATTGTCATTATGCACCATCTATTACTAGAGGTGTCATTTCAGTTTCTTTGTTGAAAAACAACGGATTCATTAATGTTTTTAATGATTATGGTATTTCAGTTTCTCGAAATAATGTTCATTATTTTAATGCTATTTCTTGTGATGGTATTTATGAAATTGATATGCATGGTTGTGATTCAAATAATAATTCAATGTATAATGTTAGCAAACGAGTCAAGCCCAATTTGGACTCGACTTATCTTTGGCATTGTCGTCTTGCTCATGTTGGCAAGAAACGCATTGAAAGGCTTCAACGTGAAGGGATCTTAAAAACAAATGATGAATCATTTGAAAAATGCGTATCTTGTGTTTCCGACAAGATGACAAGAAAACCTTTTCCGCATAAACCGGAGAGGGCTAAAGAGCTACTTGGACTAATACATACGGATGTATGTGGCCCATTTAGACATGTGTCAAGGAAAGGTGCTAGCTACTTCATCACTTTTACGGATGATTTCAGTCGTTATGGTTATGTTTACTTGCTTAAACATAAACATGAAGTCTTTGAAACATTCAAGGAATTTAAAAGTGAAGTAGAGAATCAACTCGGTAGAACCATCAAGATTCTTCGTTCGGATCGAGGTGGTGAATACTTAAGCCAAGAGTTTAAAGATTATCTTAAAGCTTGTGGAATAGTTCAATAGCTTACTCCTCCATATAGTCCACAGCATAATGGTGTTTCGGATAGGAGAAATTGAACCTTGTTAGAAATTGTTCGATCAATGATGAATCATACAATTCTTCCTTTTTTGTTTTGGGATTATGCCCTAGAGACTGCTGTTCGCATTCTCAATATGGTTCCAACCAAGAAGGTTGACAAGACACCGCATGAATTGTGGCATGGGAGTGTTCCCAATGTGTCTTACTTAAAGGTCTGGGGTTGTGAGGCACATGTGAAACGAGATACGCTTGACAAACTTGAGTCTAGATCTGTTAAGTGCATCTTTGTAGGATACCCAAAGGAAACAATGGGTTACTACTTCTACTTTCCTACCGAAAACACTGTTAAGGTATCTCGATTTGCTGAGTTCCTTGAAAGGAAACTCATATCTCAAGAAGACAGTGGGAGGATTGTTGAACTTGATGAGGGTCAAGTAGAAGATGTGTCAACTTCTGAAAATACTAGCAATCATCAACTTGGGGGGGGGGGAATGTTCAAAGAGATGAATCTCAAGATGAACTACAAGTTGAAAATGAAGCGATTCCACTTCGTAGGTCCTCAAGGACAATACGTTCTCGTGAAAGATTAAATCTTATGGTTGAATCAAAAGAACACGTATTAGGAGACTTAAATGAACCTCCTAATTTCAAAGGTGCATTATCAGATCTGGAATCTGAAAAATGGCTTGAAGCTGCGAATGTGGAAATGAAATCCATGAAAGATAATCAAGTCTGGAGCTTGGTTGATCTTCCACCAAATGGTAGAACCGTTGGGTGTAAATGGATCTTCAAGAAGAAGACCGACATGGATGGAAATGTACACACCTATAAAGCTCGTCTTGTGGCGAAAGGCTATACTCAACTTTATGGAGTTGACTATGAGGAGACCTTTTCTCCCGTTGCGGACATTAGAGCTATTAGGATCATCTTAGCCATAGCAGCGTACTATGACTTTGAGATATGACAAATGGATGTCAAAACCGCCTTCTTAAATGGTTTTCTAGACGAGGAAGTCTATATGGTACAACCAGAAGGTTTTGTCGATCCAAAACATCCCGACAAAGTATGCAAACTTCAAAGGTCCATTTATGGATTGAAGCAAGCATCAAGAAGTTGGAATAAAAGGTTTGATGAGGATATCAAAAAGTTTGGTTTTGCTCAAAATCCTGATGAGCCATGTGTATATCGCAAAGCTAGTGGGAGTAATGTTACTTTCCTTGTCTTATATGTAGATGACATATTGATAATAGGAAATCACATTCCAATGTTGCAAGACGTTAAATCTCATCTTGGAAAGTGTTTTGCTATGAAAGACTTGGGTGAAGCAGCATTCATTCTTGGAATCAAGATCTATAGAGATAGAAGTAAACGGTTGATTGGATTAAGTCAAAGTTCTTATATAGATAAGATCTTGAAGCGATTCAAGATGGAGAATTCTAAGCGTGGTTATATACCGATGCCAGAAGGACTTAATTTATCTAGCAAGAACGGTGCTTCTACACCTGAAGAGGTGGAGCGTATGCAAAGAATTCCTTATGCTTCGGCTGTGGGATCTATTATGTATGCGGTAAGATGCACTAGACCTGACATTGCGTTTGCGCAAAATATAGTTAGCCGCTATCAGCAAAATCCTGGAGAGGATCATTGGACTGCTGTAAAGAACATTCTTAAGTACATGCGTGCTTCTAGAGAATTATTTTTGGTGTATGGAGGAAATCCCGATGCAGAACTCAAAGTAACTGGATACTGTGATGCTGGATTTCAGACTGATAAAGATGATACAAAATCTCAGTCAGGATACGTCTTCGTTCTAAATGGAGGCGCGGTGGATTGGAAGAGCAAGAAACAATCTACAGTTGTTATGTCTGCTACAGAGTCTGAGTATATTGTCTCCTCGGATGCCGCCATGGAAGCTGTCTGGATCAGAAAGTTTATTTCTGGGCTTGACGTGATGCCCTCAAATAACTCACCTATGGATCTGTATTGTGATAATACGGGAGCTATTATCATTTCCAATGAACCTGGAGTTCAGAAAGGTGTCAGACATTACCAGAGAAGATATCACTATGTTCGTGAACAAATCGAATCGCGTGAAATCAAATTACTCAAAGTTCACACAGATTGTAACTTAGCAGATCCTTTTACAAAGGCTTTGTCAAAAGGAAAGCTCAATAAGCATGCCGAGGGCATAGGTCTTAAATTAGCTAGTTATATCATGTAAATCTGTGATTGGTATTTGGATAATGGGATGTTAAACAATTATTATTTCAATAAATGAATTATATACTTGGTATGAGTGTTTTCATTTCATAATGATTGTGTCCTATATTTGCATGTTTAAATCCATGAATATTTTAAATATTCTAAATGTCCATTATCGATTAACTATATGGGAATATAATTAAACTAAGACAAATCTGAGAGATTGGTTAAATATTTAGGGAATATTTTGAAGATGGTCCTGCCAAACTCACATGGTATCCATAGAGATGCATATCGGACTTACCCCACTTAACGAATTATCATTTTATGGATCGGCGTCATTAAGTGAAATTCGTGAAATGGTTACTTTATTTATCCTTAGACTTGAGATACAAGCAGGTTATGCATGTGTGGATTGCATTTTCTTGATATAGTTCTAACTGTCCTGAACAAGGTAGTAATAAAGGGCTATTTTCAGAAATGTATTGAAACGACATGACCAACACGTGTAGTCAATATATGATTTGTTCCTTCAATTTGCAACTGAAGTATGATACTATTTGGGCCCCTCATTAATTAATTAAGATGTTTGTATGCGCATACCCAAATGAACTCAAGAGGATGTCTTGATTAATTAGGTAATCTTGATTAATTGTAGAAATGAGAAACAGAATCGTTAAATTATGAAATGACATTGATCCATATTCATAATTGACAAGGGTATCTGAAACAAAGGGATAATAAAGACTAAATCATTTCAAATGATACTTTAAGAAACTATACTTAAATATTTCCGGGAGCATTGGCGTGTTGCTAGACGCTAACCAATGTTATTGCCTTTATATAACATGCTCAAGTAGGAGCTGTTGGTATGTGATCACGTTATAATAAACGCATGTCCGGTAATCATTTAAGCCTACGGGGTCACACGAAATGACACGGTAACTCTATATTATTAATTAGTATATTAAAGTAATATATTAATTAATATAATCACGAAATGATTAATTAAACTAAATTAAATGTTTAATAGTGTTTAATTAATTAAAAGAGGAGGTGTAAAAGTGAAATTAGGAATTAGAGTTGTTTCCTAATTCCACTAGGAGGGGGGCCGAAATTTTAAGGCTTGGAAAGCCTTGAGATTACTTGGTCACCAAGTTTAAAACCCTTACATATTAGCCTATAAATAGAGGGCTAATTCCAAGGGTTTTACACACAATTACACAATACATTCTATTGTGAAAATCTCCTCTCTTCTCTCTTTTGGCTTCGGCCGATTCTCACACACAAAAAGGGTTTTGGGTTTTGTGGTTTTCGACTTCAAGGGATATAAACAAAGGGTTGTTGATCGTGATTGGGTACTAGCATACGGTATAGGGGTGTCTAGTGTGCGATCGTAGAGGGGTTTTACTTTAAACCCTAAATAATAATAATCTTATTATTAATAATATTATTGGAAGCTTTGCGCAAAGGTACACGTTTCGATTCTCTCTTTGTTAATTAATAGTATTACATATACGATCTTTCCGCTGCGTACTCGTGAATTGTTATTTGTTTATGTGCTCATATTATAACAGATTCAATATAACGTAGATGTTGTTTATAAATTGTATGTGTTATATAGCTTATTGGGTTGATATGTTGTGAATAAAATTTAACTTCTAAAAAAATTGTATTTGCTACTATATAAAATTTATAAGATACACTTCATCATAGGCCGCACATATTAAATAAAATGATAATAATAATAAGGCCAAAGTACTTTTTTCGTCCCTGTGGTTTTTCGAATAAGCACTTTTCATCCTCGCCGTTAACTTTTGACTAAAATCATCCTCGTGGTTTGCATTTCGTCCATGCCGTTATAACTTTGCTGTTAACCCCCTCACATGCAAGTCACGTGAGGGGCATTTTCGTCTTTTTATAGAGTTAAGTGCAAAAATCGTCCCTGTGGTTTGTCGTTTTTGCATTTTTCATCCTCGCCGTTAACAAATCCAGAAAAACTTTTCAAACAAAACAAAACAAACAAAAGTTACAGATAACAATTTAATCCAAACAAAACAAAAACCTATATACCTACATTTGAGGATCTGGTCAATCACTTTCAAATGCAAACACATACATACAATGTTTTAAATACCTGTAGTATTACTCGTAATACCGGTATCGGAGGGTACTCCGGTGCAACTATTTCCGGTATTTTCGGTATTTTTCGGTATTACCGTTCTGGTATTCTCATTTTTTATTTTTTGAATTTTTTTAAACATTATTTTTATAATACTTTAATGTTATATTTTTTTGTAATTTGTGAACTTTCTTATATTTTGTTATAAAGTACCTATTTGGTATTATTTTTGAGTGAATTGTAATTATATTTTGACTATTTTCGTTAAATTGTAGTAAGTTTTATAAAAAAAAATTTAAAAATAAATTAAATTAAATTAGCCGTACCGGCCGGTATTAAATTAGATCCTCATATGTAGGTATATATAGGTTTTTGATTTGAGTTTGTTTTGTTTGATTAAATTTTTGTTTGGAGGTTTGTTAAATACAAGGATGAAAAATGCAAAAACAACAAACCATAAGGACGAATTTTGCACTTAACCATAGGGACAAACCATGAAGATGGGTGAAAAGACATAAATGCCCCTCACGTGCCTTGCACGTGAGGGGGTTAACGGATCCAAGGACGAAATGTAAACCACAGGGATGATTTTAGCCAAAAGTTAATGGCGATGATGAAAAGTGCTTATTCGAAAAACCACAGGGACGAAAAAATTACTTTGCCTAATAATAAAGAATACAATGGCAAGGTTTCATTTTCATTTCATCCACATTTTCTTTGCATTTCTTTCACTTCACATTAGTTTGACACACAATAATAATTTCTCCCTAAAAACAAAAGTAAAAACAGTTTTGAATTTTATTTTTAAATCTCTAAATACATATAAAAAAGAAATCTTAAGTACAAAATAAAAAACTTTGAACCCTTAATGAAATTTAAGTTTTAACTAGAGCCATTTTATCTCATATACTTTGTTTAGATTTAAACTTTATTTAACAAATTTAAATATGGTCATTAATTATGGAAAGTAATTTTACATTTTATAATTATAGAAAGTAATTATTTTAATGATATAATTATGAAAAATAATTCCTAATTTTATATTATACTTTTTAAATTTTTATTGAAATAATTTTTTTTTTAGTAATCAAAAAATAAAAGATTGTAAAAATGACAACATCACCATTTCAACATCTTTTATCTATGTTTGTTAAATTATATTATAAAAATTTAGCATGTCATTAAGTATCTCTAATATATATAAAATTAGCAGTTGTAATATCTACATTTAACTTTATATCATCACAAAAAATATAACTAACATACATATCCTACTAATGACTTTTGATACAAAACATTTTTCTAAATTAATAGTATCATTAAATTTCAACATGTCTTATCATAACTATTAATTATATTATATGTCATAATAACAACTTAATAAACAAAAACAAAACATTTTTGCATTTCAATTTTCAAAAATATTACTAATATAGTGTTGTAATAATAGATACATATATAGGTTGTCAGCACATATTGATAAACAATCGTTGTAAATAAAATTTTGACATTTCGTTCAACTAAAAGAGAAGAGTAATTATGTGACATGATATCTATGTGTTGCTGAATATTTATTGCGAGACAAATCAAGCAATGTAGAAATGTGCACACGAAACCACCGACTATAAGTTTTATTGGTCGTATAGTAGTAAGATAATTTTTCTTTTCAAAAGTGAATTTCACTATAAACTTCTAAGCACGATTAATAGGGTAAATTCTGCCCCCTCAGACTCTGGAGATACCCAGCCAAATCCTCATAGAAGGACTACCTTATATCTCAAAGTTGGCTAAGTAAGAATTCGAACCTGGAACCTATAAGTCACTAGGGTAACTCCAAACCACTACACCAACTCATTATTGATTGTTCGTAGTAAGATACTCGGTAACTTTGATAACGTGTTAAAATCTCAATGGTGGCAAGAAAAAATGAAATTCGACGTCTAGCTACTTACTACTCTACTTAACTTAAAATTAAAAAAAAATTGAATTCAAATTGGTCGAGAAAAAGAACCGCTAGTCGGAATTTGGGGAAAGATAGAGAGCTCTCTAGGCTCTCCTGATCAAATTGAGAGTTCGCTTTGCCAGTCCATGAATATGTCGCACCCAGCAGTTCGAGGAGTTGGCCAGATACGGATCGAAGCCCTGCCTCGAAAAAGTCAGGACTTTTGGGCAGATTCCAGTATCCGACCCATCTCTTTCTGCCGATTCCCCGGGTTGTCGGAATCTCTGGTTCGATCAGGACCAGGAGTCCCATTCATTCGTTTATGGGAGCGACTCTCTGTTCCCATTCTCCACCGGGTCATCAAGTGATTAGCCAGCTCAATCCATTTTTCCATCCGATGATCTTCACCCTAGGACTGACTCTGTTCGACCTGCCTTGATTGCCTAGCTAATGCTACCGTCGCAAGCAACCTCTACTAACGCTATAGTTGCAGCAAAGCAAGCTCTAGAGGGGTTTTAATGGTCCCATTTCATTTTCATGTATGGAACTTCTGATACCTGCAACAGAGTAAAAGCTGCGGTAATGCTTGCTCTCCTGGTCAATAGGCTATTCAAACCAATCCCCTAAGCTGTTACTGCAAGAGCTGCAGATCTGATCCTAGAATAGAAGCTCAACCCCGGTACTCTTTCATCAGCTGTGGGATGCTTAGACGGTACTAGTGCTTCGGTCAATGATAGCAAATACCAATTTACTAGTGGAAAAAACCGAAAAAACCATGTGCACACAATATATAACTTTTTATTATTATTTAAAACTTTAGAAGTTTAATCAAAGCAATATTATTATACAAGGTTATAAGTTTATTTGTTTCTAGCTGACCAGATTATTTGAGTCTAGTAACGTGAAGTTCCTTCACATTCGGTGCATCATCAATTCTCTTGTAAATACACGCGGGACATATTCTCCACAAAGATTCATATCATCTGATACCAACTTTCCAAACAAGTAAACAATTGCTATTAGACCAGAAAACTTGCATCATACATTACATACAGAGTATATGAAGATTAACTTAAACAAGAAACTACATCGCTAATGGAAAACACGATCCAAATACAGTATACTAGTACTCGGGAAGAGGAGGAGGCTAGAATATCCCAGTGAGAATATTTGCAGCTGTAGAGACAGCAGCACCCGTGATGGCGAATTGCACAATTTGTTCTTGCGAAGAATTATCTGATGTTAGAGCCAGAGCAGCGCCCGTCATTGCTCCTGCAACCGCACTGTTTCTCTGCACCCAATATGGGGACAAAATACACATTATTCTACAATATTAGCGCACTTCCATTTTGAAAGTCATAAGCTGCAAGTCATATTGGTCTCTCATTGTCGACAGAAACAATTATGTGGCTGCTTCAGACTTTAACAGTTAGTTGAATATCTATCAAGTTAAATCCCCGGTCGATGAGTCTAGACACTGTTATACTGGCGGTTCTCTAAACCGGACAAGATGGGTTCTTTCGAGTATGGTCTGTGGGTCAGATCACAAACATTCTTTTTTCCAATTTAAAAATGCTTGAAGTACTAAATATTCACGTTCTATGAATATCTGAAGTGTAAAAAAAATTATGTTGCGACTTTTGAAAATAAAAGAAGTTTGGAGACCATAAACATCAAAAGTAAACTTTCAATAACTTCCAATTTTTTGACACTTTTTTCTTCCAGCAGAATGTTTTGATCTGGCCCATCAGGCAAGAACCACAACTCAAATCTAACAATTCATAAGTGAACACATTTATGGCTCTATTGTTAAGAATAAGGGTAAGGATATTAGTCGGTGACATCGAAATATGAGTATCATCCAACTTTTCAGTAAATATAAGTATGCAATTTTAATATCAGTTTGACTATCAGTAACAAAAGTTTACCCAAGTAGACAACTACATAGAAATACTTGACAAGCAACATTTTTAGCTGAAAAAATAACGTCCGTGACTCCATTTCACATTTGAAGAGCTAGAGTAGTAATATACACAGATGAGGGATCTATGATAAGATGTTGAGTCAAACTAATAGGAAAAAAACTGCAAGTTAGAGGTGCCCTTTTGTACTCGTTACTTATAAATTATATGATATGATTTCAGGTTATCTTCATGTATAAAAACAATTAAATTACTTAATTCAAGAAACTGATTTTTAAATACTAATACACATTTTTTTAGATACTAATACACTTTTGTGATCACTTTTGATACAGAAACAAATGGTAAAATAATTATATGAGGATATTGATTCGGCTCTACCTAGCCTCACCAACGACAACCAAAATTACCAGTGTGACTTGCTACCTAATTTGCCTTGTACATCTAAACATAAGTAACACAGTAACAAGTAAAGTGAGCCTAAGAACTCACCCAATCATGAACACCTCGAGCTTCCTTCAAGCCATAAGTAAGACCAGAATACACTCCAGCAGCCAAACCTTTATGCAAAAAAAATCAAATTAAATGCCATCATACCAGGAGTTGAGGATGTACATTTACTCCGTATAAGATAAGCAGTTCATGTCAGGAATATAATTATCAACCAAATAGTGTTGGAGCATTCTTACCCCATTGTATAGATTCTTTCCCTGTGGCCTTCACCTAAATACATTAGCAAAAATGCTAAAAGTAAATTAATGGAGTTCATAATATTGGCAATGAAAAAGATACATTCCTAAACGTATCTTTACTAAATGGGAGAAAACAATGTCTGCGTGAACTTAATCATGCATAAGGTACGATAAGCAGCTATTAGAGCCTCGGAGACCATTTCCTACCATGTGTACCAGATACTATTATTTGATCGACTAAAAAATATATATCAATTAGAATAATCGATCTGCCATAACTGGTTAAGTTACAGAAATCCAAGGATTCATGACTTGGTTGGACTCCATACACATGACACTAGAAGCATAAGTTTAGGCTCACCTAATATTGAGTAGCTCGGTTTGTCAATTTTTATCTCCAATGAATATTTTTTAAAACTAGTATGACAAGGAAAGGGGTCAATCGCCCACCAGAGTGCTCTTATATGCTTAGAACCTTAAATTCATTTTATTTGATATCATTTTATTAGTTAGAATATACAGGTTTTATATTCATCCAATACATTGATCATCTATGAAACACTAAAACTCTGACCATTACACAACCCACCCAATTTGTCACCTAGGTTTGTGACCATATAAGAAAGTTACCAATATTGGCCTCAAATTGCTTTGACCCATAACCCAACCCGCCCATTTTGACACATTTACGCTATACAAGTACAATGGCTATGGCTTGAATGAAAATGCGTCTATTTCTTTCAGACCAAATCAAAATAAAGATGCTCAAAACATAATATGAACACAACCAACCAATAAAAATCAAAACTATATAACCCTTATTGTTGGAAACATTGCGTTACAATTAAATCATGCTTGAACATACCAAGCCTTCAATGGAACTGCTGTTGGATTCTCCTGCAAATCAACAATGTTCAAATCATAAGCAGTTCGGAAACCCGGACTAATAAAATATAAAAGATATGAATGCATACATACCCCTAAGACCTCGGAAAGGATTTTGCTTCTTCAGGCTACTGACACCAGTCCTGTCTCCACTTGCAGCTGGTAATATTAAGGTAAAAATTGTTGTTACAATCACTTTGTTTAAAAAAAAATAAAAAATAATACTCTTTTAGTGTGAATCAATATATAGATATAGATATCTCATATCTACTGACTTAGAGTTAGATATATATTTGCATGTGCCAATGTGGGATTAACCTACTTGGTAGAGGCTCTTGCTTTTGGGTACAGACCAAGGTAAAATCTTTGGCAATAGTATAATTTAGGATAATATATTTGCCTTTCTAAAAAACAAAAAAAAAAAATTATATTTGCATTTACTCACACAGACTAAAAAATGAAATTAAATATATATAACTCACTCTCAAGTGCAGTAAAATATGCCTCCCGTGTAGCCGCCTGAATTGCCCCAATCTGCGCCACACAAACACACACATATATATACTCGTAATGTATATCTATCACCTCATGCAATTATGCTAAACAAATACTCTTATATACTATGAAGATATATAGTGATAAAATATATATGTATATATATAGGGTACGTACACCAGCAGCAGTGACAAAAGTTCCAGCAATCCGATTAATAAGAGGATGTCCAAATTCTACTAAACCTCCGACGACACTGTTATCATCGTAACTCCTAACCTCATCCATTACCGATCTTGTCTCCAAATTATGTCCCATTATTTTCCTTCTTTTTCTTTTTTCCAACAACTAATAATATAATAATAATAATATTATGCCTGATGTTTTTTGTGAAATGATGTGGGAGAAAGAAAGTGTTAATGGAGGCGGTAGTGTGTCACGGGTGGCATTTATATGGTACACGTGTTAGTCATTTGGAGAAATGAATCGCCAGCTTCTATCTTACTGATTTGACACGTGGCACTATAAAACAAAAGTTTTTAAAAATCGAGGTGAATACCAGTTATCTTCAGTGAGTTTTGAAAGGTGAGCCTAGGTTTATTTTCATTTTCATTTGTATAGATATAGATGGTTAGACTAAATGGTATGAGGCGATTTCGGAGATGGGGCTTTTGACATGCAGCGACAACTAAGCAAATGGGCATTCTTTAAAAAAGTATGGTATGAGGCATCTTGACATCATGAGGTATCTTTTGTCATGTGTCAAGACCAAATGATTATTATTTTTTTTACTTTTTATTTCTTTATTACACTTTTATTTATATAATTTTATTTTTATACTTTTTTAATATATTTCATAAAATCCATTACATAAAACTAAATAACATAAAGTAAATAAAATTTCATAAAATCCATTACATAAAAACTAAATAACATAAACTAAAAATACGATGAATATCAAACATAAAAGTAAAAAAACAAAAAGAAAAGTCAAAAGAAAAATGAAAACAAACAACTTACCATTTTACAAGGACCATTTAGCAAATTTAGTCTTTTAACCTCACAAATCTGGATCTACATATATGTATTAAATCTGTATGTATCTATCTCTATATCTACCTATATATCACGTAAAAGAAAAAGAAAAAAAGGAGGAAAAAAAAAGTCTCCTCTCTCTCACCTTTGAAGGCTTTGGAACTTGGAAAAGTGTATACGTAGTCAACGGTTTTGCCATTCCGCCCAAGCCCAATTTTGAAGCCGGGACGCCCTCCGGGGTAGGGGTGTTGATGGGTCGGGTTAATTGAGTTTCGGGTTATTTGGTTTGGGTTATTCGGGTTTTGAAGAATTATAAATTAACCCGTAACCCAAAACAAATAAGATTTGGGTTATTCGGGTTCGGGTTTTTTGGATCGGGTTTTGGGTAACCAAATAAAATGTGATTGAATTTACGTGCATTAGTTACGCAACATTACAACAATATAATTTCAATTTCAAAAACTTGAATAATAGTGATACTTATATATAAGTTCTTTATATCCAAAAGTGTTGATTATGCGTTTTTTGAATTCTTGCATGAAAAGATGATTGTATTATTATAATAAAAGTCATAAACAAAATAAATAAATTACAAACTATATAAAAATATAAAAACTACCGATATTAAATAAACAAATTTTGACAATATAACTCTTCTTATATTCATATTTTTATCATATTTTATTAGTGTATTTTTAAACATCCATTATTATTTAACTTTGTACGTTTCTGATTTTGTTTATAAATAAAAATTTTGATATTCAAATAATATATACTTTAAATGTGTTATATTAGTGTATACATATATAAACGCATCTTAATTGGGTTATTCGGGTTGACCCAAATTATAAAATTTTCATCCGCAACCCAAACCGAAATAAGATTTGGGTTATTCGGGTTTTGAAGAATTATAAATTAATCCGCAACCCAAACCGAATAAGCTTTGGGTTATTCGGGTTAACCCAAATGACGACCCACAAACCAAACAACCCAACCCGTTTCACCCAAACCCATTCGGGTTGGGTCGGGTTTTTTGGGTTTGGTTATTTTCAACACCCCTACTCCGGGGTGATGTTCACGGCGTCCCAGCCGCGTTCCAGCGGCAGATCCACCCCTCCGACGCCTCACACCACTCCGTCTTATATAGCCGAAACTTTTATTATGTGAGCGAATTTTAAAAGTGTTTATTAATGTTAGATTTTGCGAAACATTTATATTTAACAGAGTCTATTCGGGAAACATATATTAATATTTTTTCTAATTATTTTGAAATTTTAATATGAATAACTACGCGTAATATGCGGGATGAACATATATAACTAAAGACATTTTAAAGTATATAATACTATACATGAATAACTGTAGATAAAAGAAAATGACAAATTAACCTAAAAAAAAAAATTAATGACATTTTGAAAACTACACAATATTTGAGACAATATCTAATATATAATTTCTTGTAAGAAGATGATCAATTACTTATAGGATTACATATTCACGTTAATTTATAATTTGTTATCCTTTATTAAAATGGTACATGTTTATTAAATACTTTAACTTTTTTGAGATTCAAAATATATCTTTTTAATCTCTACTTACAAATCTATTACATTTACCTGATAAGTCAATGTTTTTTTTTTAGTTTTTTTCCTGAATAAAGTGTTCTTTTTCATGTTTATAACATTTTTAGAAACATTATTAAAATTAAATTTAAGAATACATGTCTTTATTTTAGCTCCTATATAAAGGAGCAACCTCCCCCAATCTTCTCAAATTACATGTCTTATATAAGTAAAAATATCTTTTATCATTTAACACACTTACCACCTAACATATATGGTATAGCAAAAATATCTTTAATAAAATAATATACAACATCTATCTACCAACCCCTAAAATAACTAAACACCATTATTTTACATCAATTACCTTTACATTAATAACCTACATTAATTATTCGCCTTCGCCACCAATCACCACCGTTGTTACCATCGTTGTCGCACTGCTTCTTAATTACTACAACTAAGAACATATTCGTTCTCGAGAATTGCACGGCACACTTCTAGTAACTCTTAAAGAATTTAAAATATAAACAATAATTAAAATAAACATAGTGATTTAATATATGTATATCAATTTCTAAGATTAGATAAATAAGTAAAAAGGCATGGGTTAAAATCATATAAAAATCATACAAGTTAAAGTGTTTAAAGGTAAAAATTATAAAGGTATTCAAATTGCTTAGTAAAATTCCAAAACATACTCTACAAACTCAAACTTTTGGTAACAATGGAAAGTTAACGACATTTTATTAAGATAAATCTTTTATATTAATAAAATAAAATTGTTTTTAAAAGTTATTTTTAGAAAAAGAATGAAATGGCAAGCCTCCCCTTTTGCTAGCACAATATTAAAAGGGTGTGACATCATAATTTTTTATTTTTTCTTATTTTATATTGCTTTTTTTTGTGCCTAAATTCAATATTTACTTCTTTAGCTATCTCAAATTTCATTCTTTTTTTGCTTTTCTATCCTCATATAAATCTTTTTTAGAACATATATACTATGATAAATGAATAGTCATCAACATTAACATTAAACCTATATTTTTTTAATAAGTTCAAATTTTTCATGTTTTTTTCTAATAGTGATCTGGTTTTTTTTTCCAATATTGGTTTCACTTCTATTTTTCTTATACTACTCCTTTCAATAATTTTTAATCAAATTTTCATATTTATATTATGTATATATATTTATCTTTTTATCTATAGAGATATTCAATTTTGGTGCATCACAATTTACATATAAGATATTTGATGAAATGCCACACATGGAATAGTTATGCTACCAAGTCACTTCCGAATCTTATACTCTTTTGTTACGAGTGAAGTATATTTTTTCTATGTTAAATTTTGGGTGTAGAAGAAGTGATTTCGCCAAAATCAAAAGCTAAACATATGAACCAATGTAATTACATTAGCTCATTAGAGACTATGCAAAATCTGATTGTATAAACTTATAAATATTATATTGTGTTCTACTTGAATATTAGTTATGATAGAAAATGTAACGCTTACAAAAATTAAAACAATATTTAGTAACTATTCTATATTTTTACAGCTTAATTATTTTGTAAACTATTCGAACATCATCATCAATGCTTGACTCCTACAAAATGTATTCAACTATTTCTTAAAATGAATTTTGAAATTTAAAGTTTTTAACTATTAGAGTTTTAACATTCTGGTTAGAATCAATTTTAAAGTTTTTAACTATTAGAGTTTTAACATTCTGGTTAGAATCAATTATTAAAGTTTTAAGTTGTCATGGTTAAAAATCAATTATTAACATTCGGGTTAAAACCAACTTAACTTAAAATACCCGGGTTGAACTTGAGTTGATTAGCTAGTATATGTGTAACAGGAAAATATAAGGTATACCATGAATATAAAAATTATATATCCTAATCTAGAATCTAGATACAAAAAAATATTATTATATATTTTTATTTTTTGAATATAGCAAGAAGAATAATCACATTATGTACACACAAAAAGAGAAATTCAAACAAATAAATATCCAACTTTCCTTTACTTATATTAATCCATCGATATGATGCATTGTATACTATCTTATATAAGATAAAATTCTTATCAATTCATTGGTAATAATTTATATGGTATGTAAACGTAAATGTCATGTTGAAAGAGAATGTAAATTAGTATTTAACATTTAGTAATTAATTAGTATTTAGTAATTTAGGGAATAATCTAAAAAAGGTAGATGATGTAAGCAAAGTAATCTAAAGGTTAGAATTCAATTTTGTTTTTCATCCAAATGTCATGATTTTTTTAAAAATGAATTTAAGGGTTTTTTTTATTATTATTGGGAGATACTTAAATTACATAGAAATGTACGCTCGGCTACATAAAAATCAGTTATGATAATAATAATTAGTATGATTAAACTATAACTAACTAATAAAAATTCAAAAAATAATACTCCCTCCGTCCCATTTTAGTTGTCCACTGTTGACTTTCAAAGTCTTTTTGCTTCAACTTTGACCGTAAATATTTTTGTTTGTATTATATAATACTTGATGAAAGTTATATCATTGAAAAGTTCGTTTAAATCAAATTTATTTATATATTTTATATCAAGTGTTATAGAATATAAACAAAAATATTTACGGTCAAAGTTGAGACAAAAAGACTTTGAAAGTCAACAGTGGACAACTAAAATGGGACGGAGGGAGTAAATATGAAGATGTTATTAAACTACTAATTTAACATATTCTTATTAAGGATCCTCTCAAGTTTTTAACTTGACTGAGGGGTCAAGTTAAGAACATCTTAACCCTTGAATTAAATTTAAGGGTTAAGATTCAAATATCATATTTGAATCTTGATTCTTGTCCTCTTGGATTTAATTCAAGGGTTGAGATCTCCCTAACATGACTACTTGAGAGAATCACATCCCATAAATTAATAGTCGATAAATTAATAACCCCAATAAATTAATAATTTGTCTGGCTTGTACAAAATTGAACGTCAATCGATAAAATAATAAGATAATAATTTTTTGAAACCAAGTGTAAATATATTGGTCTCAGCAAAACTATAAATTAATAATTCGTTAAATATTTCAACTTTTTAATATTATTTAGTAAAAAATGAATCTAAGTCACCTTTTTTTTAAACTTTAAATCTACGTTTAGTTCATCTTTAAATTTCTCCATTGCATATAAGAGTCGAGGCATTGTGTTCACATATTGCAACAAACAGTTGTGAGTTGTATCCGTTTGCAATGCTTCTATCCGAGTGGCCGGTTTCAAAGCTACTAAATCATCTTGAACTTCATCATCAATCAGATTTTGTGTTGGTAATGCATATCCGTCATTAAGTTCTCAAGGTCACGAATAACATCTCCTGAATTTACATCATTTAAATCACTTGATCCAATTGGATATGTTAAAAACATGTCAAAAGCAATTTATTGTGGATTTTTGTTTCATCTAATGTGTGAATGTACATTGGATGAGATAACTTTGAAGATTATACATGAACCTCTTTAAAATAATAGTTACTTAATTTATCGATATAATAATATCTCGTTAAATTGATAAAATATCTCAGTCTCGACATTATTAATTTATAGAGGTTTTACTGATATGATTACTTTTATGACTTTATAATGCTCCTGGGAGTATTTTTTTTTCCGTTGTATATATCGTACTGAATGTACGTATAAAATTTCATATGTATATTGTATACTTGCCTTCAAATTGTCTTTGATAATATAGATGGAATTTCTTGAATCTTTACCTAATTAAATTAAATGTAATTATTACGTTAAAGATTTCCCCACAGCATTGATGAAACATTAACCATTATCAAGTTGATCCGGTTATTTGTACTTTTACGAGGTTATTATTAGGTAATATCTTAAGGGAGATAAAGAAAGAGTGTTAGAAAAAAATGAAATAATCAAGCTAACTCGATGAGACCGTATACATTTAAATTATACAGACTTGCTCTTTCAAGCAACCTAATTAGATAAACCTTATCCTGAATAGAAAACCTCAAGTCATTTCTCATCTATATAATGATATAACACAAAGACTTTATGTTCAGTAAATTTATCTGAAGTTCATAGTGTAAATTGATAGCTTGTAACCAGATTGTTGATAGTGAAAACCGATAGCTCACAGTTTTTGTAAAGGAACAAGAGTACTATGTAGTTAAAACTTATAAATATATATATAAATGACATACAAGAAAAAACTGTTTTTCGTTTTTCAAAAACTGAGATATCTTTTCATAAGTTCAAACTAGTATGTAGTTAAGATATCTCTTCATAAATTCAAACCAATATTTAGGAATTTACACCCTCCATATTTAAATTATATGTAAGCCAATCAAAACTGTACTTGTTAGTTAGCAATGTCATACTCAAACTCTCACAATACGTGCTAATATTCATTTAACAGTGAATGATTTGGTTCCAACTTATACCAACCACCAGCTTTTGTGGGGGAAAAAAAATCATATTAGTATATATCCTAAAACCCGTGCAACGGGTTTCGTGCCCGTTATTTCCTCCAAAATTTAGAAGACTATATATAGCAAGTTTACCAAATTAGACGTTAGAAAGTTAAACGGGTTGAATGGCAAATGCTTTAATTTTTCGCAAACAACTCAGGATCGAGTCCGTTCATCCATATTTTTTTTTAATTTACAGTTCAACTTGCATTTTAGGCTCCACTTGAAACATTTTAATAACTTTAACTTATTTTTAGTGTAATTTAAATATATTATTATTACTTATTTATTTTCCATATTTTTATTTTAGTAATAGTGTTATTATTATTATTGTTATTATGATTATTGTTGTTTTAAATTCTTTTAGTTATTTCTATTTATATGAATTTTCCTTTGCTAAACATCAAACGTTCGGACAATTTTATTAAAATTTTGTTATTAAATAATTTTAAATGTATAAAGGTTTTCTCTTATATCTTCAAAGTATAATCTTTGTAAAGTTTTAAATATATCGTTATGACGTGTTTATTTTCTAAGTCAAAATATTTCAATTGTTTCCATTATGAGTAATTTCACGAGTTGCAGAATAGCCCAGTATGTCATTTGCCTAACCGAATTTCAAGGTGATAAAAGAATTGTTTATTGCATTTGCCGACTTATATAGTTATTTGGTGTGGTCTTTGTTTATAAGGTTTGGTCAATAATTCTAAATTATAGTAAACTTCATTTTATAATTGTTAATATGTTAAACCCACAACAAAGCGTGGATAACCTTTTATATAACTCCGGATCTTGATAAGAGAGTGTTACACAGTCAATGTCATATTTTATTATTATATTTAATTCTTACCGCACACAATAAACGTAATGCCATCGGGCAACGCACAGGGTGACGTAACTCGTTCTACTCTACTGTTTGCAATTGCACACACCCCGTTTATATGTTTATACCACATTTTGCCTATTTTGTTTTTAAGTTATAAATCTAAAACCCTCATTTTGGTATGCAAGATTGAAAACCATCTAAGTTGATCAAAAACATATCTTTTTAATAAAATGGTTGAAAGCCACATATCTATATCTATACTCGCTAATAAAAGAAATGTCATTTTTTTTCTTTAAACTTTTCGGCCTTTGAATTACCAAGTATGTCATTACTCTAATAACTATCACTATCCATTGAATGTCCCAAAATACTCTTAGCCACTAACCTAGCGTTATCTCACACATACAACAAAAAACACAAACATCGTCTACGGTCTTCACCATCACACACTCACCCACACAACCGCCCTCTTCACTCAACCGGCGACAGATCATTTAACTGCCGCTTTTAAAAGATGTTGCCGCAACCCGCAGATATCTTTGTAGTTTTTGGGTAAAGAGAAAGCCACACAAAGACAAATTGTATGTTAAATTAAAGTATTTCATCATTTTTGCATAATAATACTCTCTATCATTCATTTCTAATACCATAGACGATGGTTGCTGGGACCGGGATTCTATTTCTAGTTGGAAATTTTCAATATCATATATAAAATTTTTACAAATATTTTAGTTTAGTTTAAAACTTAAAAAACCTTAACTACTATTTAACACTATTAACCATTGTGCATCGAAAAGAAACATTCTACTAAGCTATCATTAAAGTGGGGGTTAAAAACCAAACACATACATTAAGAAATTAGGGATACCATCAAATGCAGTAACAAAAAATGAGTAAGTGTGTTGAGAGGAAAAATTTGACAGAAAGCTGTTGGATATTCCCTATATAATTGTATAATGTACATATAAATACCAACTACGCCTTCATCGCCACTAAATATTTCAAGAAAAAATTGTGCATTACAACGGTCATTACATTGGGCGTTTTTACGATCCCATTCTATCACATATATAACAGTTTCAGATTGCTAAAACTAAACCACTTGAACGAGCATAAGTTTAACCAAAATTGCAAGAACACGAATATAAAGTTATATATTAGATAAAAAGCATCAAGACTTATTACCTGACTGGAAATAATGGTAGCACCGCCACCAAGACCACCGCCTTTGCAATGATACTGTACAGTATGCTCTCCCACCACTGTCCACTACTGGGAATATCACTAACAATGTTTCACTTTTATCCACCATTCGGGTCTTTTTTTCAAAAAAAAAAGTGCTTCCACCATATGCAAGTGAAACAAAATAGATCGTCACAAAAAGCCTGAATGACCCATAGGTTTAAGCTCAGGATCCGTTTGAGTCCATCTTGGTAACAGCTTCTAAAAAATCTTTATCTGCTTCTTTTTCCTCATTTAGACTGGTATTATCTTTAACTTCATCACCCTTATCATTGGGTTCATTATTTACTTCTTGCGTATTTGTGGTAACTGTAGTTTTCTTGGAAGGTAATACAGTTTGACTAGAGCAGAATGTAGCAAACACACCTTTTGACTTTGGGTTTTTCCCTCCCAATCTCCGTCTTTTAGCCAATTCAGGATCTGGTTTGGAAGCTGGAAGTTTTCTTTTCAGTGTAAACTCTAGAGATCCTGCATCTTCTTCAGATTTTTCTGGCTTCTTCCTTGGTGGTGGCTTGTAGTCCTCGTCATCATCATCATCATCTTCATAGTCAACGAGTCCACCAGGTCTAGGGCTAGAAAACGATTAACCAACAGAGTAAAGCTTAATTTATTATACTATCACTGGCTGCTACGAAAAGTATATATCTAACAAGAAACCATTTATCTCAAAAAACCTAGAGAAGGAACCATTTACCCATTTGACTAGGAATGGGTCGGTATGGGTTATGTTTGATCTCATATGGGTCACATGGATTGTATAAGTTTACCCACTATGTACTTCATGGCTCATTTTGTTGAAAGATTTAGATATAGATTGTTATTGTAATATTATTAGTTTTTGTGGTGTTGGTGGCCCATTGGTAAGGTCTTTGACCTTGGGGGGATCCACCTGGGTTCGAGTCCCACTTCCCACATTTGTGGGGGTGGATTAATAGGGATTTTTCGAGAGTCCTGAGTTTCATCCCAGGCATGCGTGTACTTTAGGAGTAGAAGTAGATTAGAATGCCGTTCTAAAAAAAAAAAAATTATAGTAATACTTTATAAAGAAAAACTTCATCATGTACTGGTTCAAGGCAACAAACCCAAATTGTGTCAATCCACAAAAAATTTACCCAAGCTGCCCATCTAGCCACCTCTGGAAACAGTAAACTGTAAAGGGAACATCTCCAATCCAGATATCACAAAAGATTGCAGATACAATACCAGAAACCAAATAAAAGAAGTTACCTTAATGAAGAGAAGTTTGCAGGTGAGCCATTGGATAAAGGGGGCTGTGCACGTACTCTTGTTGTACGAGGCCTTGATGCAGATGTGGAATCTTCTTCATCGCTGTTGGGAACCCAAGATTAGAAGGTGTTGGGCCAAATATCAAGTGGTAAGAAACTAAATAAAAAAAAAGGGTAAAGGAGGCACCCTGTCCCCAGAACCACATTGGATTCCCATCATCCCACCAGTAAGGGCTATAATGCCGATAAAATACCTTCACTTAATACCCACATGATTTGGGCATCCCTAAGGATCGAACCCGCGTCTCTCAACTTCACATGTGGGCCCAAGCTGCATTGGTAACGGGTACCACCCATCTATTGATGGATTGGCTGGTAAGGTATGGGCTCATAAAACTTTTTAACATTTTTTCAAAAATGGTAAATGATTTGTGTTTCATGCTTTTATTTGATTAAAATAATATGATGTGAGGGCCTTATATTCACCTCCCATATATAATATATACATACATAAACCATATATATATATATACATATATGGTGAGAACTGTGAGAACCATTGAAAAATCATCTCTAAGGGCTTTGCCCTTAGAATTAAGGGCTACGCCCGTACCGTAACAACCGTCACCATCTCTTGGATCGCCGCCCATCAAATCCATACCATTCTCATATGCGTCCGGTGACAACCCCTTTAGAACGGATGAGGGCAACGCCCGTACCGTATCCATACGTTTTCTTAACACATAACCCATATGATTTTTTACAAAAAAAAAATTTTATTTTTATTTTTTTTTGGAATGGGTTTTTGTTAAAATAAAATAAAAAACAAAAAAAGTTTCAAAAAATGAAAAATAAAAATTAAAAAAATAAAAAACCACACAAAAAAGAAGAAAGAGGGAGGGAAACTAGTGGTTCTCACGGTTCTCTCCATATTTGTTGTTCTCACGTTAACCCTACCCTACATATATATATATTAATAATATGTGGCTTTAGATACCTAAGCTTGGGTATAGAACCCCTCACATTTTGATATCTTAATCCATAAAAAACATGGGGCCCAATCATCAGTGCCGGCTTATCTATATATAGAGGTTAGGCATGGGCCTAAGGCCCCCAAAATACAAAGGCCTCCATTTTTTATATTTTGGGTTTAATGTTTTTTACTTTAGACTTTTGTGTTAGATGTTATTACTATACAAGGGTAACAAGAATGCCCAAGAAAACAAATAGGCAAATAAACTTCATGGCCTCATGAATGACCTTTACAAAAAAAAACACCACACAAATGAAGTTACAACCTTCAAGGAAAAAAAGGAAAAAAATAAACTAACTATTAAGAAATCGAAAAGTCCGACAGTCGATTTTCACTCTCAAAAAAGAATTCCAACGAGTTAGTGATTAAATCTTGATTATATGAAAGACTTTCTCCTAAAAATGGTGCAGAATTTTGCTTCTTTGCGTTCTTTTCACATAGCAGCCTAGTATATAAGATGAACTACTTTTTTTCTGCTTTTTGTGTTTACTTTAATTTGTATGTTAATCAACTAGGCCCCCAAAATTAATCTCGCTTAAGGCCCCCAAAAAGCTTAAGCCGGCACTGCCAATCATTTATCTAGTATACAATAAATTATAAAAAATTAATATGTGAGGGGTTTTATACCCAAACTTGGGTATCTAACAGCCATATAATCACTTTTCTCCCTCTCTCTCTATATATGTAATATAATATAATATGCAACGCCCCCTTTTCAGTAAATTTCAGATTTGAATAAACCTCTTTTTCCATTAATATTTACAAAATAATAATCGCAGGTAGCAAGACTAGTCAAAGATAATATTTCCCTTTAAAAAAAGCTTGACTTGGTAAATTATTAGTACAAAATACATACGAAATTAACTATAGTTTTCAACTTTCTATCAAAGTCCCCAAATTCAGGCATTCAGCCTAATTACTAAACAATCTTATTTTTAAGGATCCATCACTGCAGCATTTCATGTTTTTGATGGTCAAACACTTCATCAAACTAGGCACATAGTCAATCATCGCTTTTATATTGGAAGTACACAATCAAGAGCCAACTATACCTGTCCTCATTGAAGTAATCCTCTTCTTCCTTCTCAAGTGCACGCTCATCCGTACGCTTTCTAGCATTCGGTGCGTAAGGACCCGTATGGTTGGTTACCTGTTCCATGAGCTGTAGACCCGATTATGAGATACCAAAAATTCCAAATATGTGTGCATCATGGTAGAAACACAGACGTTTCTTTGACCTATGTAAATATCGCGGCAGGATATCGATCTCCATATATAATAATTAATAATGCTTAGTAGAAATATTAAAAGTCACGCTTAAAAGTGTCAATATTTGATAGATTAGTGGTAATACTTACAAATATTAGTTTTTACTATGTTGTTTTTAGGTTTAGACCTAAAAAAAAAAACCTGGAAAACCAAAATCCCACCAAAATTTGGACCGATATCGGTGGGATATCGGTATATATCACGGATTACATTGGAACCGACATTTGGATCGAAATTTTAGAAGGCCGAAAACCAAAAACCCGCCAAAATTGACTACAGTCTTTGACAAGGCAACTTAGAATGTTTGGCATATTTGAACAGAGAAATGCTAACACATGTTAAGAGCAATGAATAGCCTGACTCATGGGACTAAAAATGTTAACAGTATGGATGAGATGCAATACGTTTGAATCGCTTGACCCAATCGACGAATTATGTAATTAGATAATACTTCTGGCATAATTCAAATAATTCCATATCTAACTTTGGACGAATTACCAATGAACAAGCCTGATCCACATTTCAGATTAGTGTACAAGTATACCTGCTCATATCTAACTTTAAGTGACTGAATGGAAGGTAAACTGTCAAATTGGACCAGCTGGTCCCAGAATTTTTCAACTAAATACTTGAGTAGTATCTTCAGATTTTCCTGTGTAAAAGTTACAAAGTCATCAGAGAATAGTAGCAGCCATAAGTCGTAATGAAAGACATTAACGAAATGAGTACCTTACGAATGTACTCAAAGAGTTCCAAAACTGCGGAGTTCAATAGATTATAGCGGCTTCCATTACTAACAAAAACATCTACTATTGATTTAAATAGGTTGTTCTTTGCAAAATGATTCATGAGTTGCTCATCCTGCAAAAAGTGTCGCATAATATTACCTCATTTAAGTGCCCGAAAGATGCTATATGATTACATGAACATATTGACCTAAAAGTCAATTAGCAAGTCATCACTATTAGTCACAGTAGCTACGTCGAAGAAATCTAAAAATAATTCGAAATAATCAAATTGCAGTTCTGTAATCTACTGGTGGGAATAAATAATCCATAAGTAAATGTTGTAATTTATACACTTACATATAATTGGTTTCAATCATTTAAGTTTTATATCAAAAGCGAGTCAACAAAAAATTAGCTAGAAAGTGGAATCGATCAAAACAGGTTAGAAGCCACAATAGGTCTACTTTATTGAATACAACCTTCGTATTGGTTAATCAAAAACTAATACTTGTGGTATTGCGATTCAAGATTAATGCACCACAGATTTATAAACTTAGATGAAAAAATGTTAGCATGTCATCCCAGCCCTGCCCATTACAACTTTGACCCATTATCCAGCTCACTTGTCTCCCCCATCTTACCAACTATAATTGCAAGCAATAATAACAGCATGTAAATTCACTGTTGTATAAATACTCACATAACTTTCAGCCAGAACAGAAACATCGTCTTTGATTGTCCTCTCATAGGCAGTTTAACGATTTCTTAAACTACAAAGGTGACACAATTTACTTACTTTAAGTGAGATTAGAGTTCGAGTGAAACGAATAACTGCAGCCACAAGATAGTTTTCCTTTCTACAAGTCAGACTTAAAACTTTTTCTGGTACACCACTAAGCAAAAGTTTGGACCTGTAAAGAAGAAAAGATAACAAAATCACACTCGAGTTTCTGAGCCAAATCTAAACCCCCAGAGAGAAGTCAAGTACCTACTTTATTTTATGAGGATGTTGCAAAACACAAAAGCATAAAAGGTCATATATGTTCAAAAGTATTTCAGGCTTTGCAGTAACTGCGTTTCCAAAATTCCCGTTAGAACTTGTGGATTTATGAACAGCCTGGGTTGGAGGACATGATGATGTTATCACATCAAGAAGCTCATCTAGATGCCTCTCGTAGAAAATATCAACAATAGCATCTCTCTGCAACATATTTGAAACAAAATCGAAGACATCAGAAAGATAGCTTGCTAATTTACAGATGAGAAAAAAAGAACAGTTCTAGCAGCAGATACAAAGAGGTCAACTTTTGACACATTTACCTATATTGGTCAATTTTGGGTTTTATATTATATCTCTAACAGGTCAAATAAGTCATGGGATAAAAGGTTTGATCATAAAAGACTAGTTTAGAATGAGTTGTACTCAAATGTATTCACAAATTATCAGAGCTTGTAATCACCATTTGTTACTAAAAGACCATGTGAGAAAAAACACTGAATGTATGTTCCTTTGATACAAGACCTTATAAGTTACTGACTGTCACCAAATAACCATTCTTCCACGCCAACTAATTTATATATAATCTATAATACATGATAAAGAATTCACAATTTTTTTAACCCTTAAAATTTCAAGATTGGAAATTACCAACTTGATTTATATATATTTCCTTTTACACTTACACTTTAACATACCCTTGGACCTTAATTTATATAAATATTTCCTTATACATTTAGTCAAACTTCAATTTCTATAATTAACTCATTTAGTTACTAACTTAATTTGTTTTTATTACGATTTTAACAATTGACAAGTTGTTACAGTGATGCAAAATTGGAGTGATTTCAGTTTGTTATCTCAGCAATTAATTATCTGATGTTTACAATCAGGTTGACTTGATAATATATTAACCTTGGTTTTACAAGGCGATAGGCGCACAAAAGTGACAGGGCCCATTTCCAAAGCGCAGAGCGCAAAGAGCGGCGAGCTTTTCGTACGCAAGGCGCACACTTATGAAAAAAAAAGTATAAATTATTTATATAGTATTTATAACACATAAAATACCAAAACACCATCATTAAGAGCTTCGTTTAAGTCTCTTCCATCCCTTTGCAAAGAAACCCTCAAAAGATTGTTGGTCTTGTTGAGGTAGAAGAAAGAAGAGATCAATCTTGTTGAGAAAACAGATAAGAAAAAAAAATTACTTTTAAGGAAAAAAATCTAGTTGTGTACAAAAAGCTGCTTTTTAGTGCCTGGGCTTAATCCAAAAGCGCAAAAAAGTCCAAAAAGCGCTTGCTTTTTGTACACCCAGAGCCTTGGGTACCAAAAAGCTCTAAGGCTTGCGCCTCGGTGCACCTATCACTTAACATTTTTTTAAAACCAAGATATTAACAAAAACAATAATCAGTTTTAACCAAACACACTAAACTGATCAAGTAGCCTAACCTGTCCTGCTGGCGTATAGTTATCCAAAAGACTACGAATTATCTCAAGAAATTGACAATGCATGGAATCCCCGAAATCTTCGAGCATACCTTTCACCTTTCAACACACACAGCAAAAATTTCATTAAAACCGTCACCAAAAATAAGAAACATGTGACAAGATAGAGCTTGTGGACATACCAAAAGTCCAAATAATGAGGCACCTTCTTGCCGACTAACATATGAACGCAACAAGGATGGATCCTGGCTCACAAAGAGCATGAGGATGTCTGTCCTGCATCCATCATATTTTCCTCCCATAAGGACGACATTACATGCAAACTAAAAAAAAACTTGTGAGTATAGCAAAGACATAAATCATTTACCCAGTCAGAATGAGCTTCTTATCTTGACTCCGCAAAATATCAGCAATCACATCAAATATGCCTTCACTCACAAGATCTCTGAAGTGTCAAAACATGCAGATCTTTGTCAGAATGTTAAATCACACAAGTGACGTTGAAGTTGAAGAATATCAGCAAATATACCTGAAGAGCCGCAGTTGATGAACCATCTGCAAGCTCTTGCTTAGGTTACAGAATTCTTGCAAGAAATATACCTATACCATAAACAAACTTAAATAGTAAATTTGCTGATAATTTAAACTTTAATATTCTGATTTTGCAAAATCACGGGTGTACTACGTTTTCTAGCCATGATACACATTGACCAAGCAAGAGGCGGGTAGGTATTAAATCAAAAAAGCTGTCCCTGTAGCAAAAATATAAGGCCAGTTACATCATTTAACTTACAGACATAACAACATGGTTACTTGGACTATGTGTAACCTTTTGTACAGATCGTAAGGAACATGTCAAATTGAGTTGAACAAAAAACACCATTTGCCCAGAATTCATATTACCTTATTAATCATCTTACGAAATTAGTAAAATGAATTAAAGGATTTATGAATATAGTAATACACTTTAAGTGACTTTCGACCAGTGTAATTATTTAGCAAATATTTGCATTCCTCCGTCTAACGCGTTAGATACACTATAAACTAAATCGACGCATACATAAGTAAAATGGGTAAAAACTGCCAACTCTAGTAACCATGACAAATGCTCCTGCATGGTTTAAAGAAAACCAAACATAACATAATTAAGAACCCTTGTTTACCAAATTTGTCTTGGATTCAGGACCCCCAGAAGGCGATTTTAGCCTAGTAAACAGCTCCTTAATAAAGGTATTATCATCTTTTAACATAGTCACAACCTACAAGAAAATAAAATTTTATTAAATAAAGAATAACAATCAAGGGCGAAAGCTACACAAATGAAATTTAAAGACCTCACCATTCCATTATTAGAGTGTATTATGGAATTCAAGCTTGCAACGGTTGGCTCATCCAATACTCTTGGCAAGACTACATCCTAAGAGATATAACAATACATTAGAATTCTACAACAAACAATAGGATTAAACTAAGTAACATTAAGTAAGATACCTTGAGGTAACTGATTCTGTATGTCTGATGTATTTTCGAGAGCGTCAGGGGATCTTTAATAGGTATGGCCTGTACAATAATACATCACTAAATTAATAGAAGATAGTAAGACTATAAAATGCTTTTGTTTCTCTTCATCCTTTACACACACAGCCACCAACAAGGTGGCCTAGAGGTTAGGCTTCCTATTTCCTGAAAAGAGGTCTCGGGTTCGAAACCTCCATAAGTGAACATCTTGGGGTGGCCAGGGAAATGGTCGGTCACGGCCATGAGGATACCCAGTTAGGCCGCGTACATCTGAGTCAAAAAGAGTCGCCATCCCCTGATAACCTGAACACAGAGAACCTCCATTGTTTACCGAATTATCCTTAACATATAGCTGCCAATAGACTTAAGTACCTCTTTGAATACCACATGTTCTTTAAGGAAGTTCCGATGATGGACATGAGATACATCAGGGTCATCTACACAAGGATATAAAACAGCAAAAATGAGTTATATTCTACTATGATAAACCATTAATCTCCAAGTAACTAATGGAAATAACACAATTGCATTTAAGCTGATCTTCAGATAGTTTTCAGGGGATCTCTTCAAACAAAATGTTTCCATATGTCACCACATTCCATATTAAATGAAATACATCGACAGTGAAAACAAAAGACTCTTCCATAAATACTAAAAAAATTGGACCAAATCACATATGTGAGCAAGTAATAAAATTAGAGGTGGCCAGATATATGGTATGGGCAGGTTGGGTAACCAGTCATCTTATAGTATGTTTCAAAACAGGTCAAGTTGACCCTAAATCATTTTCGGGTTTTGTATAAAAAAACAAGTCTAGTTGACCCTAAATCATTTTCGGGTTTTTATAGATGGCTGAACTCTGAAGCATTAAATAATAATGACAATATAAACATAAACCTATCAATAAACAGCATTCTGACAATATAAATGTAAATCTATTAATAAGTCGATAGGAGGATGTATGGATTGAGAATACATGTTGTCAATGGTCAACCCTCTTTGAAGGGTTCCTTTTTAGTTTTAGTTTAAACGTAGTTACTTGACCCATTTAATATTATATATATATATAACAAATCTGCCAAAAATATAAGCAAGTGGGTCAAAGTTGTCACTTGTAGGTAATATGCCTGAGCATGTGTTTCAAAAAATGCCTGTATAAGATGAAAAGGGAAAAAAAGATGACTATCGTATTGACGTGTGCTATATAATCTGTAGGTTCTCAAATATCCAAATATAACTAGTCGCTGGCAAAGAGCTCCCTGCTGCAACTATTATAAATGAAATTATATATAAAGTCATTACACTACCTATGATAGTGTAGTTCGTATCTAAACTACAAGATATAAAGAGCTCCCTGCTGCAACTATTATAAATGAAATTATATATAAAGTCATTACACTACCTATGATAGTGTAGTTCGTATCTAAACTACAAGATATAATCAGCCGTTAGTTTCAACATAACAATTGATGAAGGAATGTGAACGACATAACAAGTGTAATACGAACTAACAAATAAAAACAATAATCGTTTCTTACATTAAGTACTATGCTAATTTACTTGGCATTTTTCTCATAATTGTCCCTTGTGTGCATTTATAATGCTTCTAAAGCAATTATTCTGCATACAAAACATAAGCTAGTTTTGGATTTGTAGGCACTGACGACTTATCCTGGCGCTTGTAGCATGATGGCCTCAGGTAATTCATATATTCATTGGTAAAATAAAGCCATAACAATTCTTATTAGTTATACTGATTAGAAAGAACAAAGAAGAAAGACAACCTTCTAAAAGTAATTTCTCGATGTAAGCAACAGCAGTATCAAAATATTGGTATTTATACAATGCCAACATTAATATATAGCTACGTATGGGTAAAATAGATAGGGATACTTGCGCCAAAATCAGCATAAGGAATAACTTCCAAACTAAAACCTAGGATGTATATGAGCCAAGCTCCTTGCAAACTATTTGAGATTTGACACCTAAGAGCTCAAGTCGAGCTGAGCCCAAACGAGCTTGAGCCAGGTTCAAGAAGATCACTTTGTAATCAAGCTCTAGCACAAGCTTCAAACGCTAAACATATTTAGGCTTGCAAGCCAAAGCAAGGCTAAAACGAGTATCCAATACATAATATATAATCTAATATAAGTTTTTATACTATATTTTATATTATAAGTAACTGGAAAATTTAATATTTCTATAATACAATCATCAACGAATTTATTAATAAAAATAAGTGCGGCAAGTAAAATAATTAGAAAATAAATTTATTATATAAACGAGTCAAACTCAAACTTTACTCATAAGGTTTGAACAAGCCAAACTCACGATCTCTAGACATAAACGAGCCGAGCTCGAACTTAGGCAAGCTCAAATCTGGTCGTTTACAGCCCTACTAAAACCATAAAGCTATACCAAAAAAGCAAAAAATTTAAGACAGATACAACTTACATTCAAGACATCCCACAACATCCATAATTAATTCATCAGAAAATAGTTTGTCAAAAATCTGTGGGCTGTTGAGCAGAACTGCAAAAAAATATTATAATCAGCATTTAGTAAACCATATCAAACATACTCTTCAATATTGATAACAACTATGAGTTTGGATATTAACTGATCCCTCGGACAATTTTGTAAATCATGTGAAGGTCATCATAGTTCTCCAAATCTTCACACACTCTGAATAAATCCATCAACTTCGAGAAAAACTTTTGCTGCACAGGTTATAAATCCATCAAACTCTGTGTGTACAATTACTTTTACATGCAAGGATGCAAAACATCTACAAAGTATTAAACATGGAATAAGAATTAAATATATATATATATTATATATATATATGTGTGTGTGTGTGGATATATATATAGTATATGAGGTTGGGCATGCAATTGGGATAATGTGGAGATATGAAAGCCTTAGTTACATATCTGGATTCATCGTCTGAACCCAGTTACCACACAACTAAGAAAGCGAACTTCTTCGAACATTTACCTAATCATATGTCATATTGGAATTAGATACCATATCAAGTTCCATTCATCAACACTTCTCCATTTTTCTTTTGCTTCTATTAACACTTTCTAATCCTCTCTTTCAATAAAGTAGATAAACAGTCTTATACACAAATGGTTGATCTCACATTTTGCTTGGTTCTTAAAATAACATAACTTGTAGGTTAAGTACTATTAACTTGTAAGTTAGTCCATACAAATTTCAGGATAATCTTACATAATACAGTTGCAAAAATCCAAGTTAATTAACAGACATGCATGTTTCTCTAAATCTAGCGAGTGAAAATAGAGATTGAGAATCACATACATCATGTAGAATGAGTTCTGTCACACATAACTGATCAGTAATGCTACTGTTCACTACAACCTGCAATATAGAAACAACCATAGCCAACAATTAAAATAACTCCAGGAGACACTGCACTTATGAAAACAGGTAATGAGTAGAATAAAAGAAGTTAGCAAAACAAACTATAAATAAAGTCACCGAAAGTGTATGTTGATGCAAAAAATCCCCTACTGAAAACTTTTATAATCATAATATTATAATATTGTGATCAAATATACAACACATCATTTATAAAGAAAGAGGAATATTTCTGATCAACCAAACCCAGCCCTACCTAATTAAAACTGTTTTGCCCAACTCGCCCATTTTTGCACTTATAATATTGAATTGTAACTACATCAACACAAACCAGTGTCGAGGGGGATTCTGCTTCCAAAAACAGTATCTCAACAGCTAAGATGATTTTCAAATATCATACCAAACAAAATACTTAAAATTTGTCCGAACCTTAAGTATTGAAGGAAGCTTTGAAAGCTCTACATCAGGCAATTCCCTCAACTCACTGTTAGCACCATGATATGTTTCATCTGAGCAAGCAAAATGGAATATCAACTTAAAAGGCATCATGAAGGCTGCAACAGCTTATAATGATCTAGAATAATAATAACAATATAAATTCATTCTACTCAAGACAAAGAAATCAAATTTACAAAGCTTTGGAAGCTTCTATCAATTAATAACGTTTTGGATATACTTTTCATTGAAACATGAAAATACAAAAGAACCAGCAAAACCACGAAGACAAACAAGAAAACGCAAAGATATCAAAATAATGATAATAATAGCTACGTATGCTGCAGATATTCAATACTCAAATCACAAAAACTTACTGCTGAGGGTAGTGAAATGCAAACTCCGCTGAACATTGCAAATGTGATCCCTGGATAGAATATCATTAACATCAAAGAAGCCTAAAAGAGTCAAATAAAATAGTTCAAGAAAGGTACAAAGGAGGATGAGCACTAAAAATACTTATTTTCAGTTTACCAGATATACGAGCAGCCTGTTGTCTCTTGAAAGCTAAGAGCTAGTTCACTTGAATATTCTGAATCCCTCCATGATATTATTGTATCTAGAAGAGCCAAAATAAACAAGAACATACAAGAGCAATCAGAACCATTAGCTAGCAAGCACATGAAAAACACAAACTATGAGTGGACCTATTGTGGAAATGTGCAACTCGGACTGACAAAGCCAACCCGAAACGAACCGAAGCAAAACTGGCTATTTTCAGTTCAGTTCTCGGTTCTAAAGATCTTTTGAAACCTTCTTTTTTTTTTTGAACGGCAGAGTTTTGAAACCATTTAAAGTTTGCTTCCCTGTTCTAGAATTATCAATGAACTAAAATAGAGCTACTCTAATCTGAAACATTAGTTCATTTTTTTTTTTTTTTTTTTTTTTTTTTTTTTTTTTTTTTTTTTTTTTTTTTTTTTTTTTTTTTTTTTTTTGGGGGGGGGGGGGGGGGGGGGGGGGGGGGGGGTTTTTTTTTTTTTTTGAACGGCAGAGTTTTGAAACCATTTAAAGTTTGCTTCCCTGTTCTAGAATTATCAATGAACTAAAATAGAGCTACTCTAATCTGAAACATTAGTTCATACAATTAATCAGATAAGATTTTTCCTATTAAGGTAAGCCGTGGATGGCTTACATTTACGCAGTCATACCTGTTACCAAACCTTTGCCTGGCCACCTCCAAGATTCTACCTAGCAGGATTCAAACCTAAAAGGTCCAGGATGTTAACCACTAGGCCACCTTGGAGGTGGTTCATATTAATTCATATTCAGATATTCCCAGAATTAAAAACGTCACTTTATACCCATAAGTTTAAAATCAATAATCCCAAGTCTGTATTCGGTTCGCTTCCCGGTTTGAGACCTAGTCCATTCTATGCCAAAGAAAGGCCGCTAAAAAACCGGTATAGATCGTTCAATTTCCAGTTGCGGGTTTCCAGTCCAGCCCAAAGAGCACATAACCAGTATTAAACAGAGGCATAATATAAGTAAGACTGGAGTGTGTTTCCAAAATCAGATGTACCTTCTTGCTTTCTATATATATCATCTGAGCTAATGCGGTGTACAAGCAATGTTTCATTATCTTCTTCATCAATGACAAACAAGCCCAAATCTTCAGATCTCTGATGTAATGACATTTTAAGTGTAAGTTTCAGACAGTTACTTAAGGCAGGAAACCTCAAGCTGATGATAAACTCTAATTAAAATGTTTCATTACCGAATTATGACGAACCTCCAAATAGTCAATCGTGACATGACCAGTTCCTTGATCGTCCCATTTTCCATCATCATTTAGTCGGTATACCTTGACACGCTATATCAAAAAGGTTACATGAAAAACAGCTGTTCAGTGATTAAAAGATAGATACCAGAAGCAAAAACACAAATAAACAAACTCCGGAATCATAAATAACAATAAAGTACCTTTAAGTTACATAAAGAACTGTTAAGTTATTTTTTTAAATATTAGCATAAGCATTTTTGAAAGTGATGCATTTCTTTTTTGTCTCTTGCCATCTTTGTACAGATATTACAAATGCTACTTTTAGATTGATAAATTAACCATCAAATATTAAAGATATCTTCACAATTACTTTAAACTTCATCTTTAAATAGGTCAACATAACATAGATCAACATAAAATCATGTAATTAACCACAAATTGATATTAATATCTACGCAGTACAAGTATACAACATATATAAAACTAACATAATAAATCCAACGCTTATAAACATGACTAATAAGAATATAAAATTTCCATGTTTCACAAAACTCACGATTCATACAAACTACATAAGTATAACGCTTATTCGAGCAAAAATATTTCCGTAAGGTCATGACAAATAATCAGTGTTCTTATCTTAGAAACAGAAAGTAACTAATCCAATAGCCAATCGACAAAATAATGCTTGTTAATAATAGAGACGACCAGATGAATGCCTGATAAACCCATTAGTTGTAACCTCTGATGCAGGTAACACGATAAATAATGTACGGATAAGTTATGACTCATTTGCAATCTAATCTGGACACTTCAAGATCCATTTCCCTGGCTTTAATTATTATATAAGTCAGTTGGTTTATAATGATGTGAAATACAGCTATATATGGAGTCATATGCGAACATTTCCCTCACCAACTCTTAAGTGAAACATTAACTAATAATACTGAAAAACAAAGTAATCTAGAAACCCGGACCTCAAAAACTAAGTTTCTAACTGTATCATTTTTTCTGCGGACCTTTTAACTGCATCACTACTACATGTGTTATGTGTATACTAGTGATTAACTAGCAAAACTACTAAAAGCAATGGAGAGGAACAACAGTTACTGGTAATACTTTCTAGGCTACAGCTAGTTCTCAATGCTAACATTACTAAAAGAGGAACAACTAAACTGACTAATTGTTATGCTTATTAAATATGTCTATAGAAAAAGCATGTGGAAAACATGATCATTCTAAAAAGGACACAATGTACTCCCCAAATTTAATACTCTATTTTAGGTTTACCGCCATCAAAAAAGTGCAGCCAAGACATCATTACTTGAATATAATATGGTGGTGCATCTCGCATGCAACTGACAAGACACGTATATCTACAGGCTCTATGTCTTACTTTCTTGCAAGTACATACTAACTTGGTTTTAAAAGAGGAAAGGTACACAAAAGCAATAGAGTCCATTTCCGAAGCGCAAAGCGCAAAAGCAGCGAGCTTTTCGTACGCGAGGCACACACACACTTAAGGGGGAAAAAAATTTAATTGTTTATATAGTATTTATAGCACATAAAATATCAAACACCCTCATTAAGAGCCTTTTTTAAGTCCGGCTTTGATCAAATTTGGTGTTTGAAAAGAAACCCCCAAAAGATTGTTGGTCTCGTTGAGAAAGAAGAAAGAAGAAATCTTGAGGAAGAAAAAGTATGGAAAAAAATTTCTTATTAAGGAAATAAATCTTGTTGTCTACAAAAAACTGACGCTTTTTAGTGCCTGGTAGGGAAAAAAAGCCCAAAAAGCGCTCGCTTTTTGTACACCCTGCGCCTAGGGTACCAAAATGCTCTAAGGCTTGCGCCGTTTTTTAACTCCAAGCATACTACAGATTAACTTAGTTCAAACATAAGATGCGATGCTTATTCTATTTATCTTTTATCCAATCGAGATTGGGAGAAGTTAATAACAAGAAAATACAGGTCATGTCAGGAAACTTCCACAGTGACCTATAAACAATCAAAACAGATACAAAGCTGCCTATATCATAGGTTAGTGAATAGCACATTCCTAGACAAGTTCTCCTGGAAACGTCTTTCACCTTATCACTTGATTCGAAATCATGTTTTATATTAAACCGCCAAATGAATACAATAATGAGCCCAGACATTGTTATCCAACTCTGATTATCTTAAACTAGAATGTCATGAGTTCAAAGATAGTGTCCAGTAAGAAACTGAAACACAAAACAGAATGCAGACAATATCAAAGGAGATACATGACTAAACTCCTCAACATGTGTTCAAGAATACAAGAGTTTGGGTGAAGATATGAATCTCATTTGCCATTGTACTAGCTTTCACTAGCCAGTAGCGAGATTCCAAATTCTACTTCTCTCACAATACATTTTCAGCTCCAAAAGTAAGTTCCACTGTTACTCCAACAACCAAAAGTTCCATACTTTTTTTTATTTCACATGCTAATAGCAACCTCACCAGCATCAAGGTAAATATAAAACAATAATGCCAGTATATCAAGTAAAACGATTTTTATAGTAAGTATCACGCAAATTAAAACGGAAAGCTACCGAAATTCAATTCCTATTCTAATATAAAAGATAAAAACAAAAATTATTAATTACAGCATATCATTTTTTTCTACTTTCTAGTAAGCATTAAGCAAATTAAACCGAAAGCTACCAAAATAGTGAAAATACAGGGCTTATTCTCAAATATATACATATATATATATTATATATACAGTATAATAATAATAACTGATAACGAACTTATAAAATAAATAAAAAGCATAAATTGAGTATGCAGCATATCAAAACATTAGATAGTCACATCATCATCAATATTATATATACATACACACACACACACACACACACACACATATATATATATATATATATATATATATTATATATATATAAGATAAATAAACAGGGTTATCTGAGATTGTTACCTGCATAGAATTATTATTATTGTTGTTGTTGAGAGAAGAAGGGGTTGTTTTCTCCGGGGCGCCCATAGGAAGTCGCTCCGGGGAAAATAACCAAGTTGTTGAATTGTATATGAATTGAAGGATGATGATGATTATAAGGGGTAAAAATTAGGGTTTTTTTTCTTTATCTTTTTGTTGAAAATTTAGAAAGTAATTGAATTGAATTGAATGAAACAGTAGAGAGGTAAAAGAAGAAGAGGAAAGAAGACGATGATGGAACCCTAAACCGCCATTGACGTAGTACACCAGTATAACCACCCCTCTCTCTCTCTTCTCTCCTCTATTTTTCTCTATTTCTCGTCCCTTTATTTTTGGAAAATTTGAACAAGAATTTTGTTTTTTTTTAGTTCGAAAATAAGATGCATGCTTAAACGAGATAAGTTATTGATATCGAAATTTTTTAACGGAGTTTATATTTTTTTATTTTTATTAGAAGGTGATTTTGACAAGCAATGTGTACACCACTAACTTGTGGAGTTTTGGATGTATCATCAAATGTGATTTATAGCTGTTGTACTCTGCAACAATGTAAAACAAGTTTAATAGTGTATTATTAAACTTTGGTGGTGATGTACAGATCACTAACATAAGGATAATTATTATGGGAATGGTTATATAAGGCTGTTAGGTACCTAAGCTTAGTTGTGGAAAACTCACATATTAAATTTTTTATCCATAAAATTTATGGGAGCCAAGCATTTATTCATTAAACAAGAAATATTAAAAAATTAGTATGTGACAGATTCTACCCCTAAGCTTAGGATTCAGACAGCCTTATATTCATTTTTCTCAATTATTATTCATCCAAGGAAATCAATTGTTAAAAGAGGGTTATATCCTTATGTTATTTTAATTAAGTTTTTATTTCTTGATTGTCCTTACCAAAGTAGAAAAAAACGTAAAAACCTTTTCCTGGTTAAATTCCTATGCATTAAGATATCTAAGCATTTCTTTCACACGTTTAAAAAAAAGATTTTTAGTGATATTTGTTCGATCATATTGCACTAGAAATCTAGAATCAAGTTTGACTCATTGTGATTGAAACAACGGAGTAAGTGGTGCCGGAGCTAGCAGTTTTGCGGTGATAAAGACGATTTCAGAGATGTCACATGCATTGATTCCGTTAGGTAATATTGTGGTAAATTGGTATTGGGTCTAAATGAAACGTGATCGATGATAAATTCGAAACAAAAGTGGTTATCGCATAAACCGGAAAAGAGATAGTAACATGTTTGACGTGAGACGCTACAAACCCATGAGATCGTTTATACTATTTTCATTGATGCTCACTCCAATAGTGATGCTTGTGATTTTTTCTTTTACCGAATATATATATGTTGTTGTCGCCATTATTAATGCAAAGCTTCAATGGTTTTTTTATCCATACAAATTTTCATGATTTTCTTAACGCAACCAAAGATTTAATTTAAATGGGGAATAACATGTGAGCATCCTTTGAATAATCGGTTTTTCGTTGAATGGTGTAATTGAAAACTTGAATTATGTGATCAGCTTCTAGGTCATTTTATCTGCAGATAGAAATTTTAAAAAACATTGTGTCAAATTAACTAATGACATAATTGTCTATTTGTGTAGTTTCTAAGTGTACGAAACAAATTGATCAGTGTAAAAATCATGGGTCTTTTGATTGCACACAATTTTGTCTCATGCTCGTAAGTCGTAAAGCATTTATTTATATCATACTAGTCCTAATACCCGTACGATGTACGGTAGCTATATAGCTTGTATCATAAAGAAATTCGAATATACCACATACATGATTCATGAGTATGAAATAAATTGTGCTTAAAGTAAACCGATGATCGAAGCTAAATTATAATAAACAGTAATGATAAATATAATATATGTTTAGTTAGAGTTTTGGATATACCTTAAATTTTTACAATCACATCAAATTCAGAACTTGTAAGCATAGTGGATGACGACAAATAGTCTTGTTATTTCGGATTGTAAACTCAAATTTTTGAAGTCTTCATGTTAATAACTTATTATAAGTAATATAAGTAATAAGAGTTATAATCAAATAAGGTTATAATGTGTTTTGTATTTATAAGCGAAGAGTTAGAGTTTGATTATAAGTCTAATAAGAAAATTGAATCTATATACAATTAAAAAATCTAATTTACTAAAATAAATAAATGAAAATGACACGTGTCGATCAAGGATTACGCCATGTGTCGTTCAAACAACATCTTAATCCTGTTTTAGTTTATTGGTAGATTAGTACATCAATGTGAACTAGTTTATGACTACAAATGGATACTTATGTGAACGTTTATATATCATATAGTTTGTTGTAATCATTTCATATGCCATCATTAATCCATATAATGTTAGTGTTATACCCGCCAGATTTCAGGTGGACTAAAACTTAAAAATCTTACTTTTTATTTATGTATAATGTAGGAAGTACAAATTATGTACATATATATATTATATATACATTGAGACAAATTATGTGTTTAACCATAATTACCACTTAATATGTATCTACATCAACCATGTCACTATAATTGTATGCAAAATATAAGTAAACATTAATATTTCAAAATAAAAAGTAATAATAATCAATTTAATCATTTTATTTACAAGTCTTAAACATATAATCTATTTTAAAAATATAATAACTAACATGCCCTAAATTGGTTAATTATCTCAATGAACCTAAATGAGTTGTATTTATAAATCAACAATGAGTTAACTTCATCTCCTTTTATCTTCACTAGAGATGATTACTATTTTCTTAACAAAGGTACACAAATTAATTAACCAAGACAAGAACTCTATTTTAGTTAACATGTAACTACAAAGAAAACGAAACGAAAATGCAGACATCTCACTAGCCCCACATAAAACTTCATGTCCTTATATATTGTACTAGTTAATTAACCCGGGTTCAACCCGGGCATATCAATAAAAGATTTATAAAAACGTATTTTCGTCACTGAAGTTGCGATAGTCCACCGGTACTCATTACCTCAAGATAGTATACCTTATAATTACCTTATTAACCCGCATAATATGTAGATAATTTAAAAATCTATTATGACAAAAATATTTAGATGATGAAACTTAAAAGACCATGTATAAATTATTAGAGTTTTTAAAAGAAAATAAAAACATTTTGTTTAAGAAAATAACAAATTTGAGTCCCAAACTCAATAGATGGTTTAACCCAAAGTGTAAAATACAACAAGTCTAATATGCACTAGATTGGACTAGTATTACTTGAATATAAATGCAAGTATATAAACAAAGTAATACAAGACTAAAAGCAATAAAGTAAAGGTGGAACACAATGTAATATTTCAAGTGTATTTTATTTATGATGTTAAATAAAATACAAGGTTGTGCGGAATCAAGATAATACAAATATGTAAGTATCCTAACAACCTATGAATTACAAATGATCTATATTTGCCAAATAAACTCTTTTGATCGAGATACTTAAAGTTGTAAAGTATCCCTGTTACGATCGAGAGTATTTAGACAAATTCACCTTTAATTGCTAAAAGTAATTTTAACAAGGAAATGACTTTGTATTTATAGGCAAACAAATTCACCAGTGAATTTGTGCCGTACAAATATGGTTGCATGCATTTAATGAACCGACAAGGTCATTAAATGCATTGGTTAAAGTACAAGGATAAAGTCACATCAATATGACTTTATTCTTTTAACCAACCACCTTTACACACGTAAGTACTTTAGTAAAGAACAAGTGGAATGTTCTTTGAAAAGTGTGTAAAGGCAAAAAGTCAATTTCTCGTAATCAGTGTTCAGACTTGTAAGGTCTAGAACACTGACAAACTCCAGTCGTAGATCTGGTAAGACTTCCAGTGGACTCCGCCATTTGTCAGTCTTCTTTATTCTAACTTCAGTCTTTGACTTCAGTGAGAATGTCTTCAGTAGAATAGATCTGGACTGGGGTGAAGTCCAGTGAGCTAATCTGGAGGATTCCAGATTTTTCTATACAAGTATTTTGCTCACTGGTCTTCCATTATTTCTGGACAAATCTTCAGTGTCGCTCCAGTATTCAAGTCTGGAGTAGGTCCAGTAAATATTATTTCTGGACAAGTCTTCAGAGACTTTCCAGTCTTCAAGTCTGGAGTAGGTCCAGTAAATATTATTTCTGGACAAGTCTTCAGAGACTTTCCAGTCTTCAAGTCTGGAGCGAGTCCAGTAAATCTGGACCTAACAAATTCCCCCTATTTGTTTAGAAATAATGCAAGGTTTTTCAAGCTTCTATCTATACAACTTTGTATGCTTGAAAAACACTTGTTTTGACTTAGTCTAAAAAAAATTTAAGTTACTGGAGAACACTTTATAGATCATCAGTGTTTCAGTTTCATCTTTTAATTCTTACTTAGACTAAATCTGATCACTTACTTGTGAATCAAAATATGTAACTATATTTACAGCCATCAACAAAAAATAAGTTACAATTTTGGAAAATAAATACAAGTACAAGTAAAATGATACAAGAGTCAGGCCCTTCTCTTCGACGTCTGTCCTGGAGCATCTTCAGAAGCCTTTCTATTTGGAGATGGAGAGGATGGTACAGACTCTGGTGGTTTCATACCTATTGCAACTTCCATCTGTTGCTTTCTCTTCCATACCTTTTCAAACCTCTTCAAAAATGCTTTAACATCAGTAGACAAATCAGTCTTCCCCCTGAACGTTAAGGCTATTTCCTTCAGTTCAGTCCATCCAAAAGCTTGGACTGAAGCACTTTTCCTTTCATCAGTAAAGTTACCCTCCCTGGTCAACTTTACTTCAAACCTGCTCATGCCTTCATGATTTTCAGCTAATTTAATTCCTGCACCTATGATCCTTCTGGCATCAGCCCTGAATTTCAACATATCTTCATACTTGGCTTTTTGCTTTGCCATCTGGATCATGTATTCAGTTTCCCTGGATACCTTCTCTTGTTCTAAGGCAGTCTGGATTTCTTCACGATTTATTCTTTGTGAAGTATCCAAGGGAATGAAAGTGCTCAGATCAGCATCTCTGATTTCCTTAATCTGTTTGGCAGTGAGTTTTGGTAAGCCCTTTATCTTCTTTCTGTACTCTATCTCCAGAGCACCAGCATTCTTTCTGATCTTTTTCTGGAGGTTCACCAGTTCCTCCGTCCTTTGTCTGATCAGCTCAACTACACTTGACACCATAAGTTACAGCATCATAAGTTTGTTCTTCTTCAGAGTACCTGGAGCGTATATAGACGTCATCCAATGCATCCAAACATTGATGAACTCTGGGGTCTTCCTTCATTCTTTTATAAACATCAATATGTATGCCCAACCTGCCAGCATTGTAAGAATCAAGAGTCCCCATGTTTGCCATCTCCCTTTTGTGGGCCAGCAGTTCATCCTTTTGATTTTTCTTAAAAATTTCTATCATAATGCATTCTTGTTCCAGTCTCTTCGAAGTATCATCATCAGCAGTAGGGAGTTCTGATGAACCTTCAGCAGTTTCAATTTCACCTCCAGATATCACATGCTTCTTCCTTTTTACTGATTTCAGAGTGGATGTGATATCTGGGAATTGTTCAAATTGGGGCTCACTGCATCAGTACCAGTAGCCTGTTCTTCTTGTACATTGGCTTCAGTACCAACTACTTCTTGTGCACTGGCATCAGTACCAGTCACTTTTTCAATTGCAAAGGCTTTCTCAATAGCAGCAGCCAAATCCTTCTTCTTTTCAATCACCAACCTTTCTGGAACAGACTCAGTGGCAACAGACTTTTCCCCCTTGGAATGTCCACCAGTTTGAGACTTGTGGGCACTCCATAACTGTTCAAGCATGTATCTGTCTGTAGCACCAAATGTTCTTCCTGCCACTGGAGTTGTGATATTCACAGTCTTCCTTAGCTCAGTCACTTCCTTCTTAATGATTTGAATTTCCGAAGACAAGTACTTTGGCATTTCATTTTCAATCATCTTTACCACCTGAGGCAACAACCCATCTTGAATGGTTCTAAGAACAGACCCAGAAATTTCTTCAGTAATTTCTTTTAACATGCCATGTCTGAATTTCTTAGCACACTCATCACTGATGGTGCTAACAACAGTAGCCTGATCAAGTGCTGGCCTACTATCCAAATTACTAACCCTGGTAATCAACTTCTGAACCTCATCTGTCAGACCTGCCAGTGGTTGAATAAGTTCAGCTTTCACTGCAGTCTGAACAGAATTCACCAATTTTGCCTCTAATCCCTGGACTGCCACTTTGATATTTTCAGAATTTTTATTTGTGGCCAGAACCAGTTCGTTCATCTTCTCAAACACCAGCTTCTCATTCCCAGCAAAAAGATTCATTTCTGATGCAAGATTATTGGATAATAAAGACTTAAAATCAGAAACAACCTGCGATGAAGACTGGAGTGATCTCTCCAGATCCGCCACCTTACTTAAAAGGCATTGGACCTCGGCTGAAGAAGAGGTAGATAGACCACTGGGAGGTGCCAGTTCAGAAGCCAACCTGGTCACCAAAGGTACTTGTGCCTGGACCCCTTCAGTGGAGTCCAGCACACGGTGTTCAGGAAAATTAAGTGGAGTTTCAAGTGGTGGTGGTTGATTTTGTGAAATTTGAAGTGTGGGTGGATTGAAATATGGAGTGTTTTGTGGAATTGAAAATGGTGGTGGTGGTGGTGCAGTAATAGATTCTGGTGGTGGTGGCATTTCAGTAGAGATAAGTGGTTGGGTGACTGAAGCAATAACAGATGTGACAACATTTTCTACCTCTTCACCCAGAAAGTTCATGTTAACATCAAACATGTTACCTTCAGATATTGGGGAATCTACCTCATCCCAATCTGGAGCCGTCCCAACTGTCTGATCATCCACTTCTCTATTTAAATCTATCTGAGCATCTTGCTCACCAGTCACCTGCTCATCAATCTGGACAACATTTTCTTCCTGCTCAACAATAGGAGACCCATCTATATTCATGACATCACCTGGATGGCTCGATTCGGCTCTATCTGGATTGACCTGAACTTCAGCCTTCCTAAGACGTCTGGAAGTTCTTGGTCGAGTAACATTTGCAGTCTGTTGAACCTCAGGAGCCACCTGGGTCACTGGTTGTACAATTTCAGCACTGAGGACTCCAGAGGGTCCTTCACCAATCTGGTTCCCTGGAGCCTCTTCCTGTTCATCTGATGATGATGCATCAAGTGCATCATTTCTAAAGTGATTCAGCATATTTACAGGAATTTCAACCTCACCAGCTCTTGATTTCAGTGAACTCAACTCCCTCAGATAATCACACACAGAAAAATGATTTGTGTCGTAATCATACTCAGCACCTAGAGCTCTTAAAAATACAAGTGACAGAAAACGAATATAAGGAATATGCGGTTTTCTACCTTTCACCCTTAGACGCTCTACCAGATCATCAAAGAAAATCTGAGCAAAGTCTACTCTGTACCCAAACCATAGACAGTAGGCAATCTGGAGTTGCATTTGATTAATCTGATCCAACCCTCCAAAACTGCCACCTAAACACTCAACAAGATGAGTGAAAAAGTATCTCCATGAGTCTGAAAGCTTGCTCATGTAGATGGTGCCTTTCCTTGATAACTGGCCATGCACATCCAGTATATCAGTGTGTCCCATCAATCTACACACATCCTTATAATTAAGACCAGTAGGGAGAGTAATTGCCATCTCATTTTCAGCCAGATAATTCAAGTAAAGAATATCTCTAAGAGAATCGGCAGTTAGAGTAAAGGCCCTGGTGCCTTGTTGCAATGTGTAGTTAATGGATTGAGTATTTTCAACATACACAGCAGAATACCAAAATTCACATAGATAATCATGATACATTTTGCCTGGATTGAGGGTGAGAGCACCATAGAGTGGACAACTGAGGAAAAAGGCATTCAGTCGTCCAATGAGAGAGGTGGGAGCATGAGTGGTGCTAGTGAGTCTAGCCATCCAATTGTTCATGTTTATTCTGATGGTCTTTGCCTCTAATGTAATATGAGGTGCCTTTACAACATTTGGAACGGGAGCATATTCAGCAGCGAGCAGATTTTTCGGTGAATTAGATTGTCTTGGTGCCATTGAATATGATAGATAGATGATATGAGACAGAAAAATTAGGGTTTATGAAGATTTGATGAATTGAATATGAGAGAGATTTATGATTGGAAATTGAATGAAAACGAAATAAATGAAGAAATTTGAAGAATTTGGGAGTAAATATGTTCGAAGTAAATGCTAATGAAAGTGAAAGTGGGTATTTATAGGAGAGAGAATGTGGAACTCAAACGGTTAAATTTGAAATTATCAGATATAATTTTGATCGGGTTTTGAGATCCGCATTAAATATATCACATCACAAATAAATGTGTGACGGTTTACAGCCCACAAACATTATCAACTTGCACTTTTTGTCTTCCCAAGGTAAAAGTTCCATCATTAAGTTTGAAAAATGACATGCCACGTAAGATAATAAGATAAATATCTTTTTAAAGAGTTTGCATACGTGGCACGCACAATGACCAAGTATTAAAAAGTATTATGACTGACATACCAGTGCATCTGGAGGTTGACTGGACACTCCAGTATCACTGGTGGATTTGGCCAGTGATGCATGCACTGATGGTACACTGGAGGGACACTCCAATAAAGTACCAACAAAAACCATTTGAAAGAGACTGGTAACCTCAAACATGCACGTCAACTAATACAGACAAATGAGAGGGACACATTTACAAGGAGACAAAAGTCACCTCAAACATGCACTTCAACCTATCTAATTACCAGTGAGAGGGACACATTTACAAGGTACCAGTGATATTTTCCAGAAAATTTTGTCCAGTGAGAAAATAAATTAATAAATTCCCCCTGAAATTAAAACATTTTTAAGGACAAAAATATATCTTTCAGTCTTCCCCCTGGAATGTTGATCCAGAAATCTATTAATGCTAAGATAGTACACAAAGGCGTTCAATATCTAAGCAGTTATAGATTTATAAATCTGTTAAATCAAGGATCCCAGTAGTACACAAAGGCGTTCAATACCAAGGTTCCAGATTTAAGGGTTTAACATTCCCAACTCACCAACAAGATATTCAAAAGTTTTAACATCCAGTGGTTTAGTAAAAATGTCAGCGAGTTGTTTGTCAGTGGGAATAAAATGGAGTTCAATATTATTTTTCATAATATGATCACGAATAAAGTGATACCTGAGATCAATGTGCTTCGTCTTTGAGTGCATGACTGGATTGTTCGAGATAGCAATGGCACTGGTATTATCACAAAAGATTGGGGTCTTTGAATACTTAATACCATAATCAAGCAACTGGTTCTTCATCCAGAGTATCTGAGCACAACAACTGGTTGTAGACACGTATTCAGCTTCAGCAGTGGACAATGAAACTGAAGTTTGCTTCTTACTGGTCCAACTGACCAGTTTGCCACCAAGGAAATGACATCCACCAGTAGTAGATTTCCTGTCTATCTTACAACCTGCATGATCTGAATCTGAATAACTCATTAGATCCATGCCTGAGCCTTTGGGATACCAAAGACCCAAACTGGGGACACCCTTAAGGTATTTCAATATGCGCTTTACAGCAAGCATATGAGATTCTTTTGGATTAGACTGATATCTGGCACATAAACATGTTGAAAACATAATATCTGGTCTACTGGCAGTTAAATACATCAGTGAACCAACCATGCCTCTATAGACAGTGGTGTTCACTGGTTTACCATCTGGATCTGAGTCCAGTGTTAATGGTGCAGAAATTGGAGTGAGTTTAGATGGTGAAGAGTTCATATCATATTTCTTTAAAAGATCTCTAACATATTTTTCCTGATTAATAAAGATACCATCTTTGTTTTGTTTAATCTGGAGTCCAAGAAAATATGTTAATTCACCCATCAAACTCATTTCATATTTAGTCGACATTATTTTTGAAAATTTCTTGCACATTTTGTCATCAGTAGACCCAAAAATAATATCATCAACATAAATTTGTACCATCAGAAGATTACCTTTTTCATGAAGAATAAATAAGGTATTGTCAATTGCATCTCTTTTAAAACCATTTTTCAATAAATGTTTAGTCAGAGTATCATACCAGGCACGTGGAGCTTGTCTGAGACCATAAAGTGCTTTGTCCAGATGATATACCCAGTGTGGATGCTTTTCATCAATGAAACCTGGTGGTTGTCTGACATAAACTTCTTCTTCAAGTTTTCCATTCAAAAATGCACTTTTACGTCTATCTGGTAGACCTTGAATTGATGATGAGCAGCAAATGCTAAGAATATTCTGATTGCTTCAAGTCTAGCCACTGGAGCAAATGATTCATCAAAATCGACATCTGACTGGCAGTACCCTTGTGCTACCAGTCTGGCCTTGTTTCTGATTACGTGGCCATCTTCATCTACCTTGTTCCTGAAGACCCATCTGGTTCCAATTGGTTCTTTCTTTCCAACTGGGAAAGGAACCAGGTACCAAACCTTGTTCCTTTCAAACTGGTGAAACTCTTCTTGCATAGCTATCACCCAGCTTGGATCTTCCATAGCCTCGTCAATCTTCTTTGGTTCTATCAGTGATAAGAAACTGACATATAAGCATTGATTACTGGAGGCTCTTCTGGTCAGAACTCCTCTACTGGAGTCACCTATGATCTGATTGATAGGATGAGCTTTTGTCCATCTGGAGTATTGACCAGGATTGTTACTGACAACAATATCAGTGCAAGAGTTCAGTTGAGTCTCCTCTGGTGTTGCTTCAGGAGGAGGATCCTGCCAGACTACTTCAACATCTTCATCTGAGTCAATTAAATCACGATTTGCATCATGAAATTCTTCAATTGAAGGCATTTCTTGAAGTACTGGTTCAGTCTCAACTGAGACTGATACTGGGGGAGTAGTACGAACATCTGATCCAATAATAATTTCAGAGGGTAGTTTGAAAATAATAGAAGGATAGAATGGAGTACCACTGGAGAGTTTCTTTTTCTGAATAGGTTCCAGATCAGGATGACTGGAAACTGTGTCTTCTGAATCTTCTTTATTGTAGTTGATAGGATCAGATTCACAGAAGACAATTGGAGTTACTGGGGGAGTGTCAAGGGCTGGCTTCTTGTTGATTGCAGCATTTGATTCATCAAACGTGACATGAATTGACTAATAGACCTTCTCCAGTCTCTTGTTGTAGAATCTGAAGGCCTTGCGAATGGCTGAATAGCCCAAGAAATACCCTTCATCAGCTTTGGCATCGAATTTGCCTAACTGACTGGAGTCGTTCAGGATGTAAACTGGACATCCAAAAACGTGAAAATAACCAATATTTGGTTTTCTATTTCTTAATATTTCATAGGATGTCTTCTTGTGTCGCTTCACATACACTGATCGATTCTGGGTGTGGCAAGCAGTAGCAATTGCTTCAGCCCAGAAACTGGTAGGAAGACCAGATTCAGCAAGCATACTCCTGGCAGCTTCTATCAGTGTTCGATTCTTTCTTTCCACCACTCCATTTTGTTCTGGTGAGCGGGCTGATGAGAAATTCTGGGAGATGCCAGTGTCAGTACAGAATGACTCCAGAGTTGCATTCTGGAATTCTGTTCCATTGTCACTTCTTAACTGACACACCTTTCGACTGTACTTGAGCTCAATTTGCTTGATAAGACTGATGATTTCAGCAGCAGCTTCATTTTTAGACCTGAGAAAGATCACCCAACAATATCTGGAGAATTCATCTACGATCACCAGGGTGTATCTTTTACCAGCACGAGTCTGAACATTCACTGGACCAAAGAGGTCCATATGAAGCATATGAAGTGGTTCAGATATGCTGAAATTCTGTCTGGTCTTGAAACTGGTACATTTCTGCTTAGCCATCTCACATCCTGGACATGGCCTTTCCTTTTTGAAGGAAACTGAAGGTATCTCATCTGCCAGTTGTTTTCTAGACAACTTATTAATATTTTTGAAATTTAAATGGGATAACCTTTTGTGCCATAACCAGTTTGTATCTTCATCAGCTTGAGTATAGAAACACTGCTCTGAAGGAGAGCTTTCCATATTCATCACATACACATTCCCTCTCCTGGGAGCAATCAATACTACCTTCCAGTCCTTGTTGAATACAATGCCCTTGAGCAATATTGAATAGAACTTGATAGCCATCATCACACAGTTGACTGACACTGATCAGGTTATATTTCAAACCATTCACAAATGCAACTCGTCTGAATTGACTTGTCCATTGTTCAGAACACCATACCCCTCAGTTTTTCCACAACCATCATTTCCAAAAGTAATGGAGGGTCTGTCAGAAATTACGAACTCCTCCAGCAGGGTCTTACATCCGGTCATTGTCCTGCCAGCTGCACTGTCAAGATACCAGATAAATTTCTTTCGATCGCCCTACACATCCACCAGATATATCAGTTAGATTTAGGAACCCATCGACTGATGGGTTCACTGGACCCTCCCTTATAGGTCCCTGGAGGTATCTGGTTGAGTTCACTTTCTTCAACAGTAGTCTTAGTTGAAAAGACCACTGGGTTGATAGTTTTGAAACCTTTTTCTTTTTCTCAACTGGAGAAATATATTTATATTTCTTTGAAAAAGGTTTGGTATTTTGTCTAGGGCCAGATGAAGTACCCTCAATAAAGTTTAATCTTGCATTAAAACTTTGAAATTGACGAGTCAGTAATTGAAACTGGCTCTCTAACCTTAACAAAATACTTTCATCAGATGACACCTGAGTCTTTCCAGTTGACTGGACTCGAGGCTTAGGTAGGGAACTGGTCTTCTTCTTTTGAACCTGGGGTTCATTAGAAGCAGTCTGAGGCAAAGGTTTATTCCGATTAACCCTTTTAACTGGAGCAGTCATCTGGAATGCTCCAGTCTTAACCTCTGGGGATTGAACTGGGAAAATATTGGCCTTAGGAGTTACAAGCTCATCATAAATGGTAATGGGCCTGAATCCTTTTGGTAACCGATCAATTACTGGTATTAATGATGCAACATGAGTATTTCCATCTAAATAAGCACGTTTTTGAGTTGGAAATTGATTTACTCCAGCATCATATGGCTTTCTGGTTTCAAGCCATGATTTAATGACCAGTTTTTCCTTTTCTAAAATGACTTCAAGATCTTGTTTTTCTTGAATCAGTTGTTCAGTTACCAGAACTTAGGCTTGAAATGCCAGTTCAATGTCTTGAAGTTCCTTTAATTTTGATTTTAAAACTGTAATTTCAGAAAAATCTGTTTCTAGACCATTTACACAGTCAGATCTAACAGTTTCAACAAAGATTAAATCAGAATTAAGAGCTTTCAGCAATGTCCAGTTTTAATTCTTGGTCAGTTTCAGTATCATAATCACTAACCTTTTTGATAACAATGTCCACCCATCTTCCAGATGTGACATCTTCCTTCACCAGACGCTCTTCGTCTGCCAGAGCCATGTAACAACAATCTCTTTCTTCTTCTTCATCAGTAGATAAATCATCATAAGGAACCCATTTCTCTTCAGTTGTTGCAATCATGCACTTATTATTATTTTCCATTTGTTGTGCCATGAGAGCAATTTGAGCCTTAATCTTTTTGTATTTAGATTTATAGCTATCATCAGGCTTTTTATTAGAAGTAAATGGACCAGGCTGGGATACAAACTGACTGGACTTGCAATCTTTCATGAAATGACCTTTTCTGCCACACTTAAAGCATGTCAGATTGGTCTTCTCAGTAGAAGAACTGGATGCAAATTGTCCAGATGGCCTATTTGCTCTTGCTTTGAAACGGTTGAACGTTTTAGCAATCATTGCAACCAGGTCATCATTTTCAGATTCATCACAGTCTGGAGAGATAAGACTGGATTCTCCAGATTCCATAAATTCAGACACCATCTTCTTCATAGAAAATACATTCTCAGAAGATATTAGTGCTGTACTTTGTGGTTTAGTATGACTAACCACACTGGAACTGCTGGAGGCATGGTTATAGGCATCTTGTTCTGCCACAACTCTCTGAGCTTGATTTTACTCAGTGTATCTGAAAGCTCCATATAAAGTTAAAAGAGTGTATGTGTGCAGAGTTTTACCTTGTCTTAAGACCAGGATCATGTGAGACCATTTGGTGGGTAAAATATCACAAAATTTCTCCAGAAGTATATCCTTGTCTTTCTCAACCCCCAGTCCTCTCAACTGGTTAATAATGCTCATAAATCTGGTGTAAGTATCAGTGAGAGACTCATTGGGCTGAGCAAAAAATGACTCATACCTCTTGTTTAAGGAGACCTTTCTGGTGACAATGGTGTCATCTCCTCCTTCATACTGGTTCACTAGTTCATCCCACATGGTTTTAGCACTGGGAAAAAGAACTAGTGTGGGAATTAGGGTTTCTGGAACAGCCCCGAGGATCATGTTTTTGAGAAGGGTATCTAGATTTACCAATCTCCTCTCCTCTTCAGACCAATGTTCCTCCCTCTTTTCCTGACCTCTTCTAGATCCAGTAGGATCAAGAAGAGCATTGAGAGGTGATGTGGGGACATAAGGTCCTTCATTTAAAATTTCCATCATGTTTCTCTCAATACCAGTGATATGCAATATCATCCTAGCCTTCCACGTACCAAATTCATCATTATTCCTACTGAATTTAGGAACAGGGTTGTTTGAGTAGTACACATGCACATGTGGAGAAACAGGAGTAGGAGGAGGAGGTGGTGGATTAGCGTTAATAACAGGTGGTGGTTCATTATTTTGATCATTGATATTAGGATCAGGACCATGATTGAAACCTCCTTGTGTATTTTCTGGGGTGGCCATCAAAGAAGCAGATATAGGCAAGTTTGTTTAGCCTTCTGCTCTGATACCAATTGTGAGTCCCAAACTCAATAGATGGTTTAACCCAAAGTGTAAAATACAACAAGTCTAATATGCACTAGATTGGACTAGTATTACTTGAATATAAATGCAAGTATATAAACAAAGTAATACAAGACTAAAAGCAATAAAGTAAAGGTGGAACACAATGTAATATTTTCAAGTGTATTTTATTTATGATGTTAAATAAAATACAAGGTTGTGCGGAATCAAGATAATACAAATATGTAAGTATCCTAACAACCTATGAATTACAAATGATCTATATTTGCCAAATAAACTCTTTTGATCGAGATACTTAAAGTTGTGAAGTATCCCTGTTACGATCGAGAGTATTTAGACAAATTCACCTTTAATTGCTAAAAGTAATTTTAACAAGGAAATGACTTTGTATTTATAGGCAAACAAATTCACCAGTGAATTTGTGCCGTACAAATATGGTTGCATGCATTTAATGAATCGACAAGGTCATTAAATGCATTGGTTAAAGTACAAGGATAAAGTCACATCAATATGACTTTATTCTTTTAACCAACCACCTTTACACACGTAAGTACTTTAGTAAAGAACAAGTGGAATGTTCTTTGAAAAGTGTGTAAAGATAAAAAGTCAATTCCTCGTAATCAGTGTTCAGATTTGTAAGGTCTAGAACACTGACAAACCTCCAGTCGTAGATCTGGTAAGACTTCCAGTGGACTCCGCCATTTGTCAGTCTTCTTTATTCTAACTTCAGTCTTTGACTTCAGTGAGAATGTCTTCAGTAGAATAGATCTGGACTGGGGTGAAGTCCAGTGAGCTAATCTGGAGGATTCCAGATTTTTCTATACAAGTATTTTGCTCACTGGTCTTCCATTATTTCTGGACAAATCTTCAGTGTCGCTCCAGTCATCAAGTCTGGAGTAGGTCCAGTAAATATTATTTCTGGACAAGTCTTCAGAGACTTTCCAGTCTTCAAGTCTGGAGCGAGTCCAGTAAATCTGGACCTAACAACAAAAATAAAATAACAAAAATAAAAATGTAATAAACTTTAATAAGGAAAGTGTTTATGACATCATATGTAAATTAAATAAAAAAGCATTAAACTTTAAGAAAGAATTTGGTAGTGCCAAATAAGCTAATTTTATAAAATGATGATCTCATGACAATTCTCTTTTATTTAATATAGAGATTGGTCCCCCTCTTTTCCTTCCACACATACTTACAAACAAACAAAATAATCAAATAAATTATCTTCACTTCTTCTCTTTCTCTTTTTCTCTCTCTCTCTCTCTGACCTCCGACCAGCCAGCAGGCAGCCGCCACTGCCACTGGAGCACCGCCGCAGCAGCAGCACCACCACCAGGTCGTCATCGATCGTCCATCACACCCCAACAACACCTGACTTCATCTTCTAACACTAGGTTTTTTTTACCTGATTATATTTAGTTTCATACAAAACCCACTAAAAATATATCTTTTTCTCCTTCTCGTAATATTACTTATCATTGAGTGTTTAATCTTTAGTATTTATAACATTTGAAAGGTGGTAATGGTAAGAAAACAAAGTGTCTACAAGATTCACTTAATCAAATATTTTACCATACTTGGTTTACTTTTCATCATTTTAAAAACTTTCAAAACTTTTTGTATATTATTGTGTTTGGTATTAGTTAGAAAAGAAACAGATTTATATGCGCTCCTTTGGCCATATTTTGGGTGAAATAATTGTTAAAGTTTAGATGGGTTTTATTATGAATATAGAAACTGATACAAATAAACTTGAGCTTTTGTGATGGATTAATGGTGGATTTAGGGTTTTGTGTGTGTTTGAGTGTGTGAAGATGATGGAGGTTGAAGATGATGAAAGAAGAGAAAAAATATCTTAAGTGTGTGTATTATTATCTCAAGGGTTATTACAATATGTGTTAGGAAGGAGTATTTATACAATTAACACTATTATCAATAATACTTCTTCCATTACTAGATATTTACAATTTAACACCATATTTTTAATTCTAACAGAAACTCACGTGTATATATAGGTACTAGCATGGTACCCGCGTAATGTTGTGGCGGTGATGGCGGCGGTTGCGACAGCAGCAGTCTAGTGGTGTCGGTGACGGGTGGTGATGGCAACAACTATTAGTGGCGGCGGCGATGCCGAGTGGTGTAAGTTGATATTTAATCATAATCACATTTCAACATGCAAAAACACATTAAATCCATTATTCACACAAGGCCGACTTATATTCAATCATAATCACATTTTAACATGCAAAAACACATATCAAATCACACTATCAAGCTAAGTCTCCTATCTAAGGCTTCACACTAGTATAATTCAATATTTAGTGGACTTAATAATATGCGATCATAATAATGCTGTAATCATTAATATGATTAGATATTACAACACCTCAAGTTAAAATCGCTAAATAATTCCAGATTTGTAAAACATAAGGTCAAGTCACGAATATGGTTTAAGTCTATGCCTTCTTATAATCATGAAATACCTCTACCCCTTAAATTTGGCTCTGATACCAACTTGAAAGGATTCGACTCGACTCGGCCATTTTATAAGATTTTTTTTTTAAGAATATGCTCAATTATAAATTTCAAACAAATACATTTACCAAAACTTGGTATAAAAGACAATACACAAAAATTAGAAATTTCGGCATGACCTTTTTGTAAAATCTAGTATTCATGCTTATTGCTAAGTATCAAAACCTGTTACGAATAGTAAGTTTTCAAAATACATTTGATTATAATCATTACATCTACCACTTCTACCAAAGAAGATTAGGTGATGACCTAATAATGGTTTGTTGTCAAAAGTTTAGATAGTCCACATTAGTATAAAGTGCTTAATTGATGACATCAGGATTAAGTTAGTAAAAAGTTAACTTCTTAGTTTGGTTTTAAGTAGATAAATTAGGAGGTGTGTTATATAAGTTTCATAGATAAATATTTGTGGGGTGATTTGTCAACTTTTTAAATGAAGTCAACTTCTCTTTTTTCTTCCTTCATCCTTACACCTCTTTCAATCCACATATTAACAATTCAAATTTTCAATTTCACCAAAACTTTCTCTCCCTTCTACATATACTTCTGATCCATTTTTAATTTCATCAAAACTTGTTCTCCCTCTTCTACATATCTGTATCTATTCTTCCAAGGTTGAAATTAATTGATCATGTTATATCTATATCTATACTTCCTGGTATGGTTTCTCTTCAATTTCTTTCTATATATACATGCATACATACATAAATTTGATATATGTAATGATAATTAGTGTTTTTTTTATCAAAGTTTGTTAGGGTTTTTTTTTCGATCCACAATGGAGAGAGCAACATCACAACACCAGCAGCTCAAGTACTTTGTGATTTTTGAATTGTATGGATGAGGGTTTTAAAAGATGTATGAGGCGTTCTAGCTTTATTTTTTATTTTTTTTAGAACTGGACAACTCATGATGGGTTTCTTAGACGTATTATTTTTCCTGTTAGGGGGTTCTTGGATAATGATGTTTTTTTTTGCATACTAAGTATTTGATATAATGCTTTTATTGAAATATTTGAAATATTTATTTTTCTTCTATATTTTTGATAGACTCTCTTTTCTTCTTCCATTTTATTGACTTCAAAAAGACTTAAAGGCTACCAAAAAACCTCAAAAAGAAATTAGAAAATGGATAAAAACCGGCTGGAAAAAGATAGTTGCAAAGAAAAAAGACACTAAGAAAGAAGAGAGCAGTCCATAATAATGATGATGAAAAATGATGAAAAGAT
>CM067175.1:82918636-83026136 GCA_034093135.1 Erigeron breviscapus | reverse complement strand
CAGTGAAAAGCTGCTGAACCAGTGACTCTTTGTCAACTTCAAACGCTTATAACTTTTGATCCGTAAGTCCAATTGAGTCATATGACCTATCGTTGGAATTGTGAGAGAGTCTACTTTCTCATGGTAAAGTCCTTTTGATCTGAATCCTTGTCCATTTCCAAAAATGTCGTGTTAAAGTGTCCTTGCTTATGTCGGTAGGACCATAATGACGTTTGAGTGTCGTGGCATGACCAAGTCGAGTCCCGATTGTCATTCATAGTTGATTTACCCTTCTAAAACCAAATTAGGGTTTGACTCGTGATTTGTAATGTATATGTTAATAGGTGACGAACGCTAAGCGATTGTTGGACGTTATAACTCGATTATAACTTGTACTTAGCTCGCATATCCAATCAAGGTGAGTTCCGTAGTTCCCTACTCATTTGAGATTCGGGCTGAAAAGTGTAAACATACGTGCTTTAGTGTTTGAGTGATTAGTTGATTTGCTTGAGTTACCGTCCGTCTTATTGTTTGATTTGTTTGTTAACAAATTGATAGATATAATGACACGTTTGATTGATTCGTATATGATTGTGATATGGTGAGTTAATTTAGGATAGTAGTGCATATATGGAAGTCGGTTATGCTTTCAAAGGGTTTTAGATGTGGTGGGAAGGCTGCGGGTGACCCTATACATAAGCATCTAGAACTTGATGAAAGTAAAATCCTCCGAAGTGTATATACGCGTTGTTTAGAGTAAATGATGGACTTGGGAATGCGTTTGGGATAGACATGAATGCCCTGATATACTTGACTTGCGTGATACGCACTTATTCATACTTTTATCGTTGTATTGATGAATTTATGAATTAATGGTCATCGATTGAATGATTGACTGAATGATTGAATGATGAGTTGTTGGACACATCTGATTGATTTTCGTAAAGGGTTGCGATAGGTTTATACTACTACTATTATTTTATTATTATTACTGTTAGGATAGACGTGCATACATGGAAGTCGGTTATACCTTCCAAGGGCTTTAGATGTGGTGGGAAGGCTGCGGGTGACCCTATATATAAGCATCTGGACTCGAAGAAAGTAGAATCCTCCTAAGTGTATGTACGTATAGTTTAATTTAATTTGATGTTTGATGATTGATGGACTTGTGATGAATGGATGTTGATTGATGCATATGTAGTGTATAAATCCCACTGAAGAGGATATGACATATGTAGTGTATAAATCCCACTGAAGAGGATATGACATATGTAGTGTATAAATCCCACTGAAGAGGATATGACATATGTAGTGTATAAATCCCACTGAAGAGGATACGATATATGACCTGTATAAATCCCACTGAAGAGGATATGATACTTGATTTGAATGGATGTTACGTATATTACTTGAGTGTATTGTTTATTACACGTCTTACTTGTTTGCGTAATTTTGTTGTGGATGTCGTTGTGTTTTTCATAGAGGATCACTGTAAGTCATGTTTCGCCTCTACTCGTATATTATGATTATTGACGATGGTTTCTAATGGACCATTACTACGAACTCACCAACCTTGTGTTGACTATGCTTAGTACACTTTTCAGGTAACCAGGTTAATCCAGAGCGTGGAGTCTGATTATTTGCTTGCTGTTGAACCCGGACTTGGACTTATATGGATCAAGGATCCATTTGCCTTCTTTTGCATTGTACTTAGAACTGTTAGCCCTTTTGATGTTCTGTTGTAATATTTGATGATGACTTGCTCTGTATGTATTTTGATACTTGTTTATCTTATTGTATGGATTCACTGAATCCTTTATTTGCATTTAGTTCATGTCCTACATTAATCCCACCTTGTGCTATATGATTTCCGTAATATTTCGAGCCTTGGCTTGGGGTGTTACAGCGCATGCATATAGTAACTAAACAATTAAATAAATAGAAGAACTACTAACCTCTTAGACGACCTCCCGAAGACGTTATTCTTGAGCAATAATAATGTGAGCTACTTGCCACGAAAAAGGACTCAAAGTCGCGCCCCTCAAAAGACTCGTACACGCGAACGGATCTTCGGCACTTAATTAAGTGCTAGCTATAACTTTACGTTATAACAAATACCCACCAGAAAAATAACTAGAATGGGGTGCTCTCCACCTTTGGTGGTGTCGAGCTTCACACGAAAAAGAGAGAGAAGAGAAAGGGTTTTGGTGCAAGGATTCAAGAAGGAATAAAGGTTCTTTATATAGGCATAGAAAACCCTTAGGTTTCCTTCTTTGAATCAATGTGGGATAAGGAAACCAAGTTTCCTTCTCCCTCTCCCCTCCTTGCGCAGCCGACCTAGTTTGTCGACCCATGGGTCGATCCATGGTGCTTGATGTCCGATCTCGTTTTCGCCCGCGAATCATTTCTAAATCTATTTTTGGAAACTGTTAGTTATTTTCATTTCCAATGAGTTCATTGTTATTTATAAAGTTCAATTAAGCCCTCCTCGTTCTATGTATGCGACCCTATTCATAGATATGCGGCCGTATAAGTATATTGGAATATTCTCATAATTACAACATGTTCATCGTATATGTGCTGTCCTGCTGGCTCTGGTTCATATACCTGACCTGTCTCTCTTAGACGTCTGATTATCGCACATAACACATCATAGTTTGCTTGCACGTATGCGTCGGTGATCTCTCTGTCTATTGATGCTGGTTCTTGGTTTGTATTTCCAAGTTGATTCATTATTCTTGGTGTTCTTACTCGTGGTCCATCTGTCTTGGTCTTGACCTTGCGACGCCAGTGTCGTTAGCACAGATCTGTCTCGGTCTTGACCTTGCGACGCCAGTGACGCTAGCACGGATCTGTCTCGGTCTTGACCTTGCGACGCCAGTGACGCTAGCACGGATCTGTCTCGGTCTTGACCTTGCGACGCCAGTGACGCTAGCACGGATCTGTCTCGGTCTTGACCTTGCGACGCCAGTGACGCTAGCACGGATCTGTCTCGGTCTTGACCTTGCGACGCCAGTGACGCTAGCACGGATCTGTCTCGGTCTTGACCTTGCGACGCCAGTGACGCTAGCACGGATCTGTCTCGGTCTTGACCTTGCGACGCCAGTGACGCTAGCACGGATCTGTCTCGGTCTTGACCTTGCGACGCCAGTGACGCTAGCACGGATCTGTCTCGGTCTTGACCTTGCGACGCCAGTGACGCTAGCACGGATCTGTCTCGGTCTTGACCTTGCGACGCCAGTGACGCTAGCACGGATCTGTCTCGGTCTTGACCTTGCGACGCCAGTGACGCTAGCACGGATCTGTCTCGGTCTTGACCTTGCGACGCCAGTGACGCTAGCACGGATCTGTCTCGGTCTTGACCTTGCGACGCCAGTGACGCTAGCACGGATCTGTCTCGGTCTTGACCTTGCGACGCCAGTGACGCTAGCACGGATCTGTCTCGGTCTTGACCTTGCGACGCCAGTGACGCTAGCACGGATCTGTCTCGGTCTTGACCTTGCGACGCCAGTGACGCTAGCACGGATCTGTCTCGGTCTTGACCTTGCGACGCCAGTGACGCTAGCACGGATCTGTCTCGGTCTTGACCTTGCGACGCCAGTGACGCTAGCACGGATCTGTCTCGGTCTTGACCTTGCGACGCCAGTGACGCTAGCACGGATCTGTCTCGGTCTTGACCTTGCGACGCCAGTGACGCTAGCACGGATCTGTCTCGGTCTTGACCTTGCGACGCCAGTGACGCTAGCACGGATCTGTCTCGGTCTTGACCTTGCGACGCCAGTGACGCTAGCACGGATCTGTCTCGGTCTTGACCTTGCGACGCCAGTGACGCTAGCACGGATCTGTCTCGGTCTTGACCTTGCGACGCCAGTGACGCTAGCACGGATCTGTCTCGGTCTTGACCTTGCGACGCCAGTGACGCTAGCACGGATCTGTCTCGGTCTTGACCTTGCGACGCCAGTGACGCTAGCACGGATCTGTCTCGGTCTTGACCTTGCGACGCCAGTGACGCTAGCACGGATCTGTCTCGGTCTTGACCTTGCGACGCCAGTGACGCTAGCACGGATCTGTCTCGGTCTTGACCTTGCGACGCCAGTGACGCTAGCACGGATCTGTCTCGGTCTTGACCTTGCGACGCCAGTGACGCTAGCACGGATCTGTCTCGGTCTTGACCTTGCGACGCCAGTGACGCTAGCACGGATCTGTCTCGGTCTTGACCTTGCGACGCCAGTGACGCTAGCACGGATCTGTCTCGGTCTTGACCTTGCGACGCCAGTGACGCTAGCACGGATCTGTCTCGGTCTTGACCTTGCGACGCCAGTGACGCTAGCACGGATCTGTCTCGGTCTTGACCTTGCGACGCCAGTGACGCTAGCACGGATCTGTCTCGGTCTTGACCTTGCGACGCCAGTGACGCTAGCACGGATCTGTCTCGGTCTTGACCTTGCGACGCCAGTGACGCTAGCACGGATCTGTCTCGGTCTTGACCTTGCGACGCCAGTGACGCTAGCACGGATCTGTCTCGGTCTTGACCTTGCGACGCCAGTGACGCTAGCACGGATCTGTCTCGGTCTTGACCTTGCGACGCCAGTGACGCTAGCACGGATCTGTCTCGGTCTTGACCTTGCGACGCCAGTGACGCTAGCACGGATCTGTCTCGGTCTCGACTTTGCGACGCCAGTGACGCTAGCACGGATCTGTCTTGGTCTTGACCTTGCGACGCCAGTGACGCTAGCACGGATCTGTCTCGGTCTCGACTTTGCGACGCCAGTGACGCTAGCACGGATCTGTCTTGGTCTTGACCTTGCGTCGCCGAGTTTGGCGTATCATAGTTGACTCGTATGCATGCTCCATATATCTCCTGATCTGCTAATGTCAATGCCCGCCTAGGGTTTCCCGGGTAGTTCGATGTTATCGGGGCTCTTGCCTGTAGCCCATCTGCCAGGGGGGTATCTCTGAAGGCATGCAACCTTTCTTGGTTCACGGGGATGGATCCTGATCTCTGACATCGTTGATGTAGTGTTGTAGGTACAGATCTATGCGGACCTTGACCTCGTAACATGAGCGTGGGTCGATCTAGGTTTTGCCTTTATGAATTCGATTCGTCTCTTGCTGTTGCGTTTCTGTCATCGGTCATAATAGTGGGTAGATCAAAGTTTGACACAAACGTGTCAAAGGAGTACTGTTCCTGAAGGTTCAGCCCTCCTGGGGGCACAGAGATCCCCCTATATTGTGTGAGCTTGGCGGGTGACTGGTATCTCTACTGGCCATGATAGCTGATTATTCTGATCGCAGGTGGGTTCAAAGAGAGAGTGTGTGTGTTTTTTTGAGGGATTTGTCCCACGGATGGCGCCAATTTGTTTGATCAAATAATCGCACTATGGCACAACCGAGGAGGTGTGTGGGTTTCGGAGGTGATTTGTAGGCGATTCCCTACCTGTAATAGGGTTGCGGCCGCTTTACGCCTAATTAATATTGTGATTCTTCACCGAGCTTATGAGTCGGTGTATTGGGTTGTCTATGTCGTGCCGTATGGCATCTCCTCTTTATATAGAGGGTGGAAAACTTGGAGAGGATGGTAAGAGAATTAGGGTAAATCTCTTCATCTTTTAAGGATATTTTTTCTTGTTTTACGAAGATTTATGATAATCTTATAATGAACCGTGTCCGAGATATTCAGACCTTAATATTTTTTAGAACGGCAAAAAATATTATTAGAATAAACAACTAGCAAGGCACTAGTTGCAATAGGGTACAATTACAATTACAATCTAGAAAAAGCAATACAATAATTCTAGACTCTTCTCGAAACATTAATATATATTCGGACCTTAATATATATTTCTCCTATAGAGGATTTAATATGTACGTTCCTCCGGAGCTGAGTAATTTAACTCAGATGCTCCGGGATTATTTCTGCTTACGGAGGCGGTGCTCCGTATAAGCATCTTTACCTGTTCGAAGGTATCTTTTTCGAGTACGGAGGTAGAGCTCCATATAGGGTATATCATCATAATTAATAAAGTCCCTCTATGAAGACTTAGATTTGAAAAGATCCTCGTTCGTGTCTAAGAGGGTAAGGTTTTCCCCTAATATATTGTAACCTTGGATATATAATTAGAGAGTTTTTCCTCTTACTAATATTAAGTGATGACTTTTAACCTGAACGAGCAACATAGTTTAAAGGGTAAATTGCACAAAAAAGTATCCATCTTTGTTGATTTTTAAATTTAAGGTATTCAACTTTTTTTTTTGATCCATAAAAGGCATTCAACTTTTCAAAACATATTATTTTTTACATTTTCTAACTGTGGTTCCGTTAAGTTTTAATACACGGAGGAACCACTAGGATGTTCAAAACTATCCCTATCCGAACCCGTAATCCGATCTGGTTTTATTTGAAAACTTGAATATCTGAAGTCTTAGATATCCGACTGATTGGATTTAGATTCGGATATTGAAATCCATAATCTGCAATTTTAGACATCCGACTTTGAAAATCCTCGATAACTACGGTTTTTGTAACCACCGACACAACATGAATAATAAATAATCGTCACCGAAAAATAAATAGGATATCTAAAACTTATAATCAATAAAGTCGAATTTTTGAAATTTCCGATAATGGATTTCAATATCCGAATATTTGAATCCAAAAGTCGAATATTCGAGGTTTGGATATCCGAGCTTTTGGATAGCTAAATTTTTCGGATAAAATTGGATCGGATTATGAGTTCGGATATGGATTGTAACACCCAAACAAAGCGGAAATATGGGGAATTGTAAGAAAATCTCAACGTGACATGTAAATTAAGTAGAGACAACTAAATGCATTCAAGGATTAGGGCAATCCATACATAATTCAAGTACAAAATACAAGTATCGGATCAAATAATGCACAAGGAGCACAACACCATCAATAGTTTACAAAAATATATCAAATGATGGCTAACGATCCTAAGCATATCCCGAAGTGGGAGCAATGAATCTCGGATCCAAAAGTCCAGGCCCAATAATCCTATCACATGCATGCAATCATCCATCACGTCTTTGGTTAACTTGATTACCTGAAAAGTGTACTAAAATGCGTCAACATAAAGTTGGTGAGTTCGTAGGTTTAGACAACAAAAAGCAAGTGTCGGGATATCAACCGTTATTCACAATTCATCACAACACGATCATATAACCTCGATTTGATCGTAAAACGATCATATAACCTCGATTCGATCATAACATAATAATATAACCTCGATTCGATCATAAAACGAACATATAACCTCGATTCGATCGTAAAACGATCATATAACCTCGATTTGATTAATAAGTGATCATATAACCTCGATTCAATAAATAAACGAACATATAACCTCGATTCAATAAATAAATGAACATATAACCTCGATATGATCAATAAATGATCATATAACCTCGATTCAATAAATAAACGAGCATATAACCCCGATTCAATAAATAAACGATCATACATGCAAACCAAACACAAAGTACATTCACACCAAAATCATATAATGTAAGGGGCTACGAACTCTCCTTGGTTCAACAACGACGGGTTAATATTAGGTTAAGTAGGTCCAACGTTCGCCACAAGCCCACGACCCATCAATATACACATTACAATTCACAAGTATGGTATCTACTTTGGTTTTGGGATGATTTGCAACTTTAAACGAGGTTTGAGAGTTAAATATGACACTTTGGAAGCTCAGGAGGGACCCAAACGAAAGCACGACTCAATCCAAGGACTTAGGAAATGAAGCTAGAAAAATCAGAAAACTGGAAGTTAGGGACCACCGTAAGCCACGCCCAAAGGTGGCGTCTAGTACGGTGGGTCAGTTTTGGCATGGCGTAAGAGACGGCATAAGGCGGCGTCTGGGATGGTGGTGGTGGTCTAACCAGCGAAAAAGACGGTGAGGACCACCGTCTAAGACGGTGGCCTAGAAAACAAAGTTTTGGCGTCTAGACGTTGGTATGTGGCGTAAGACATAAGGGGAACTTTTAAATTTGAAACTTGACTATGGAGACCACCGTCTCATACGGTGGCCAGGCCGTATGAGACGCCAACCTTCAGCCAGCGTAAGAGACGGCATGCAGGGCGTAAGAGACGTTGGCCCTGCACCAGCCCGACCTGCAACAGATTATGAGCCAAACACCACCCAAAAACCCATTTTTGTCTTCCATTTAGACCAAGCAAGCTTCAAGACTAAACTTTGGAACATTTTTACCATAAACAAGCATAACTAAACATGACCCATTTCATAAATTCGGTTCATAACACCTAAACAAGTCCAAATCCACACAAGATTCAACAAAACCCTAATTTACTCAAAACAACTTTTGACTCGATTTTTGACTAGAAACCTTTAGATTTGACTATGAAACATGTTTATAAATATAAAATGATGAATTTGAGATGAATTTAACTTACCAATTCTTCCACCAAAGTGTTGGACCCGAATTTGACCCGAAATTGGTGATGATTGCACTTTAAAAACCCAAACTTTTGATATGATGAAGAGATGATGATATAAAAGAAGATTCTTACTAATTTCTTGCTTGAAACAACAGTTTTTAGTGTATTAAATTAGAGAGAGACTGAGTATGTGTGTGTGTTAAATGTTCTAGCATTTAAGATAAAGAGAGAGAGAAAGAAGAAAATGAAATAAATGGATGGAAGTGTAAGGATTTTGGGAGGGGATAGGGTTGGGTCAAGAGGGCATGGGTCATGGGTATGGGTTGACCCATGGGTTTCTAACACATTTCTAGTTAATTTATACCTCGACTAACATCGAACGTTCAATTAAAATGATCAATCAACTAAATTATTTGGGTCACAATAAACTCGATCATATATTATTAACTAAATTAGTTAAATCAAAACGTACATATAATTAACGGGTCAACGAGGTCAAATTTCCGAAATGTTACATGGATAGTTTTGAACACCCAATTGGTTCCTCCATATACGAAAACTGCGGTCAAAAAATATCAAAAAAAGGTTTTCTTTAATGATTTGAAAAGTTGGAAACCTTTTATTGATCAAAAAAAAAGTTGGATACCTTAAATTTAAAAATCAACAAACTTGGATACCTTTTTGTGCAATTTACCCTAGTTTAAACCCTCACTTAGGGGGTTGACATTGTATGGGTGGTGGGTGAAAGGACTCAAACCTAAATGAAAGCATAATTATTGAAAACCCAATCTTTATAACTTATACTTAGAAAAATACGACCATTTTTCGCGAAAAATCAAAGTTATCCAAATCAAGAAATGACACTTGGAATAATCTTAAAATGTTGTAAATAGACTACTATACAAGTTTCAGGACTCGAAAAGGTCAAACGAAGGCTCGGTAAAAATCAAGTTTGAGGTCAGTGGAGGGCGGAAGATGCTGACTGCTTCATCCGCAGTTGGCCTGACATCGTCCGCGCTAGGCGTGTCAGAGTCCGTGCTCCTTGCTGAAATCAAAAAAGTGACCTTTTTGACGTTTTGAAGCATTTCGACTCAAATCCAAACTTTTCATTATCATTCACTGATACAAATAAGACATAATCACTTTACTAAATATTTTGAAAGCTTTCATTTGATCAAGTGTACAATTTACAACGAAATGGGTCATTTACCCGTTTTGCCAAATAACCAAAGTCAAACTTTACATCAAGTTTCAAATTACCCAAGACACATTACATTACTGAAATTCTTACATTTTAAACATTTCCAAAACATAAACTTTGTACCAAGAGCCATAAGTTCAAAGGGGTCACTAAGGGTTCTATCAACAATACCATTTTACCGCGAATAGCAAATACTTCAAGCTTTACAATTTAACTTCAATCTTTATGCCACTTATCTTTATTTTCACATCCGGGACAACCTATAAAAAGGGTAAACAACTAAAAAGTAAGCCAAAGCTTAGTGAATACCATTGTATACGCTTATACACACGAAGGAGGGCAAAAACACAAAAGACTATCGCATGTAGCCAATGGTACCGTCATACCATCACTTGCATACTCACTTTTGCGCTAACAAACACATACATGGATCCATATACGCTAAACAATATACTCAAGAGGTTCTTAGGCCTCAAAGGTTCTTAGGCCTTATCTCAATATCTCATGTCTCATCTCAATTCAACTATGGGGTTCTTAGGCCTTATCTCAATATCTCATGTCTCATCTCAATTCAACTATGGGGTTCTTAGGCCCCGGCCTCAAATTAGGCCCTAACGCCAAATCGATTACCATACACGGAATCCACCATCATATGGTAATCGACCCAACGTACATATAATCGTATGCAAGAGTACTCACCTCCTTCGCGACAACCAAATCCATGATGACCGCAAGAACACAAATTTCAAGCTTTCAATCTAGCAAATCAAATTCAAAACACGTATAAGGTCATCCACCATATTCAAGGCTATCTAACCATAGCCAAACACAAATAATTCACTAGCAATCTTCACTAATTTACATTCTCATCATTCTCTATAGTTGGCTTCTTTCAAAATTTCAATTTACTTTTACAACATCAAAGCCATAACTCATTTTGATACAAACATCACCATTTCATTATTTCATCAATATGACCATACAACATTTTACTCAAAAATCATTATTTCTATCTTTTCATAATCACTTCTATATGGTCATACTACATTACTACTCAAAATCTTCATTTTCTTACTTTGTCCATAAAACCACTAAAAACATTTTTATCAAAATATTCATGCAACTACAATTCAATATGCTCTATTACAAGCAAGAGTTTTACAAAAGCATTACAATATAGCCAACTCAATTAAAATCCCCAAATTTATCCATTTTCATGAACCCTAGCTTGATTTCAAACAAATAACCCATTTTTAAGAAAACCCCAATTCTTATCAATTCAAGAACCCTAAATTCATCAATGGAAAAGCTCTAATGGCAAAATAATCATTTTCCCTAAAATTCTCAATTCAATTGGTTGTATGAACCCTAATTCTCAAGAACAAACAAAATTAGGTTAATGGAATTGTTACCTTCAAGAAAAGATTTTAAATTAAGATTTGGGATTACAAAATCTTCTTCCCTCCTTCTTGTTGATGTCGACACACACACACAACCCATGCACTCAATTCTTCCAAATTTAACTCTTCACTATGATATGATTATTATGATTTCTAATTGAATAATTTCTTAGTTGAATGGAAGATTAATTTTGTTTGAAATGGAATGGACAAGAAGGTGCAAGAAGAAAAGGAATAAGTGAGTGGAATGATGAATAGAAAGTTAGGAGGATGGCTGGCATCTCATCCTTGATGCCACGCCCCTTTCTAGTTTTGTGGGTATTTTGTCCGCTATCCGCTAAAGTTCCAACTAAATTAATCCCGTATCCAAAAATAAAATACTAGGAAATTATTTTAAAGGCAAAACTATAATAAAGGTTAATTTTTATTGGCCTAAAAATTTAGGATGTTACAGTAGGCGAGTGGTGACCACGCGTGGAACACCGCCGCCAATCCTTTTCCACGCAGCGAGTGGTGAGATTGAGTGGTTCTACCACTTATTTACATTCTCATCATTCTCTATAGTTGGCTTCTTTCAAAATTTCAATTTACTTTTACAACATCAAAGCCATAACTCATTTTGATACAAACATCACCATTTCATTATTTCATCAATATGACCATACAACATTTTACTCAAAAATCATTATTTCTATCTTTTCATAATCACTTCTATATGGTCATACTACATTACTACTCAAAATCTTCATTTTCTTACTTTGTCCATAAAACCACTAAAAACATTTTTATCAAAATATTCATGCAACTACAATTCAATATGCTCTATTACAAGCAAGAGTTTTACAAAAGCATTACAATATAGCCAACTCAATTAAAATCCCCAAATTTATCCATTTTCATGAACCCTAGCTTGATTTCAAACAAATAACCCATTTTTAAGAAAACCCCAATTCTTATCAATTCAAGAACCCTAAATTCATCAATGGAAAAGCTCTAATGGCAAAATAATCATTTTCCCTAAAATTCTCAATTCAATTGGTTGTATGAACCCTAATTCTCAAGAACAAACAAAATTAGGTTAATGGAATTGTTACCTTCAAGAAAAGATTTTAAATTAAGATTTGGGATTACAAAATCTTCTTCCCTCCTTCTTGTTGATGTCGACACACACACACAACCCATGCACTCAATTCTTCCAAATTTAACTCTTCACTATGATATGATTATTATGATTTCTAATTGAATAATTTCTTAGTTGAATGGAAGATTAATTTTGTTTGAAATGGAATGGACAAGAAGGTGCAAGAAGAAAAGGAATAAGTGAGTGGAATGATGAATAGAAAGTTAGGAGGATGGCTGGCATCTCATCCTTGATGCCACGCCCCTTTCTTGTTTTGTGGGGAATCAAAAGTAGGGAAAATGAATGCTAAATTGGCCACTCTATTCCATTCTTCACATACAAGAAGTAAATCTCTTTCTTTTTCTCCCTTTCTCATCCCATCCTAACAAACATCCCCTTACAATATTTGATATACAAGTGTAAAATAAAAGAAATCCTTATAAAAAAACAAGGGGTTTTCTAATATATGCCCTAAGGGCACATGTAAAATGCATTTATTATGTTCAATATTTTTATGGAAACTAGCATTTGATATTAGCTACATTGATTTTTTATTTTTTTTTACCATATTTACCCTTCTATTATTCTATCCAAATTAAACTTTCCCTTCTTTCATAACTATTAATTAATATCTTTAACTTTTTTTTTTATCATAACTATTTTACATAGTATTGTTTACGGTTTAATTTTACACTCAAACTGGCATTGACTTTTGTACACCTAAAAAGAAAAAAGGCATTTTCATTATCAATATGATAATATGATGTTCAGGAAAAAAAAATTTAATCAATATGCATGATAACAAAAGCAGAGCCACAATGTGCATTTTCATTCCATTTTATCATGGTTCCTCCCAGTTATAGTTTTATTTTGGGTTTGTTCTTCAATAGTGTTGAGTCCCAATGTTCATTGTAAATTTGGTGATGACAAATCTGACCTATAAACACTTAGTAATCTTTTGGTTCTTGTAATCTGATCTGGGTCAGACTAAGCTGACACAACTTGCGATCTGTCTCTGACCCAGATCATGCTTCATGTTTTGTAATTGTAATCTTATGGAAACAAGTGTTGTTCAAGCTGCATCAAGAATGTTTATAACATTCAATCCAAGTCGAAGAGGAGAATTGAAGATAGAAGACCAAGCTGGTAGTGGAAGTCAGCTTGGGATTAGCAGTCAGCTTGGAAACACTTAGGCAGATTGGTGCTTTGACAAATGGCCCAATCTGTGTCTGACAATCAAGTGAAGATAACAACCTGGATTGAAGATAAGGACAAATGACGTAACTAGGAAGAATCCTAGGATCCAGGTTGGTGGTTGGTTTTACATATGTGTGTCCATACGCTTATTGGATGATAAAGAATGTGCGCCAGTACTTTGGGGACCACAAGTACCATGAAAGGCACGATCAAATATTCCTTTGTCATCCATTAGAAGATTAATACTTGACTTCATTGGATACCAAGTGAAGAAGGGCTTTCTCCTATAAAAGCCTCAATCCTTGATTGCATATGGGTGGCATTCCTGAGAATCATTCTTCACACAAGTTTTCTTTGCTCTTAGACACAGCTTAGTCTGTTGGAGATCAGCTTGGGCTGATTCTCTTGAGTAGAAACTTATTGATTGTAGTTTGTCATTTCAAGGGTTGTTTAGATATCTGTAGGCTATCTTTATTCCGCAACAACCCTGTAATTCTTTGTATAGATTATTTCTTAAAAAAGGATTACATTGAAAACCACAATCTGTGTTCAAGAATGTTTCATTTACTTTACTGCTTTACTGTTTTATTGATTCCTGTTCTTTACTTACTTAATATCTAAGCTGAGTCTTTAAAACATTTGCTAAAAGTTTGTAAAGATTGAATTAAGTTGTATTCACCCCCCCCCCTCTACAATTGTTCTGTGTACAATATACTTTGGTATATTGATACACCTTGGGACGTATCAATTGGTATCAGAGCAGGGGTTAAGAACTAACTTGACTAGATCCTTGCTTATTTTCTTTAATAGTAAAGCAATATGTCATCCAATGTTGATAATGGTTCCTCAACCAGACCGCCCATGTTTGATAAAGATGATTTCAGTGGGTGGAAAGGTCGTATGTCATTGTTCCTTGAATCCATCGATAACAATATGCCTGATATCCTTATGGATGGTCCTTATGTTTCTACACAGACCCTTGTGGTTGAAGCTGTGGTAAGGAAAGGTCAACCATCCATTCCTGCCACAGTCAAATCCATTGTTAAGGACAAGGCAGATTGGGGGGATGAGGATAGGATATTGGCAAACTTGGACGCGAAGGCTAGAAATTTCATTGTCCAAGCTGTACCCAAAGACATTTACCATTCTATTAAAATGTGTTCTACAGATAAGAAAATGTGGAGTACTTTGACTGTCATGTTTGAGGGCTGCTCTACCTCCATGGAATCCACAATAACTACTTTAACCAGGAGGTTTGAGAGGTTCATCTCTTTGAGAAATGAATCCTTGACTAACACTCATACTCGTTTTAATGCTTTAGTTAATGATTTAGCTGCTGTTGGAATAACTAAGAAAAATGAAGTTTTAAAGAGTAAATTTCTTGATTCATTACCACCTAAATGGAACAACTATATTTCATCTGTTAAGTTAAGTTCTGTTTATCATGATCTTGATCTCCCTGGACTCTTTGGTTTGCTTCATAACCAAGAGTGTTGAGAGGCTGAAAAGTTGATTGCTATGGGTGATTCGTATAGTCAGCCTGCTACTGTACTTGTTGCCTCTATGACTGAACACCCTAGCTCAATGAGTAATGAGATCATTCCTTGTGTTAATGAAGATACTCCTGTGATTTCTAACAATAACTCTGTTTGTTTTGAATCTGAGTGTGATGAGTCTGATGGTGATGGACTAGCTAATGAGGTAGCTATGTTGGCTGAAAGGATTAGGAGGAGATCCTTTGGGAAGTTTAAAGGAAATGGAAAATCTGGCCAAGCTGATAAGACTAATAAGCCATTTGATATGTCCAAAGTCACTTGTTACAAATGTGGCAAGACTGGACACATGGCTGGAGACTGCAGATCTAAAGAGTCTTCTCAAGTTGTGTCAACCAAAGGTGGAAGAAGTGAAAAATACTCAAAGCTCAAGACCAAATACAAAGCCTTGAAGGCACAAGTGGCTGAGCTGAGTAAGAAGGTTGAAAAAGATGAGAAGAGTCTGGTAGCCAAAGACTGGGCTGAAAGTGCAACTTCATCTGATGATGAATTGTATGAAGATGCCAAGTGCTTCATGGCCAAAGAAGTTGTGCAGAAGTTTGCTGAAGATCTTGTCAAAATACAACAGCAATCTGAGGCAGCTCACCAGGCCTCAACCAGTCAGACTGCTTCACCTGAGGTAATTTCTTTTTCCAATCTGTCTGATAATGAAAAGCTGTCTAGATTAAATAGATTGGGTGATGAGGTTCTTTTACAAAAACACTTTAATCAAGAACTCAAAAAAGAAATACATGTTTTGAAACTTGATGTCAGTTCTAAAAGTCACACCATTGAAAAACTAGAATTTGAAGTTAAAGCTCAAAAACAATTAAACTCCATTTTGGTTAAAGAAGCTAAGACTGCAGAAGAAAAGTTTTTGAAAGTTAAGCATATTACTGAATCATGGTGTATCTGTTCTAAGAGAACTGCTAAGTGTGTAAATCCCTCATCAGATCCAAGCTATTTTTGATGGTGATTATGATAGGGCCATAGCCATAAGTGAAGTATGTGCTATGGAGCCTTGTTATCAGCCTCCTTCACCACCCAAAGTCCAAACCAAAGGGAAAAAGTCTAAACCGATTAAGTTGGTTCAGAAATCTGGTATTGGGTTTAATGGTCCTGAAACCATTAGTCAGACCATTGCTGAAGTTGTGTCTGAAGCTGATCAGGTTATTGAGTTAAAACCTGAAGAAAGCCTTGACTTATCCAAGCTGACCATTACCGAATCTGTATCAGATTCAAAGTCTAAAATAAACAATGGTAACTCAAAGAAAAATAAAAGAAAGGTTAGAGATCATAGTATTCCAAAAGAAAAGATCAAGCTTTCAAAGAATAAGAAGTCTGGTTCTCAAGGAAAATTGTAACAAACTGAATCTGTGTCTATTTCAAAAGATACCAAATCTGACTCTGACCAAATCATTTCAAAATATGTTGAGTCTAGAAATGGTAAGGTTTCAAATGATAACTTTTTGAAAAATGTGTCTGATCCTAATGTTGTTGATCAAAGGAAGTTAAGGTCTGAATGTAAGAAATCTGGAATAGGCAAAGGTTTTGCTAAAAAGGAAACTCTAAATGTTGCTAAAAAGGAATTTTAAATCTGGAAAAGGACAGATCAAGCAACAATGGGTATCCAAATCTGATAAGAGTCCAAGTTCTGTTTTGCAGTCTGAGTCAGACCAGATGGTCAGCTCTGGTGAACCCATCCTTGGATGGGTTTCCAAAAAGAACTAATCTCTTATTTTAAATGCAGGGCAATCATGACGATAATACCTGGCACTTGGACAGTGGGTGTTCCAAGCATATGACCGGATGTAAGTCCCTGCTATGTAGCTTTAGGATTCGCGTTGGTCCTAATGTTACTTTTGGAGATGACTCTCAAGGAAAGACTGAAGGATTTGGTATACTTTCAAATGGTCCCCTTACTTTCAGAAGGGTCTCATATGTAAATGGTTTGAAGCACAGTTTGATCAGTGTGAGTCAATTGTGTGATGCTGGATATGAAGTGAGATTCAGGTCTGATAAGGGTATTGTTCTTGATTTAGAAGGCAATGTGGTTCTTATTGCAAAAAGGGATGAGTCTTTGTATTCTTTTGACATGAGAAAACCAACTGTGATAAGAGAAGTTTGTTTCATGTCAAAGACTCAAGGTGAGCTGAACTGGTTGTGGCATAAAAGGCTGTCTCATATGAATTTCAAAGACATCAACAAGCTGTGTAAGAAAGAATTGGTGTCTAGTCTTCCTGTGATAAATTATGAGAAGGACAAGCTGTGTGGAGCTTGTGAGAAAGGCAAACAACACAAAGCTTCTTTCAAGTCTAAAACATGCTCAACCATTGATAATTGTTTGGATCTGCTTCATATGGATTTATTTGGACCAATTAGTACTCCTTCATTCTCTGGAATGAGATACTCTTTGGTTATTGTTGATGAATATTCAAGATACACCTAGGTTTTCTTTCTCAAGCACAAGAGTGAAGCTGCTGACAGCATTATTCATTTCATCAAGCAAGATGAAATTCTCTACAAAAGGCCTGTAAGGCAGTTAAGAAGTGATAATGGCACTGAATTCAAGAATATCACTCTTAATTCATTCTGCAGTGAAAAGGGAATTTCACAAGTCTACTCAGCTGCCAGAACTCCTCAACAAAATGGTGTTGCAGAAAGAAGAAACAGAACTCTTATTGAAGCTGCCAGATCCATGATGGCTCAAAACAATGTCAAGTCTCATTTCTGGGCCGAAGCAATTCACACAGCTTGCTTTACCCAGAACAGATCCCTTATTGTGAGAAGGCACCAGAAGACTGCATATGAACTTCTTAGGGGGAGAAAACCTGAAATTGGTTTCCTAAGAATGTTTGGAAGTCCTTGTTACATTCTGAATCAGAAAGACCATCTTAGAAAGTTTGATGAGAAAGCAGATGAAGGTATCCTACTTGGATATGCAACAATGATGAAGGCCTACAGAGTGTACAATAAAAGAACCAAAACTATTGAAAACTCTGTCAATGTAAGCATAGATGAAGGTTGTTCTAAGCCAGACTGTTCTCCACCTGAAGATGAAGATTTCAACTTTGAAGAACTGGCTGTACCTGAGAATGAGCCTCCAACTAACCCTCCAGTTGAAGCTAATAATGCTCAAACTCAGGGGGAGCAATCTATTGAAGAAGAAGAAGATGTTCCAATCTTTGAAAATGTGCAAGCTGATCCAATTCCTACTCTTAATCCATCAAATGATGCTCAAGCTGACTCAGATTCTACAACACCAATCCAAGCTGATCAGCCTCTTCTACAAGCTGGTCATGCTGGACCTTCAAATCTGAATCAGCCCATTGTCCCAGTTGCAAATAATCCATCTCATGTAAATAAATGGACAAGGAGTCATCCAATCAACCAAATCATTGGTGATCCTCTTTCTGGTATTAAAACAAGAAGAAAGGCAATAGGCAATTTTTGCATGTTTGTTAATTTTGTGAGTAAGGTGAAACCAACTGAGGTTACTGAAGCTCTGGCAGATCCATCTTGGGTAAATGATATGCAAGATGAGCTCACACAGTTTGAAAGAAACAAGGTTTGGGAACTTGTTCCAAGACCTCATCACAAGACTATGATTGGAACCAAATGGGTCTACAGAAACAAAATGGATGAAAGGGGAGTTGTGACCAGAAACAAAGCAAGATTGGTAGCTCTTGGTTACAGACAAGAGGATGGAATTGATTATGATGAGACTTTTGCACCAGTGGCAAGACTAGAGGCAATTAGAATGTTCTTGGCCTTCTCTGCACACAAAGGTTTCAAAGTCTATCAAATGGATGTGAAGAGTGCATTTCTTAATGGGAAATTGGAAGAAGAAGTCTATGTTGAACAACCTCCAGGTTTTGAAAGTTCAAAGTACCCTGACCATGTATTCAAGCTTGACAAAGCTCTCTATGGCTTGAAGCAAGCTCCAAGGGCATGGTATGATACTTTGTCTAAATTTCTTTTGGCTAACAAATTCAAAAGAGGTAATGTAGACAAGACTCTATTTGTGAGAAAGTATAATGGTGATATTTTTCTTGTGCAAATTTATGTAGATGATATCATATTTGGGTCTAGTAGTGAAAGACTTTGTAAAAAGTTTTCTGAATTAATGTCCAAAAAGTATGAAATGAGCATGATGGGAGAACTAAACTATTTTATGGGTTTACAAGTAAAACAGACTAAAAATGGAATTTTCATAAACCAAGGAAAATATGTTAAAGATCTCTTAAATAAATTTGGTTTTAGTGATTGCTCACCTATGAAAACTCCTATGGGAACTGGTGATAAGCTGGGTGAAGATAAAAATGGCAAATCTGTTGACACCACAGCTTATAGGGGTATGATAGGATCATTACTTTACTTAACTGCTAGTAAACCAAATATTATGTTTGCTACATGTCTTTGTGCAAGATATCAAGCTAGTCCTAAAGAATCACATCTTAAGGCTGTGAAAAGAATCTTTAGATACCTTAAAGGTAGTCCCAATCTGGGTCTTTGGTATCCCAAAGACTCAGGATTTGATCTAATTGGCTATTTAGATTCTGACTTTGCAGGCTGTAAGATTGACAGAAAAAGTACTTCAGGAGTTTGTCAATTGCTTGACAATAGACTTGTAAGCTGGTCCAGCAAAAAAGCAGCATTCAGTTTCTATTTCTACTGCAAAAGGTGAATATGTTGTTGCAGGGAGTTGTTGCTCTCAAGTTCTTTGGATGCAATATCAGCTTCAAGACTATGGTGTCACTGCTTCAAAAACTCCAATCTTTTGTGACAATACCAGTGCCATAGCAATCTCCAACAATCCTGTGCTTCATTCAAGGACCAAGCATATTGATATCAGATATCATTTCATTAGAGATCATGTGATTAAAGAAGATGTTGAACTCCACTTCATTCCAACAGATAATCAGCTAGCTGACTTGTTTACAAAGCCATTGGATGAATCAAGGTTCAACTATCTTATAAGTAAGCTATGTATGTTAAATATGTAAGGTGTAGTGAGCTAAGTAATAACAAATCTGGCCCCTTAGAGTTATTCTCAATTTTGAGGGTAAGCTGTGTCTGACCCAGACTACCCCTTCATACTTGGTGTATTTTCAAGTATAAGAGGGTAAGCTGAGTCTGACCCAGCTTAGTGGTTATTTTTGTTATTAAATATCTTAGTGCGTTTTATTATTTACAATATTTTATTTAGTTTACTTATTTATCCATTTTCTATTTAATTGGTGACTGACACGTGTAGTGATAACGACTGGTTTCTGAAAAAGTACCTCCACTACTTGTTCATCCACCAATCAAATATTTTCTCTCTCCAATTTTCAAACGGTTAAAATTGAATAATATTATATAATAAAGTATATATACTCGATTTAACCTAAATCCCCAAATCACTCTCATTTCTCAAAATCAATTTCTCTTCTCTCTAAAATCTGAATACTGTTTTATTAATTTCTCAAATTTCTTCTTCTAAAATTGTTTTTTTTAAAATGGCATCATCATCTACTTCTCCTTCTGCTAATAACTCTCAATCAGATTCTTCTTCTGAATCTGGTGTCCAATACCCAGCTCCGGTAAGCGCTAATAAGCTTTCACCTTATGTGGTGGGAAATAAGGTAGTGGTTGTTCCGGTTGATCTTGATACTGGTAAAATCAAGATAGTCAATCTCGTCTCTGCCAATGTTCATCCTCCTTCTTGGGCTGAAGGATATGATGAAATAGTAGCATTTTTGTGGTATCATCCTTTTGGCAAGATGTTGATTGAAAAGCCAAATATGGTGTTCATAGATCACTTGTGTGAATTTTGGGCAAGCTGTTATGTGGGTCAGAACAAGAAGGGAGATCCTGCAATCTTTGGCACTATCCTCAATGGTGAGAAAAAGGTATATATTTCATTACAGAGGATTAGGTCTGTGTTTGAGCTGTCTTATATGCCAGATGATATTTATGAAAGTCTAGTGTCTCATACTGAAGCCAAAAGTGTTTTACAAGATGTTGGTTATACTGGTCCATTGGCTTCAGTAGTAAAAATGAAATATCTAACTGGTATTTGGAATTACCTTTTGAGTACAATTTCAAAATCTTTGCAAGTAAAGGCAGGCAGCTTTGACCAACCTAATGCTTTAGAATTGCAAATTTTTCATGCAATGGTCACTATGACCAGAATAGATTTTGCTGCTGTGATTTTTAGGGACTTAGTTGGCCGAGTCAATAATAAGAGTCTTACCATACCTTATGGTAGGATTCTTGCACTCATTATTGAAGCCATTCTTGATAATGATTTCAGTCTGGCAACTGGTCAGACTGTGGAATGTAAGGCCATAAATAATAACATTTTCAATAGTCCTAAGTAACTGCGCAGGGTCTGACCCCAGCAATGCAGACCTACCTTGATTATTGCAGGGCAAAGGAAAGAGAAGAAGCAAGTGAGGAAGTTGTCCCTTCTTCGACGTGATCTGAGTCTGACACTTAATCTGCCAATCAGGGGGACCTAGGTACACATGCTTCTGAACCCTCAAACTCTTCCAAATCTATTCATTCTTCTCCTTCTAAAGAGGGTGAAGGGTTGGCCACATCATCAGCCACACCCTCATCCATTCGTTCAAAATCCGCATCTAAAAGACCCATTGTTGAGGACTTAGTACCTCACAATGCTAAAAAGAAAAGAACCAAGAGAAATGTTGTATCAGCTTCTGGGGTTGACAATGCAACACCATCAATTGAAGTCCCCCAAGGTGCATTGGCAGCTAAGGAACGTTCCAAAGCTGACTCTGCCACCCAAGCTGATAAGCCGAATTCACCACGCCCATCTGCACTCTCCCAAAAGAGTGTAGACGAGTTAAAGGGAACACCTATTACTACCCAACCCTCTAAAAAGGGTGAAGGTATTGAAACAAAGACCTCCTCCCAAGGTCATACTGAGTCTGAACCTAAATCACCATCATCAGCCTCCCAAAAGGTTGATGATATCATTAAAGGGACAACAGTGGATCCGGCACATAAAAATGAGTCAGAGTCTATGCACATCATTTCTGAGGATGTTCCGCCAAAGGAGAGAAGTATCGAACGCACTTGTTACACTGCTTCTCCTCCCCAAGCTGATCAAACTCCTTCTCTCTTACACTCTGAGTCTGCACAGGCTGTCAATGCCCCTTCTAGATCACAATGAGGGGTACAGGCCTCAATAATTCTCCCTAATGATGCTTTGGTGCAACAAAACACCATTGTGGAAGGGAAATCCTCTACCCTGAACATTACACCTGCAAGATCTATGTCTGCATTTGTCCTTGGACAGAGGGATCCTGTAGGTTACTTGGCTGTCTTTAAGGCAGTCATGTCAGCCCCATGTGTAGCAATGGGAACCATCAGTGGTCCTTACGATGCTGATGAGAAAATAATCACTATCTCCGGAAGTGATTCTTCATTCGATGATATGTTTGCCCATCCATCCTCAAGGGATGCTCTGATGGATGATGTCAGTGGAGGAGTTGATCAAAATCAAGATCAACACATTCCCACTGGCCCCCAGCCTGAATTAAACGTCAATCTTTCTCAGGCTGACCAACACATTATCATTTCTGAAAAATCTGCTCATGAGACTCACTCTCATGAGAAAATTCAACAAAACTCCCTTAGCCTCCACCCCTTCTATATGAGCCAATTGACCCTGACTTTAAGAATTGCAGGCTGCTCTTTCCAGAGTCAGTGGTCTTTAAACCAACTGCAAGTTCTTCCCAAGCTGCCACTATCTCATTTTCATATGTGGTGGGTCAGCTCACTGAGTTCACTTCAACCTATAAGGTTGAGAGCTTACAGCTGACCAAATGCTTGGAAAAGATCCAAAAGGATCAAGAATTGACGGATAAGAAGGTGGAGAAGCTGTGTCAAGAACAGACTGCTCTAAAAGAAAGTGTGAAGAAGGCAGTTGACTTGATGCAGCAGAACCAATCCAAGCTGACAGAGTCTCTTGATGGTCTCACAAAGGCAATCAATGAAGAAAAGGAAAGAAACAAGAGCACTCTGAGTCAGATTGAGAAAAGTGCAACAAAGTTTACTAGAGATGTCACCATTGAGCTTCAATCTGCCAACAAATCACAAGCAGATTTCAAGAATGAATTGATTGAAGTCTCAAAGGGTGTAAAATCAAGTATTGGATCCCTCCATGCTGACTATATTGAGTTACTTAGAGCATGTTGTGTCAACAATTTCAAGGTTGCCTTGCTTAACCACAAATTAAGTGGAGTCTTTGCCACTCCAGTCAGTTCTTTCCCTGGTGATGATGACAAAAAGGGGGAGAAGAGTGTTGCACAGATTGAGCAAGAAGAACTTGTAAAGTCCCTCACACGATGGTTTAACCCACGAGTGTAAAATAACAAGACAAGTATGAACTAGAATCGGACTAGTATTACTTCAATATAAATATGCAAGAATATAAACAAAGTAATAAATGACTTTAAGCAATATTTAAACAAGTAAATAAAAGGTGGAACACGAATGTAGTTTTCAAGTGTATTTTCTTTATTGATGTATAAACAAAATACAAGATCATTGCGGAACCTAGATATTACACGTATGTAAGTATCTAAACAATCTTTGAATTACAAGTGATCTATACTTGCTAAATAAACTCCTTTGATTGATATACTTAGAGTTGTGAAGTATAGCTATTTAGATCGAGAGTATTTAAGCAAGTTCACCAATTTGCTAAAAAGTGATTTTCTCAAAGAAATGACTTTGTATTTATAGGCAACAAAATTCACCAGTGAATTTTGTGCCGTACAAATATGGTTGGATGCATTTAATGAACCGACAAGAACATTAAATGCATTGGATAAAGAATAAGGATAAAATCACATCAAGTGCAAGTGTATCCTTTTATCCAACCACCTTAACACACGTATACTTTGGTAAAGAACAAGTGGGTTGTTCTTTGGAAAGTGTGTAAAGGCTTAAAGTCAATCCTCGATATCAGTGTTCAGACTTGTAAGGTCTAGAACACTGACAATCCTCCAGTGTACAGATCTGGTAAGACTTTCCAGTGGACTCCGCCATTTGATAAGTCTTCTTTCTTCAGACTTCAGTCAGAATGTCTTCAGTAGAGTAGATCTGGACTGGGGTGAAGACCAGTGAGCTCATCTGGAGAATACTCCAGATTTCCTATACAAGTATTTGCTCACTAGTCTTCCATTATTTCTGGACAAATCTTCAGAAGGACTCCAGATCCCAAGTCTGGAGTAGGTCAGATTCTGGACAGATCTTCAGTAAGGCTCCAGTAGTCGAGTCTGGAGCGAGTCCAGTAAATCTGGACCTAACAAATCTCAACCCTAGAGACCAGAAGTAAGATCCATATGATCGACTCTTATGATCACAAATCAAAGGGAAATCGTCTATATTATCTGTAGATGAAAGCAAGGATGAGAGATCTTGATCAAACTTCACTTGAATCACACGTTTTGAAGGATTTTCGGCTTATGAATTTGATAGGGGATCAAAGGGGTGGCTAGGGCTTGGGAGAAAAGTTATTAGATCTGATTTGATAAACTAATGACTCCCCCATTGACCCTAATCCCGTTTTTGACTTTCACACCATGTCAAAACTGGTCCCTAAACTTCGTAAAGTCATATTATTAGCCCAAAACACCTCTATGGACTATATACAACTTGATTAACACTTTGAACACCTCTAAAAGGCACATAACTTCTTCTTTAAACATATTTCTACATCAATTAATAAGACATTCAAGTCTCACACATAAAACACTTTAACTACATATAAGCGTTAATCCACCCTAAACTTAACGAACACTTTACGTTGACTTAACGACTCAAGTCAACCGTTAATTAAAAAGTTTGGGATGTTACAATTACCTCCCCCTTAAGAGGATTCCGTCCTCGGAATCATTTCAGCATCAAATAGGTGAGGATAACTTTCGAATCAACTTTCACCGTAAATATGATTTCATCCCACTAGCACAAGCTCAATTAACTTCCTATACACGAATGTAGTTTTCAAGTGTATTTTCTTTATTGATGTATAAACAAAATACAAGATCGTTGCGGAACCTAGATATTACACGTATGTAAGTATCTAAACAATCTTTGAATTACAAGTGATCTATACTTGCTAAATAAACTCCTTTGATCGATATACTTAGAGTTGTGAAGTATAGCTGTTTAGATCAAGAGTATTTAAGCAAGTTCACCAATTTGCTAAAAAGTCATTTATTACTTTGTTTATATTCTTGCATATTTATATTGAAGTAATACTAGTCCGATTCTAGTTCATACTTGTCTTGTTATTTTACACTCGTGGGTCAAACCATCGTGTGAGGGACTTTGACAAGAAGAACTTGAAAGAGAAAAAGAAAGAATTCAAGTTGACAAGCAAGTTGCTGAGTACCTAAGGAAATTAGATGAAAGGGAAAATAAGGCTAGAGCTGAGAGGGAGGCCAATGATAGAAGGATTGTTGTATTTGGTTCAAGTGTGGAAGGTGAGAAGGAAACTGAAGAGATAAAAATACCAGAGTCTGAGTCTGGTGGTGAAAATGGTGGAAATGTGAATGAAGAAGCTGAGAAGGAGAGTGATACAATTGAGGGGGAGACTGATGTTGAAATGGGAGATATAAGGAAGGAAGTTGGAGTTGAAAAAGTTACTGAAAAAGGAAAGTCTTCCCAAGTTGTCCCTGCACAAGCTGTGTCATCTCAAGCTGACCCAGCTCCCAAAGAAAAACCTGCAGAATCCTCTTCAAGTGAAGACACAACCACTTTGACTCAATTTATGATAAAGAAAAGGCTGACTGAAGCTGAGTCAAGTGGTGTGAAGAATCTTACTGATAAAGAAAAAGATTGGGAGTTTGCAGTACAACAAGATCCAATACTAGGTGTAACAGTTGAGATGGCATACAAAATAGTCAGGGAAGACAGACTGCAAAGAGAAAAGATGACAGTAACTGAATCAGATCATGAGATTGCCAAGGCTGTTCAAGAACAATTGAATAAGGAAGATGAAGAAGATCTTGCAGCCATTGGATCCAAAAAGAAAGAGGGCAAAGGTACTAGCAAAGGCAAGAAGAAAGTGGTGGTTCACTATAAACCATCACAGAAGTTGAAAGATGTGAAGGAAAGTATAGAAGCTCATGATAGGTGGGAGGCTCTGGAGAAAAGAAAGGTGACTGAAAGACTAAATTACAGAAGGCATCCAGAGCCAATCACCAAGGTTCAATTGAAAAGGAGAAGAGGACAGTCCATTCCTTGTATCAGGATCACAAGAGAAGGATATGAGTCTAGTTATGAAACTTGTGATATTGATAACTTTATTGACTTAGGATACACTGAGTGGGTTGAATTGCACAATATCATCACTGGTATGCCTGGAATTCATAGAGAGACAGTCTTGGAAGCCATTGAAAAGAAGTTGGCAGTAATTGTGAAATTCAAGGTTGATATCACTGGCCTTCCAAGACCAAAAGCTTATGAAATGGATGATGAAGATGAGTCAGTAGAGCCTCTCAAAAAGAAAAGGAGAAGACACGGAAGAATCAATGTTCCTGAAGGAGATACAGATTTCCTCAAGAACTTGAATCCTGCAGAGTTGCTTGATCAATTGGCTCCTGAAGCTCTTGACAAAATTCTAAGTCATTTGGATCTGTCTCTTCCTGCTGGTGTTGAAAATGCAAGATGTGGGTTGTTCATCACTGAACCTGAGCATGGTATGTATTTTGTGAATGCAAGAGGAAAATTGGTGTTTCAAAGGACTGCTGAGCTGAAAGAGGTACCACATATGCACCTTTTTACCTTGTATAGATTCTGTGCTACTTTTAGTGAACAAGGTAATGGGTATGAGCAGTTCCTTATTGAAGAGGGTCTTGATAGGAAGTTAGATGTGACTATTGCCCCATCATATGAAGTCAAACAAGAAACAGTAGAAATGATTGGGGAATAGGTCTCTATGACTGTAAGATATTTCATTTCTCAATATATGCAAAGTTTTTGTACAAAGTCTGTTTTTCTTGTTAAAACTTCATATCAGATTGAAAAGAACCCAAAAGATTCAAAGGGTCACAAGCTGTTAGTTATATTTTACTTTGATTCTTTGTAAGCTGATAGTTAGAAGTGTAGTTGGGTTTTGTCATCATCAAATAGGGGGAGATTGTTGAGTCCCAATGTTCATTGTAAATTTGGTGATGACAAATCTGACCTATAAACACTTAGTAATCTTTTGGTTCTTGTAATCTGATCTGGATCAGACTAATCTGACACAGCTTGCGATCTGTCTCTGACCCAGATCATGCTTCATGTTTTGTAATTGTAATCTTATGGAAGCAAGTGTTGTTCAAGCTGCATCAAGAATGTTTATAGCATTCAATCCAAGTCGAAGAGGAGGATTGAAGATAGAAGACCAAGCTGGTAGTGGAAGTCAGCTTGGGATTAGCAGTCAGCTTGGAAACACTTAGGCAGATTGGTGCTTTGACAAATGGCCCAATCTGTGTCTGACAATCAAGTGAAGATAACAACCTGGATTGAAGATAAGGACAAATGACGTAACTAGGAAGAATCCTAGGATCCAGGTTGGTGGTTGGTTTTACATATGTGTGTCCATACGCTTATTGGATGATAAAGAATGTGAGCCAGTACTTTGGGGACCACAAGTACCATGAAAGGCACGATCAAATATTCCTTTGTCATCCAATAGAAGATTAATACGTGGCTTCATTGGAAACCAAGTGAAGAAGGGCTTTCTCCTATAAAAGCCTCAATCCTTGATTGCATATGGGTGGCATTCCTGAGAATCATTCTTCACACAAGTTTTCTTTGCTCTTAGACACAGCTTAGTCTGTTGGAGATCAGCTTGGACTGAATCTCTTGAGTAGAAACTTATTGATTGTAGTTTGTCATTTCAAGGGTTGTTTAGATATCTGTAGGCTATCTTTATTCCGCAACAACCCTGTAATTCTTTGTATAGATTATTTCTTAATAAAGGATTACATTGAAAACCACAATCTATGTTCAAGAATGTTTCATTTACTTTACTGCTTTACTGTTTTATTGATTCCTGTTCTTTACTTACTTAATATCTAAGCTGAGTCTTTAAAACATTTGCTAAAAGTTTGTAAAGATTGAATTAAGTTGTATTCACCCCCCCCCCCCCCCCCTCTACAACTGTTCTGTGTACAATATACTTTGGTATATTGATACACCTTGGGACGTATCAAATAGTATATTCTTTAACAACATGTTCATTTAAATCTGAGAGAACTTACCATTCATAGGGAAAATATTATATTATGTTTATATTATCTTTTAATAAATTTAAAATAGAAACTTTAATTCAAGAATGGAGTAATCTGAACCCTTTATTGAATTTCTACCTTTTTTATCCACCCCTGGATCAACATGATGACATCATCTTTGACTCAACTTTCAGTTAAATACTCTTTTAGTCCTTGATGTGTGAAATCTAGTTTATAATTTATAACAAGATCTACCGCTAACTGACTACAACACACTTACGGGCAGTGTACCCGTTCGTATGTAATATAGCTAACTGGCAAGACCAGGATCGAACACAAGGACTGATTGTTGTACTAAAGGTTGTTAAAATGTAAATCAAGAGAAAGTTTGGTTTGTGACCGAATTGTCACTTTGCGTTTCTGAAAGCTATGTAATCAATAAGTAAATTAAAGTACTCAACCGGCGTCAATCGAGAGCACACGAAAATAGTTGGAGTTGTCACAAATAATGTAACATCCGTGAATTTTGACCCGTTGACTTTACGTGTAATATAACTAACAATATAAGTTAATGAAGTATTTGAGTCGTTTTATGAATTAAATGTCAATGTGTTATATTCGAGTCGATAATATGTTTTGATCGGTGCTTAAATGTATAAACGATTTGTAATTTGGCTTGAGAAGAGTCACGGGTCGACCCATGGGTTGCCCATGACCCATGAGCCTACTAGTGACCCATCTCCCTTATCCTTTCATTTTACCACACAAATCTTTTTCCCTTCTCTTTTCTCTCTAACAAAAGCAAGGAACATTTTCTCTCTTTCTCTCTTGAACTCTTGATATAATTGGTGTTGTGGAATTGCTCAAATACAAGAATCATTATCATTTACCTCTCATCTTCATCATATTACAAGTTTGGATTTCAAGTGAAAGGTTTTTACCCACTTTGACCTAATTTCGGGTTTAAACTCAAGGAGAAGCTTTGGTAAGTCAAATTCATCTCATTGGTATCTACTCATGTTTGTTTATGCATTTCTAGTCGTCTCGTACGCTTACAAGTCCTAAATCGGCTTAAATCTAGTTTTGGGTCAAATTAGGGTTTGATTAGGGTTAGAATGATTTGGAAGTGTTCTTGATGTTTTGGAATGGAAACTAAGATGTGGGTTATGTTTAGTTATGTTGAAACATGTTTGTTTAAGCTTCAAAATGAGTCTTGGAACATCACTAGACGATTTGGTGGTCGAAAATAGGGTTTGGGTGAAGTTTGGATCGTATTTTAGACTCAAAAATCTGCAGGATTGAGCCCAGTCGCGCCGCGACCTATACCACTCGCGCCGCGAGTTTGTGTCCAGTCAGGTCAGAGCTTTTTCTCGCGTCCAGCCTCGCGCCGCGAGTTTCACCTGTTTTGCGCGTCAGTTTTCGAACGTTAATAACTTTTGATCCGTAAGTCCAAATAAGTCGTATGAACTATCGTTGGAATCGTAAGAGAGTCTAGTTTCTAGTAATAACACTCATTTTGTATGAATCTTCTTCCATGTCTAAAAATGTCGAGTCAAATGCGTCTTGTTCGTACTCGATAAAGTTGTAGAAGTGTTTAGGGGTTTGTGACTTGACTTAAATATGCTAAACCAACTTGTTTAAGGTGGTAGAGTTGACATTATGGTATTATGATGTATATTTATAGGTTGTGGACGTGTGGATCCCAATACTCGCTTGTAGCATTATACTAGCTTCTTTGCCGGACAAGGTGAGTTTCGTAGCTCCCTACTCGTTTGAGATTCGGGCTGAAAAGTGTAGGTTTGACGTGTTTACTTGCATTTGTTGATTGATTGATTGATTGTTTTGATTGTTGGATTGATGTGACGGTTCATTTCGTTTGGTTGACTTGGTTTATGTTTTGGTTAAGTATTTCATTAATATTAGGATAGACTTACATACATGGAAGTCAGTTATGCCTTCAATGGGTTTTAGATGTGGTGGGAAGGCTGCGGGTGACCCTTTATATAAGCATCTGGGACTCGAAGAAAGTAGAATCCTCTTAAGTGTATGTACGTATAGAATTGGTGTTAATATTGATTGTTGGCTCATGTTTGTCGAATATTGATTGTTGGTTCATGTTCATCGTATTGTGATTGTTGAGTTATGATTGATGCATTTTCAATTGATTGTAAGCATGCATACATTGTTGATAATCCCTCGGTTGAGGATTGCATACATCCAAGTGTATAGATGTATACACTTATCTGATGGATGTTGAGTTCATGATCCCGAGTATATAGACATATATATCTCGATGTTTTTGAGATGCAGCATGTGTCATTGCTATGACAGGCGGGTATCGTTGCATATGTGACCTGAGTTCACACATTGGGCATACATGTTGGCATTTTATGCATTTAGCACATTCATTGATACTTTCATCTTTTGGTGCTCATTTATTACACGCTTATTCGTTGTGTAATCTTGTTGTTGGACATTATTGTGATACTTAGAGGCTCACTGTAAGTCTTGTTTCGTCTCTATTTGTATATTGTTGATATTGTTGATGGTTCCTTTTGGACCATTACTGCGAACTCACCAACCTTGTGTTGACTATGCTTAGTACACTTTTCAGGTAATCAGGTTATCCCCAGACGTGGAGTTTAGTTGTTTGCTTGCTGTTAGACCCGGGCATTGGACTTTATGAATCAAGGATTCATCGACCTTCTCTTTTGCATTATACTTAGGATCGATTTGCCATCTTCTGGATGTTCTTTTGTAACGTTGATGGTTATTTGCTCCTTATGTATTTTGGTACTTGCTTCGCATTGTAATGGATTCACTGAATCTTTATTTGCATTTAGTTCTTGTTCTATTGTAATTCCACCTTGTGCTATATGATTTCCGTGATATTTCGAGCCTCGGATTGGAGTGTTACAAATAATTAAAAAGCCATCTATGTCGAATCCGCTACACAAAAAGTCTAGGTTGCATATGGGTTAAGCTCAAAATTCTTTAATGTTGGTGATAATAATCGTGACAAGACAAAAACACAACCGGCGTGCACTCCGTTTGTAAAATCTACTCAATCACCTAATCAATACAATTTCTTGCAACAAGTGGTACCACCACCCCTGCTACAATTCCTTGAACTAACTAGTTTATTTGATTATTTAAATAACAATTTTATCTTTGTGAAAGAAACGTTGTACCACCAACCGTTAAATCCACTTAACAAAGTAATTTCTATTCAACTTGTATCATTTACTATCATACCATGACCTAGCAAGAGTTGTTCATAGAAAAACAACTAAAACAATACTTGTATTCAACTAGTACCACTATCGAAAAACACAAATATCACCAAGGACACAAGATTAAGTAGAAGAAATCACTTCATTAAGATCATGACAAAATGTTAAGTAAAACCAACTTGAATTCAAAATATTATGCAACCATAACTAGTTGTTTCACTTCATCTTCATAGATGTATAGAGATTTAGCTACTCATAATGAAAATAGCTAGAGATTTAAATAAAAAGGAGAACATAATGTACCAAATATGAAGTAGTAATCCAAATCGAGGTTACAACCGAGCTACAATCACTAATCAAGAACCAAAATTTATCTTCAAGTCTTCAATTGATGTTGGAGTAGTGAAAACCCTTGAAAAAACCTAAAAATCGTCTGGAAGAAAAGTGTGTAGGCTGTGGTATCACCAATTAGGTTTAGGGTTAAAATGGATGTTGGTATTTATACCCAGGAGAAGGAAAAAGCTGTTTGTCAGACACGGGTCGCGCCGCGACCTCCCTAGCTCGCGCCGCGACCTCCCTAGCTCGCGCCGCGAGTTAACCAAACATCGAACAGAAGATTTCAGACCAAAAACTCGCGCCGCGAGAATTCTTGGTCGCGCCGCGAGAATGCTGGTGATCGGAGAACGGGCAAGCGACTGGACTGGTGAACGGGCTCGTGAACGGCTCGCGACGCGAGCCACCTTCCTCGCGCCGCGAGATGTGACTGGTCGCGCAGTTTCAGTTTCGTTATCAACCATTCTTCATCCGTTAGTGCATATGGACCATCGTTAAGCTATTTTCTACCATTTATGAGCCTTGTACCTGCTGTGGACCTGAAACCACTAGCAAATACCATAACGCACCACAAAACAAGTATAAACGGCTATAAAACGAGTATAATTCGTCCAATTAAGACGTGGGAAATATGTATAAATTGAGACACATCAGTCATTCAACTACAGATAAAATGTTCCAACTATACATATATCAATTAATATTCTACTTATCTAACCATATCAAAATTAATATGTATAATGTTTTATTTACCCTTTTTGATTTACATCGATCTCATATATCATCTATCTTTCTTTTAACTTATTTGAATTTCATATTTGATTTTTTTATGGATCTTCTTATAGATTAATATTATCAAAAAAAAACACAAATATCACCAAGGACACAAGATTAAGTAGAAGAAATCACTTCATTAAGATCATGACAAAATGTTAAGTAAAACCAACTTGAATTCAAAATATTATGCAACCATAACTAGTTGTTTCACTTCATCTTCATAGATGTATAGAGATTTAGCTACTCATAATGAAAATAGCTAGAGATTTAAATAAAAAGGAGAACATAATGTACCAAATATGAAGTAGTAATCCAAATCGAGGTTACAACCGAGCTACAATCACTAATCAAGAACCAAAATTTATCTTCAAGTCTTCAATTGATGTTGGAGTAGTGAAAACCCTTGAAAAAAACCCTAACCGAACCGTTATACATCGGTTTTTGGTTTTCGGTTTTTTCGGGTTTCGGTTTTTTTCGGTTTCGGTTTTTTCACGCGGTTTTTCGGTTTTTTTTCAGTTTCGGTTTTTTTTCAGTTTCGGTTTTTTTATACATATTGATTATATGTAGGCATATATCAAAATTCGGTTCGGTTTGGTTAACCGCGGGTAATGAATATTAAAAACCGTAACCGAACCGTTATACATCGGTTTTTTGGTTTTCGGTTTTTTCGGGTTTCGGTTTTTTTCGGTTTCGGTTTTTTCGGTTTCGGATCTTTCAGTTTCGGTTTTTTTCGGTTTCGGTTTTTTTCAGTTTCGCGTTACTTTTAGTTTCGTTATCAACCATTCTTCATCCGTTAGTGCATATGGACCATCGTTAAGCTATTTTCTACCATTTATGAGCCTTGTACCTGCTGTGGACCTGAAACCACTAGCAAATACCATAACGCACCACAAAACAAGTATAAACGGCTATAAAACGAGTATAATTCGTCCAATTAAGACGTGGGAAATATGTATAAATTGAGACACATCAGTCATTCAACTACAGATAAAATGTTCCAACTATACATATATCAATTAATATTCTACTTATCTAACCATATCAAAATTAATATGTATAATGTTTTATTTACCCTTTTTGATTTACATCGATCTCATATATCATCTATCTTTCTTTTAACTTATTTGAATTTCATATTTGATTTTTTTATGGATCTTCTTATAGATTAATATTATCAAAAAAAAACACAAATATCACCAAGGACACAAGATTAAGTAGAAGAAATCACTTCATTAAGATCATGACAAAATGTTAAGTAAAACCAACTTGAATTCAAAATATTATGCAACCATAACTAGTTGTTTCACTTCATCTTCATAGATGTATAGAGATTTAGCTACTCATAATGAAAATAGCTAGAGATTTAAATAAAAAGGAGAACATAATGTACCAAATATGAAGTAGTAATCCAAATCGAGGTTACAACCGAGCTACAATCACTAATCAAGAACCAAAATTTATCTTCAAGTCTTCAATTGATGTTGGAGTAGTGAAAACCCTTGAAAAAAACCGTAACCGAACTGTTATATATCGTTTTTTGGGTTTTCAGGTTTTTTGGGTTTCGGTTTTTTTCAGTTTCGGTTTTTTCGGTTTTGAATCACGCGGTTCGGACCGGTTTTTCGGTTTATTTTTTACACCCCTAAATTATATGTAGAGTTTCTTGATTTGTGTCAAGTAATATTATGATCCATCTTTCATTATAGTTTATTTTTCATAATTGATTTTATTACAAATAGATAATAACAAATAATTTTGTATTGGATTATAGTCTAAATTAACCTTATGTTATGAAGTATAACTATATATATACTTGATGATATATGATCAAGGTTGAAAAATATGGTTATTATAGTTTACTGTGAATCATTTGAATGAGCCCAGTGGAGATATTTTGACAAACAGTTATAATCGTGATATGAAAAATGTATGAGTATTGTACATCAACTACACATTAGCAAAAAAAGATTAAATATTTGCTCTTAGTTCACCATATACAATATCCTGGCAGATCAAATTGTGTTTGATAGGGTGGCTGACATCGATGCATCCAAGGAATCTTGGAACATTCGGGTTAAAATCGTCTTACGTTGGAAGCTGTCGTATAAGTACAACCCAAAAATCAATAACTTCGTTATGGCTTCAATAAAGAAGATTACACGGTTGTCGATCATAGGCACGAAATCAGCTTTTACATAACAAATACTATTTGTGTATCCAATTATTTGTGATTACCATGGATCCTTATAACTTTGTGGCTATACGTAGTCAACTACTTTCCTACATTGGGACAACCTTTTTAGCGTTTAACTCAATGGAAAAAAGCGCATGTTGTACAAAATATAATCATTTGTGACACTACATCACTTGCCGAGTGGATGAGAAACCAGTTTCAAACCTTAGTCTCTAAAATTATATTTATACTATGGTTAATTTATGAAAAGAACAACCGGTTAATTGGGATTGTTCTTAATTATTTATTGTTGTGTTAGTTTTTATAGCTTTGAGTTTTTTTTTTTTAATCATGTGCTAGCTTTTTATACGTACAAATATAATTTTGTTATAGGTTTTCCCCGCGTTTCACGCGGGTTATAATCTAGTTTGATCTTAAAAATAAAAAATATAAATACTAATTACCTTAATTTTTGTTTGCCCAGTTATTTGCTTTAAAACTAACAACAAATGTGTTTGATTAATATTGAAAAGTTATTACCTTAACATTCAAATAATGCTAATGGTAGTTTAATAATAAAAAATCAGTGTTAGTTTGATGTAATATAAAAAGAAATTGGCGGCAATAATAGAATGATAAATGCTAATGGTAAAAAATATTTAATTAATGTAAGAGATTAATAGAAGGGTAAATATGGTAAAAAATAAAAAATTAATATAGTTAATATCAAATGTTAGTTTCCATAAGAATATCCAGCATAATAAATGCAAATTACATGTGCCCTTAGAGCATATATTAGAAAACTAGGTTAGTCCCGTGCGTTGCACGTTTATAATTTCTCATTGATTTATATATAATAAAAGCGACTATAAAAGTTGAATATGAACATTCAAATAATGCTAATGGTAGTTTAATAATAAAAAATCAGTGTTAGTTTGGTGTAATATAAAAAAAATTGGCGGCAATAATGAGAATGATAAATGCTAATGGTAGTTTAATAATAAAAAATCAGTGTTAGTTTGGTGTAATATAAAAAAAATTGGCGGCAATAATGATAATATAAATGCTAATGGTAGTTTAATAATAAAAAATCAGTGTTAGTTTGGTGTAATATAAAAAAAATTGGCGGCAATAATGAGAATGATAAATGCTAATGGTAGTTTAATAATAAAAAATCAGTGTTAGTTTGGTGTAATATAAAAAAAATTGGCGGCAATAATGAGAATGATAAATGCTAATGGTAAAAAATATTTAATTAATGTAAGAGATTAATAGAAGGGTAAATATGGTAAAAAATATTTAATTAATGTAAGAGATTAATAGAAGGGTAAATATGGTAAAAAATATTTAATTAATGTAAGAGATTAATAGAAGGGTAAATATGGTAAAAAATATTTAATTAATGTAAGAGATTAATAGAAGGGTAAATATGGTAAAAAATATTTAATTAATGTAAGAGATTAATAGAAGGGTAAATATGGTAAAAAATATTTAATTAATGTAAGAGATTAATAGAAGGGTAAATATGGTAAAAAATATTTAATTAATGTAAGAGATTAATAGAAGGGTAAATATGGTAAAAAATATTTAATTAATGTAAGAGATTAATAGAAGGGTAAATATGGTAAAAAATATTTAATTAATGTAAGAGATTAATAGAAGGGTAAATATGGTAAAAAATATTTAATTAATGTAAGAGATTAATAGAAGGGTAAATATGGTAAAAAATATTTAATTAATGTAAGAGATTAATAGAAGGGTAAATATGGTAAAAAATATTTAATTAATGTAAGAGATTAATAGAAGGGTAAATATGGTAGAAAAATAAAAAATAGGAATATTCATTACCTTAATTTTTGTTCGTCCAGTGATTTGCTTTAAAACTAACAAGTGTTTGATTAATATTGAAAAGTTATTACCTTAACATTCAAATGGCTAATGGTAGAAAATATTTAATTAATGTAAGAGATTAATAGAAGGGTAAATATGGTAAAAATAAAAAAATTAATAATGAAATTCAAATGCTAATGGTAGTTTAATAATAAAAAATCAGTGTTAGTTTGGTGTAATATAAAAAAAATTGGCGGCAATAATCAAATATAAATGCTAATGGTAGTTTAATAATAAAAAATCAGTGTTAGTTTGGTGTAATATAAAAAAAATTGGCGGCAATAATGAGAATGATAAATGCTAATGGTAAAAAATAAAAGATATGAATACTTTTAACCTTAATTTTTGTTCGCCCAGTTATTTGCTTTAAAACTAACAAGTTGGTTAACAATTTACAGGCTAAAAGGAGATACATTATAAATTACATGTTTTGTATATATTTATAAATAATTTTAATCACTCCGCTCTTTTATAATAAAATTATTTAGGAGGTTACATATTTGTATGTGTTTACATAGGCTCTAATAAGTCTTTTTTAGATAATCAATCATTTTTCATATAGCATGTAATAACTTGAATCACACGGTAACAAAAACGGAAACTACAGAAAGAACAATAAAAATAGCAGAAATAACTATCATCGTGATTACCTACCCACAATAAACTTTTTTGTTAAAAAACCTTGGAATGAAAAGGCGGTATAATTGATAATATGTCAAACTTGTTCATCTCCTATGCTCAGTTCCAACATGAAATCTTTACCACTTGCATCTTGTCATCAAGCATTCAAGATTCGAGCTCTTACACTGATATTGCATGTACTACTTCAATGCATAAAATCAAAAGAATAATTATAATATAATGTAAATGAAAACACATGATTTAAAAATGCAATAAAAAAACAAAAGTCGAACTCCCAACCTCCATTTTCTTTTATTTGAATCAAATATGAAATGACGGTTTGTTTAGTCTTAAAAATAAGTTGTTTACTTTAAAAGAAATTTTGTTTCTTTTTTTCGCCAACCATCAAGTTCACAAAACTAAATAAAAGAATTGTTTTCCTTTTTATTATTTTGTTTGCTCTCTTTTTGTTACCACACCTAGTATCCAAAAAAAATTTCAATGGGTACTTACTTATAATAATTGATCGAAACAAATTGTGAACTTGAATTAAAAGAAGAGAAAAGTAATTAGGATATTTTAAAAAAATGAATCTAGGCAATCTAGGTTAAAAAATTGTATCTCTTAATTATAATGGTATCCACAACACAATAACAACCTATTTCAAATCTATTATCATTTATGTAGAGACATGGATTATCATCCCTTATATAATTATGTGGAGACATAGATTAGATGATCACATGTGTATAAATAGTGTTATGAGCATATGTATGTAAGTCGATCACATATATGCAAGTATTTTTGTAAATAAAAGTTTTCAAAAGATAAGTAGTGATCAAATGTATATAGATCGTCATATGAATATTTGTAAGCAATTATATAGTCATATAAACATGTGTAAACAATTTTAATTTAAAGAAGGTTCTAATATAACCTTTTCCATCCATATAATATTATATATTATATTATAATTATAATTATAATAGTAAATACTATATATTAAAATTTAAAAAAATAATAAAAAAAAAAGGATGAAAGGTTATAGTTATCTATTTGTGGATGAGAAATAATAACATATATTAACATTTACTCCATTGGTAGCGTATTTATCACTTAGTTTTGACAAATCATGGGTTCGAAACTCGGCTGCCGATCTACATTTAATTTTTGAACATATAGTCAATGATGACTTGGATGACCACTTGTCAAAATTCTAGTTCAAAACAATATAGACTCAAAAAACAAATATACTTGTATCTCGGAACCCATCACCCATTCATTCATTCACTCACTCACACACACACGCTATCCAAATATACATAACGGTCTCCCTCCATTTGTTTCTTTCCTATCACATTCCGAACCCCAAAAAAATGCACTCCTTATTACTGATCTCTACAACACCACCCTCATTTTTCGACTCACCGATCGGCCTTTCGTCGTCTCCGGTCATGTCGTCAAGTCTCCGTTTCTGCGGTCTCAGGCGAGACGTTTTACGTTTTACCCCTCAGTTTAAAAACAGAATACTTATTAGTAATGTATCCAAAAAGAATCATCATAATCATGTATTAGCAGCAGCTGCTTCGACAAATGGGAATGGCAGTCCTTCTCCTAGGACTAAAACGACGTCGTTTGATTATGATCTGGTGATAATTGGTGCCGGTGTTGGTGGTCATGGTGCTGCATTGCATGCTGTTGAAAAGGTTACTACTTTATGTTTGTATATCTATATCTATATCTGTTTAGTAATTGGGTGTAATTCACATTCTTTATAATACTGTAAAATATTACAATGTTAGATTAATTAGTGGCGTTTTTTTTGTCCCTTTTAGGATTTTTATTATGATATTGAAACAATTTTGAAAATCAATTGTTTAGTTAGTAGGTGAAAGAAAAATTGATTTGATGATTCAATCGCGAAAAGTGTGTGTGTATATATATATAATATACGTATATGGGTTAGTTTGAACAAAACAGTTGTTAGGATTTAGGAAAGAAGGATCAGAGATGATGACATCTGACAGTTTTTGGACGGCTGCCTTCATATGCCTCACTTTCATAGGTAACTTGAGGAACAACATCCAAGTGTCGCCCGTTTTTTTTTGCGTTATTTGTTTTACAATTAGGTTTGTTTTACAATAACCAAGAAATATGTTCATGGGTCAAGTCTCATTTTGGAGAAAAGAGTATGACGGAATTTGCTCCTGACATGTTCTTGATGCACATATTGTATGTATTGATGTATAAAAGAAGATGCATTAGTTTGGAAATAGTGTCAGTGTAAAAAGTTGTAGACCAAAATATGTCAACACCAAAAAATCCCTCCTTAATGATGAGATTTTCTTTACCGAGCCTCACCTATAGATAGCTACAACTTGATTCCTTTTGAAAGATGCACACCAGGACTACAACATAAAGTAAATGATACCTTATGTGTTTGTAGCAAGATCTACATATGGAGTAAGTGTTAGGAAAACAGTTATCGCAAATTGATTCTTGATCATACAAACATACAACAACAATGACAAGAAGAAAGTATAAACCTGCAGAAAAAAAAGACAACAGTCAAGACTCACCTGGTTCATTGGTTCAGTCAATCCGTGTGGTAATCAAGCTAGTACATTGCTGCAATACAGAGATTTGTTGATTTAGATATAGATTTTACAATTACGGGGTCAAATTATGTTTAGCACTCAGGTACCCTCAGACTCCTGCACTTTGGTGATGGCTGTATCAACATCTTTATTTCTCTTGCTCAAAGTTACTAACATCACTACCATCTTCGAGCCAGAGAATAATAACTTACTTTTTAGTCACATGGTTATGCTAATCCTAATACTCCATACTTTGCCGTAAGAGACAAATTTACAGATCCGTATGCACCTGTAGCTACACATGAGGATAGTAACATTATTCTGCATCTTTCTTCTTCATTTTTTTTTGTTGTTTCCAGCCTTTCCTGATTGAGGTGTAAGATAGAAAAGGTTTTCCTTATCACATAAACTACTTGACAGGGTCTAAAAACAGCTATCATCGAAGGTGATGTGATAGGCGGAACATGTGTAAACAGAGGCTGTGTTCCTTCTAAAGCTCTTCTCGCTGTTAGTGGCCGCATGAGGGAACTCCAAGATGAGCATCACATGAAAGCTTTAGGAATACAGGTGATATAATATCCTCAAATCCCCTTTTTCTCTTACTTATGGGTTTATGACCTAAAATAATAACTTTTTTACATCATCAAATGTCCCTTCTAGGCCATTGTACAGTTTTATTTCCTTTTTAAAGCTTTTAAAACTTACAAATGTGTCCCACTTTCACCATCCTACAACCAATTTTTTGCTATATAGGTTGCAAATTTGAAAATATGTGGTCATTGATTTCTCAAAATTTTATTCCAGATCCCTTGAGACATGCGGGTCTCATAAAAATGTGTAGGTCACTGGAAAGTGTGTCCATTGAAACATCTCACAACTATCAGTTTCAAGTAGAGTCATGACTTTGTTTTATGAACATTTTACAATGACAAAACCATATTCAGGAGACCTAGACGCCTCAAGTAACCTGCGATAAAAATTTTGAGGAATCGACGATAAATGTCATCAAAGTTGGGACCTATATCGCAAGATTCCGCTTGTAGGTTGGTGAAAATGGGACACCATTGTAACTTTTAATGGCCTAGAAGGAAAGAAAATTGTACAATGGTCTAGAAGAACATTTGAAAAGGTAACTTGTTATTTTAGGAAAAAAACCCTATATTTAGAGGCCAACATAGGAGTGAGACCCATTTAAACATATGTTTTGGCCTTTTTCAAGTTTACTAGGTTGCGGGAGCTGGTTATGACAGACAGGCAGTAGCTGACCATGCAAGTAATCTTGCTTTAAAAATTCGCAACAATTTGACCAATTCACTGACGGCACTTGGTGTAGACATATTGACAGGTTTTGGTTCAATAGTGGTAAGCCATTCCTCTTTTTGGCTTCATATGATGCCTATAGAGCAATGACCTATTCTAATAAGCCATGTAGTTCTGACATTTTTACATGCATTTGCAATCTTCATTGGAACTTTCCATGCCTTTTCTTTTTATTAAGTCGTCTCACATATTATAATGTCATTGAATTTATATGATCAGGGTCCTCAAAAGGTGAAATATGGACTGGATAACATGATAACTGCAAAAGATATAATAATTGCTACTGGATCGGTCCCTTTCGTTCCTAAAGGGATTGAAGTTGATGGTATACTTATATTTGCATTTAGGCATTGACCAACAAACTATCTGTAGAATTTCCACCCTTCCCTTTTTATGGTTTTATAACTTCCGACAGCTTTTAACTATCTACAGGGAAGACTGTTGTTACCAGTGATCATGCTCTAAAATTGGAGTTTTTTCCTGAATGGATAGCCATTGTAGGAAGCGGCTATATTGGCCTTGAATTCAGTGATGTGTACACAGCACTTGGTAGTGAGGTGGGCCGGATTTTCTGCTAGCTTTAAAGTATAAACTTATTATCATGTTTTATAGGAAGATCAGTTATTTTTACAGTGATTTCTTTTAGTCACCAAAACTTTTCATAATTGCATATACATATAGGTCACATTTATTGAAGCTCTGGATCAGCTTATGCCTGGATTTGATCCTGAAATTAGTAAGTTAGCTCAAAGGGTTCTTATAAATCCGAGAAAAATAGATTATCATACCGGAGTATTTGCTAGCAAGGTAGATTTTGTTTCCTTAACTCATCTAAGTGAATATATGTAATGTTACACTGATTTTCTCTCACTATATCAACAGATCACCCCAGCAAAGGACGGAAAACCGGTCATTATTGAACTTATTGATGCCAAGACGAAAGAGCTAAAAGAGACATTAGAGGTAATGAAGTTAGCATTAAAAGATGGGTATTTAAGAAGCAGGTACTTGCTGTAGATGCTCCTATCACCATTTAGTGTTCGTTTTAGTTTTTCTTTTTCCGGTTAACCTAGGTATCTTACCCGCTTTGCGAGCCGACTAATTCAAGGGCAACCCCTCGCTTTGCGAGTAGTCCGTAGTCTTCGCTTGTGGACCTCCGTGGCCACAAGGGGGTCTATTTTTTTTGCTCCCGGGATTTAGACTTGGGACCCCTAGATATTTTCACCCTTAGAGACCAAGCTTTTACCAATTGGCCACCACCTTTACTTACAAGACATGAAGACAAATGACCTTTACTATTGATGGACCTTCTCTATTGATCGCTATATCTAGATCTCTGTGAATTGACTAATTAAGTAAGACAGTCAATGGTGACATGTTGACTAGGCCTTGTAAAATCCCACCATGATTTTACTTGCGTAGTTTGTGGCTTCTGTTTGTAGATTCAAAAGAAGGAACCCATCTTTCAAAAATATAACTGAACATATTGTGTAGAAAATGATTACACAATGATACTTCATATAGCATCGACCTGTGTTATGTATTACTCTTGATGATCTAAAAGAAAAACCAAACTGAAATAATAAGAAGTCCTACGGAAAAATTTATAGATGGCAAAATGGACGGGTCAGGTAGGATGGGTAATGAGTGAAAGCGGATAGTTTTTTATTGCATGTTTAAACAGTTGGTTGAGTTGGGCGTTAATAACTAATGTACTTGATTTGTTTATAAAAACTACAATATATAATTAAGATAACTTTACTTTTGAATTGAGCGTTAAAAACTTTTATGGATTTGAAAAGACTTTGGATGATTTTTTACCAAGTCGACCCATTGGAGCAGTACCCATTTACGTTTTATAACTTTACCCGTTGAAGAAGAGTCACAGCCTATATTGACGATTGTTTGGAATTAAATTGCCACCTCTACTTCTCCCATGACTGGGTACCTGCTTTCTGGTTATAAGACAAATTTAAAGCAAACATGACTGTAGCTGCTTTCTGGTTATACACTTATATGCTTCTAGTCAAGTCGGAGATATTCACCTGTCAAGCATGTTTTGCTAATTGTTTAGGTAGATGCAGCACTTATTGCTACTGGAAGAGCTCCATTTACAAAAGGTCTTGGGCTGGAAAATGTATGTTACTCACTTTCAATGAGTAAATAATATATCATTGGATGTATGATTTAGTTGTATAATGGATTTTCTCCAGGTAAATGTCGAGACTCAACGGGGTTTTGTTCCTGTTGATGACCGCATGAGAGTAATTGATGCGAAGGGGAAAATGGTTTGTTTCACATGCCGTTATAAGCTATGCCACATCTATCTGATTATTTTCTGAAAAACAAATATTAAATATTTTTATTAGGTTCCTCACTTGTATTGCATTGGTGATGCAAATGGAAAACTGATGCTTGCTCATGCTGCTAGTGCACAAGGAATCTCAGGTGAGTGATAGCACTGCACTGGTCATTTACCTATAGACAAATCAATCTACATTCTGTTTTTTAAAACGGTCAAATGGTTCCAATAGGTAAAAAAGATTAAGCTAAAGGATTTAACTACAAAAACAAAAGGTCTAATCAATAATACTAGTTCAATGTAAAAATTATCCAAAATGTATTCAAATTTATAAAACTTCTAAGATCACTTAATTAGCCAATGTGAAAATTATTTATTTAATCACATTTGGCTCATTAATCATAAACAATTCTTCTGGAAAACTGAGAAAATGGGGTCTGTGGGTAGACCTGACCTGACCTGTTTTGGCCCACATAATGTATTACTCCTTTTAACAAACCAACCAAGTCGCCCAACCCATCCATTTTACCACCTCGACATAGTGCCTTTATTTTGTTGATTATGCTTCATATATACCAACTTACTCCAACATGATTTGCTTGAATTAGTTGTGGAACAAGTTAGTGGAAAAGAACATGTTCTCAACCATTTAAGTGTTCCAGCAGCTTGCTTCACCCATCCTGAAATCAGCATGGTGGGGTTGACCGAGGTAAATTTTTAATCTGAATCATCCACTTACAAGATTATGAACTTACTTCACACATAACAATGCAGCTAAGGCAACGTATTAGTAATTACTTGTTTGGTAGCGTTTTTGTGCTAAGCCTAACTATTTGCCCATTAAGATTGTTACACAAAATTTATGATCAGATCTATGAGTTAAATGAAATTTGATTTTTGCAGCCTCAAGCAAAGGAGAAAGCCAAAAAGGAAAAGTTCAAGATAAGTGTTGCAAAGACAAGTTTCAAGGCCAACACAAAAGCATTGGCAGAAAATGAAGGAGAGGGTCTTGCGAAGGTCTTTTTCCCAACTTCTATCTTATATGTAAAAAGTACAATTTTTGTAGATCCATGTAATGAAAAACAACACAACCATCATCCAACTATCTATATATAAATAAAAATTGTGGAGAAGTGTTTCTGACGAATCCAATCTGACCTAGTCTCCAATATTATGTGGCTTGACTCAAATCATGGTGATGCCCAAATCATGTGGGTATTAAGTGAAGGTATTTCACCGGCATCAAAAACCTTACGGGGAGGTCATGATGGGGATCCAATGTGGTTCCGGGGACAGGGTGCCCTCCTTACCACCATTTTTTTTTTAAATATAAATATAATATAATTGATAATCATGGTTTAGACGAGAGGTACATGTTAACTGATTGCTTTTTCTTTCTAATCTGCAGTTGATATATAGACCCGATACTGGGGAGATTCTTGGGGTGCACATCTTGGGGCTGCATGCTGCTGATCTTATCCATGAAGCATCAAATGCCATGGCATTAGGAACTCGTATTCAGGTGTGTTTGTTGGCTTGTTGAGTGGGGATATTAATTGTCATTCATAACAAGAGAAGTCACAACTTTTATCCACACCTCCGGTCGGATGAATGGAGGACCGACCGACCGACCCGGGTTTTCATGGACATATTTGACTAGACACATTTTTTTGTTGTCATATTCAATAGAATTGACAATACTATATCATGACATATAAAAAAAGTGTGCATTTGATAAGTTAGCAATTTAGGAGTTACTATCCATTACTAGTACATTTTTTGCAATTTTGGATCTGTTTGGGCAGTTTCCTTTAAGCTATTTTTATATTTTTCCCATTTGACCTCTTAGGGTAAAGCATAACCTAAATTGATCCTTTCATGAGTAAATACGTTGGTATTTGAACCTCTAACATGAGTTGATGGATAAGTTGAAGTTACTTTACATTTTTTTACCGCGCTACATAAATTTTTGCAGGACATAAAGTTTGCAGTTCATGCACATCCCACCCTATCTGAAGTCCTGGATGAGCTTTTTAAATCAGCCCAGGTGAGTATCTAATGTTGGATACCATTCCAAATCGGTCAAATTGAGAATCACTTGCATCTTACTCTAGACTAAACATGATAGTGTGTTTATTAGTTCACATATTTTGACACTATATGTTATACTCCCTCCGTCCCAAAATAATTGTCCAGTAGACAAAAGTACGCCGTTTAAGAAAATCATTAATTACTACATTGATTACTGCTACTTTTTCAATGAAATGTCATTTTTACCCTTGATCTATTATTTAATATTTTCTTTAAGTTACATAAATTTAATTTCAACATAAGGATATAGTAGGAAACTTGGTTATTAATACAAATCTCTTTTTGGTAGTGGACAATAATTTTGGGACAAACCAAAAAAGGAAGATGGACAAATATTGGGACGGAGTGAGGAATATTTTAAAGTTGGGATTCTGGTTCCTATCTGCTTTGAACATGTTGTTTCGATGTGAGACCACCCAAAATAACCCATTTTGAATCACCTATTAGGTACTAATTATATAAATGTTACACAGATATACAGTTACTAATAATATGAAATTAATTGTCTAATAATACATCAAACAATGAATCATTTTGATAACTGAAATCATAATTGTGTTCTCCACTCAGGTCAATGTAGATGAACGCAAACCAGTAGCAGTATAACGAAAGTTCAAGTAAGTCGAGAATAGCTGGTTCACATCAAAGAAGTCCAACTAAATGCTTATCTTGAGGTTGTTTTGATTACTCCAATGATATAGTTATATTCTGCTTATTATTGCGAGTTTTTTCTGTCTGGTTTTATTGCAATCTTGCAACATTATTCTTTCAAGTAGCAATGCTCTAAAAGGTCCAAAAGAGGTTTTATGCTCATTCAACAGCCATAAACATCTTCGTTGATCCAGAATAGCACACCTATGAAACTATCATGGAATGAGCATCCTTTTCTTTTACATATAGAAGAAATGGATTTATTGCGGTTTAGTTATATAAGATTCCAGCTATAATGATGATCGACTTTAGCTTAAATCGACAGCTCCTATACCTAACATAGTGTAATAGGTTTACATCGTATATAACCGAATGTGCTTAAAATTTTGCGTCATTGTGTGCATCAAAATGAAAGAACTCTACCAAGATAGTAGACTCCCATGGTCACTTGGGTTTGTGGGATAGTAAATAATATCTTAATTAAAGGGGGAATGATAAAATCATTTATAACAATAGCCTAATAATCCTCTTAACCACAAGATGATAAGGGATAAGATTAGGAAATAGATTTGATAGAATTCATATAACACCGAACACTCGGTGTCAAAACCAGGCAGGGTAGGAGGAGCAATCCACGTCGCACGCCACGCCAGCGTCGCCAATGGCAAATTGCCCGCATACCTGGTGCTCTGAGCATGACTTGGAATTATTGAATGGTTTCGTGACCCTCTTTTGAGCAAAAGTGAAATAAACACCCAAGCAATGATCCAACTTAGTGTATGGTTAAGATTAGTTCCTTTGATCCTTATTTTTCTAGGGCTATCAAAATGGACTCGCCCTTGTACCTATAAAGCCAATTACGGCACTCGGAAAGGGATGCCCAATACCGAGATAACCATGATGAACGTTTTAATAGAAAGTAAATACAATTTTGCTAAAAACTTGTAATACTTCATTTCACATGCATAAATACATACAGATCCTTCCCTTTAACTGGATATTGTTCTTCAGCCGAAACTTTTACTCTCTAGCCCGAGGTAAACGTAGATGTTTATTTGAACTCGACTTGAAGCTAAGAGACCAAATATGGTTACAATCTTGCCATTTATGTCCATGTATATGATTACAAGGACAGCTAGTTTAATGGCCATTTTCAGACTTCCAATTACAATCTCCCATTCACACTAATATAAATCCCTCTTTCAGATTAGTAACTACTGGTACCACTAAAAAGTCGATAAAACCAATAGTTGAAATCTGAAAATACCTACCTTAATCTAGGCAGTTACAAGATTTATAACTGTCTGAAACACGATCATGTCATATCAGAGCATTATGACTTCTATCGTTCCATGTTTGTAGCAGGATTATCAAGCTCTTCATACTCCAGCTGCAAAACACCATGAAATTTTATATTAATTTTGCTCCCTGATCCGAAAATAAACTCTACAGTTTCATCAAACTTGGGGACTTCTTCAGATATTATTGTTACAAACAAAGCGATTGTTCTATTTCAAGACCATGGTCCTTGCCTTTTGGTTACAAACCAACCAAGAAAATGCTAAAAGAACAATATAATTTGTAACAGTGAACAACTTTGGACAACTTAATACAACAATTTCATTTTCTTTTTTTCCTTTATATTAGTACAATTGGTTCCACCACCACTCATTCTTGCAGTCTGTAATCTTCTGGCTTTTTGGTGGAAAATTGGTAAGTTTGCGATGAAAAGTGACTGATAAATTAGGAAATGGTTGATCACTATAAAACTACATGACTAGGAAAACTAGAGGTAATAAAATGAGCGAGTTGACACGAGTTGGGTAATGGTTCAAAACGCATAATTTTATTGCTCGGGTTGGAATGCACCGGTTTGGCTTGGATATATGGCTATTGTGCGAATATATCATTTCCTTCCAGAAAAAGTTGTCTACTATTTTTAATTCTTCATAAATACTTAAGTTTGTGGATTATGATTTACAAAATAATTAGTGTAAAAGTTGTTACAGTCTAGAGTTATGATACATACCGATGCTTGGCTAAGTGCGAGCTTCATCTTTCTATATTCTTCTTGAGCTCTTTTTGATCTAAACATGGCTTGGACCCGAACAATTGATCTCTCCACACGCTCTTCGGCTTGCTTTCTACTGGCCTGGAAGAACCTTTCATCAGCAATGCTTCCTTCCTTCTCTTCTTCCCCATCATCATTATTTGGGGCAACTTGGAGACCTCGGAAGCCTTTCCGTTTAAGGCGCCAACGAATAATTGCTTTCTCCAACACTCCTACCGACCATACTATCTTCTTATACTGCCTCCGTACTTGAAAACCACGGAAATTTGCCTGTATCAAGAAGATAAAGATATTTTTACAGCTTAGGAGGTTCTATGTATACAGTTTGGGGACAATTAACCAGTTTAAACCATTTGGCCCATTTGACCAATTGCATTTTAAGGTTTTGATTACCCATTTTACCAGGGAGCGATATAACATATCGCGTACCAACCCAATGGTAAATGATGATGTCATCCATTAGATTTTCAATTTTGAAACTAAAATGGTTGGGCGAATCTTACTTGAATTTTTATTGCTTGACGTCGCTTATTCAGAAAATCTTTTCTTATTTTCCAAGTACGAAACCTATGTTGTATATGTACAGCAGCTTTCATTTGTTTCTTTGTTTCATGCTTGCGAAAAGCATGCTGGATCCTCATAGCCGCTATTATACATCGTGCTTCATCTTCTGTATTGTCCAACTCCGCTGCTTTTGACTTCAATTTAAATGACTGCTCCCTAAATGCAGCCTGTATACGGGCGGCAGCATCAGCTGCTCGCCTATAAGCCGCCAGGGTATCCTTTAGATATTGGTCTTCTTCACTGATATTAGTCCCAGGACCATTTGAGATAGAATCATCATCAGTCGGGATGGTGCACTGCAACGAGCCACTAACATTTCCAGCTATCGTCATTGCTTGAAAGTGTGCTAATAATGCTTTTTCTGCAAGAAAAGCAGCCAACCCCTCGTAACCGCTCTTGGATGCCAGATCAGCAGGAGTGCAGCCGCCAGGGTTTTCTGAAGTGGGGTGTGTCACCAAAGTTGGATTTGCCCCTGCAGATAGAAGAGATGCAACAAATTTTTGCCTGAAAGTGGAGATCTAGTTAGCTAATATGGGTAGATCAAGAGAGTGTTTTAAATCCAAAAGGAAACAGCCTTTAGCTTTACTATGTTTAGAACAGTGGTTGTCATTAAAACATGGTTTTTGTATTCATAATTGCTTCTCTTAGTGGTGTCTGATTTAATTTAAAAAACTAACCTCCCTAAATGAGCTGCCCAATGAAGAGCCGTCCATCCAAATTTGTCCCGAAAATCGATTGATAAGCCTGACCATGAGTATGGAAATATAGCCCAAGTGTAATCTAATATGGCACACAAATGAATTACTCCTTGACCTTCATCATCATGTTCCGGGATCTTACCTCCCTCTAGTATTCTTTCCAACAGCCATTCAAGTAGTCTGTTCTCTAATGTTAGCTCCAATAAGCTATTTTTGGCCTGTGGGAAAGATATTTTTTTCCCTGTAATTGAACTTATCAGAAAATCCCACCTATCAACAATGGATCGGGTTTTGTGGGCAAATATTTTGGCTTCTTTTAGGGTCTTTGGCGGTACTTTATTGGATAAGATATTAAGGCTCCTAGATGTAGAAAATAGCAAATGTCCCAATCTCATTGTAACTTGGAAATCTTCCCAGTCAGACTTTTCTTCAGAAGAAATTGTTACAGTTTGCACAGGTGGAGCACGATATTCGAATGCAATAAGCTGACTTATAGGTTTCTGGCCATCCAAACTAATGAAAAGGTTGACTATTCCTGGGCTGTGAGGAGAAACAAAACACCGGAGTACACCAGGTTGGATGACTTCAACAGGAACAGAAACATCTCCAGAGACACAAAATAAGTTGGAGTTAGCCGAGCGTAGCTTCTCTTGATGAAAAACTCCAACAACTAAGATCTGCAGCAAAGCGATTACAGGTCAACATGTCAAAACAAGAAAGTATATCATTGTCGACTTATTCTTAATTATCTACATTCTTAACATTGAAGAGTATCTGCTTAATTTACCTATAGATTAGTTTGATGCAATAAGTCGGCTTACACTGGAAAGTCAAATGTTGACTCTATAATTAGAATACAAATCTCAAGGCAATATTTATACAAGAGGTGGCAAAATAGGTGCGCTAGGTGGGTCAGGTAAGCAGTCAAAAAGGGGTGCAGAACTGCAGATGAAGACGGGTTATGTTGGCTAAGAACACCGGTACATATATAAGCAAAACTTGTAGTAATTAACAACAACTAACATTATCACAATAATATAACTTCTTAAATAACGTTATCTAGGAGTTGTTTGTATTATAGAAATGCAATGACTTTTAACCCATCTGGCCCATTTCCCTTTTAGTTTTATTTTTTCGTTTTACACACTATTGTATTGGGAATAAATTATAACCCAAACCATCCCATCCATAAGTAAATTGATTGAAAATTCCAGTGGCCATTTCTACTAGGTACAAAAGCGAAGTACAATCAAGGCCAAAACTCATTATAAAAATGGGTCATAACGGAGAAGTAGTAGGTCTCTAGAATCTAACAGCACCTTTGTATCTTCACTTGATGAAGCCCATGAAGGCGACACTTCAGTTATAGTGAATATTTGCTCCAAGGAATGTGACTGATGATCATAACCAGTTGCGGTTGAAACCAAGGGATCTGGAGTCAGAGCTGGATCAAGTATCACAGAAGAATCGGTCAAGGCATAATTCATCCATCTTCCAAAACTATCTTGATTTTTCAAACCATCATTTCCCACAGTGTCTAAAACACCAATGCTACCATTTAGGATCCCGGGGTCTAACTGTAAATTTGCAGATTGACGATCCGTTGATAATTCAAGCACAAAGGTAGAGTTATTCTGTAAGCTAGTACCATTTCCCTGTAACATCTGCAATAAAAATATGGAGAAGGATAAATATATACAGATAGCAAAATGGTAAAGAAGCACGAGACGACGAACATATTTATTTTCGAAAATCAAATGGAGAGTGAAACAATATCTAGTACTTACAGTATCTACAAGTCCTTTTAGTTCACATTGGTCATCTTGATCAAAGTATGATATGTTTCCTGCAATTTAAAAGTTGTCACTCAAAGACGCATATATATTAATCAAATTCAACTATTCAAAATACGAGTATTACTTCTAATAAAAAAGTTTGCTACCTCCTTCAGATGTGACTAACTTGTTGGTGTCAGCTGGTACCACAAGCTCATCCCATTCAAGCGTGTTAAGTTCATGAAGTCTCATCTGATAATTTATTATAGTCCCATGAGGCTCTGCACAACCAAAATCAATGGACAATGGACAATGTTTCAAAAATTCCTCTACATGAAGGTAGCAACTTCTATGCATTTTTACTAATAAACGGGCTCATTTTGGGATATGCATATCAGCCATATCTTTAATGGTGACAACTGACGGAAACAAATGCTCAAAAGAAAGCTGGTAGGACAAATGACGTCCAAAATACATGTAGGATGCATATAAACTCCTAAATCATGTTACTCTATAATATAGAATTATAGATATTTTTTTTTTGAACGGCATGATATAGATTATTAATAACACAATTATGACTTTCGTCATCATACTTGAGACACAATTGATCATTTTGAAATTATTGGTATCCTGCCAATAAACTTACACACCAGCATAATAACTCTGATCAACCCCATCATTTTCTTCTGACAAATTATATGGATTGGGGGGGTCTGAGCTAGAGTTTGATTCGATAGTCGGGGAGCCTTGTAACTGCATAATGTGTAAAAAACAACTGTAAGTAGAAAATGACATTTATTAATCAGAAGAACTGGATATATGCTTAAGAAATGTACTAAAACAGGAAGTTCTTATGATTGACCAACCTCCTGAGTGTCACGATAATGAACAAGAACAATATGTTCCAGTTTCCTGTAACATAAGCAAAGAAATGTTCTAAGTAACAAGGTATGAAGAAATTAAGCAATATCTAATAAAATAAAAAAAATGGATAAGGAAACGGAGAATATTTAAAGTGGTAAAATCATATTGTTTTTAAAACAAGGGCTCATAAAACCCATGAAATCTTCAAATGGTGCATACTTATCAAGAAGCCAGTAACATCTGCGAACAAGGGTTGAGTCACCGTCACCATGTGCATAATACACATGAATCCTTTCGTCGTTACCAACCTGTGTTACAAGGTAGAAAAATTATATTGTAACAGAACTCACTAACGTTTGTATACATTACTAAAAAAAACTGCACTTTTTAAATGCTTTCGTTGTTAAAATTTCATCTGAAATCAGTTAACAGATGGTGTTTGGCGAAACTTTACATTCAAGAAACCAAAATTTTACAAAACCCTGTTAAAACAATGACTAATAGCAAACTTGATTTTCATATTCCATGGTTTAGAAATAAAAGTTCACAAATTAAACATGTGCTGATTATTTAACTTAATGAGATTGAATTAAAAACTGATTAAGGACAATCTCTATCTTTTTAGTTTTCATATGTATATTCTGAAAACTCAATAGTCTTGCCAAACAAATCAACATTTCGTATCTAACAAGAACAGACTTTTTGCATATCTGCATATCTGTATATCTGTATACGTAATATGTTCTTAATGTCTAATCTTCAGGTTAGTTATTTTCATTGATTTTTCAATAGTATAGATCTCTAACATTTTGCGTGATGTTTCAAGTATCATTACAATTTTTTTATGTGCTTTTAGCAATTCTAAAAGGAGGTTACTTAGTGTGAACTTAAAGTCATCCAATCATCAAACTAACTCAAGCATGAAAGTTTCAAATGAAACAAGCAATAACAGAAAAGACATTGACCATTTAAATCGCTTTTTACATACATAAAGCACCAAAACATACTTACTTTCAAATGCTCATGAGCTTCTTTGACAGTTTTTCCATCATTCTTCTTTTTCCAATTATGGCCATCCCTTCGGAAATTTCTGAGCATCTTACGGTCAAATAGGACGATGGTGCCACCTATATGAAAGCTTACAAATTAGATACCAATAAACGGTTATATGCCAATGTTTTCGAGTGCTGAAGATCCAGTGAAGTAGTTAAAACAACTTAATTAAGGAATACACCCTTACAAAAATGTGATAGTCAACTATAAACATGTCTATTACAACTATTTCCAGAATTTAGGGAGACGATGCTACATGACATTGAAAATTGAGCCAATCTTCACAGAGTAACATAACCTCAGAAATCCAAAACAGAGGATAAGTATAGATTACTTTTTGGCTTATTCATCGGCTTCACATGAATGGGGAAATACTTGTGGTTACAAAGCATTGCATGGATCTCATTTGGCCGGAGCCATCTTGTTTTGGCTTCCTCAAACATGGTGGGCACATCTAAATCTGTTCATGGAAGAAAGAAACATTCTTAAAGGAATCAACAGTTACAGTTATACGAACATTAATATAGAAACAAAAACATTTATATGAACACAAGAAATACACATAACGATATACGTAAGCAATTAACTCATTCACTTTAGACCATTTATAACGGTCGGTTAACTACTTAGGTGAAACAGGCCCAATAACAAGTGAAAGCGTTATGACTCGTCAGTTAAATGGAAAGGTGAAAATGGGTCGGCCAATGCATTCACCGACTGAAAAGGAGACATTTGTGGAGCCATGGGAATCTTTTGCAAGCCCAAATAGTAGGTGAATGGTTAAGGGGGAAAATAGAAGGTGAAAGAGGTGAGAAGGTAATGCTGATGTGGCAGGAAAAAGTGTATGTGAAAAGGGTGAACGTTTACGAATGGTCTAACTAACATTAAAATAGTTTGAACAACAAGATCCCTACTTAACACACCATCATCCTATAACCTTAATCATACAAAGCAAAACATATGTATATCACTCATCATGTATCTCAATAGCTTATCATAGTTGTTACTTTCACAACAAACTATTGCTTTTCAGCAAAAAACTTCTACAACAAACTATACATATAATTGTTTCCTAACTTTATTCCAATATCATAGCTTCTTAAAACACACACACACACACACAAAGTTCATGTACCAAGTTTATAGTTATTGCATACTGAAAATGTCAATACTTTCATTTTTATTCCAATATGTTACAGATACAATTTTATTCCATATTGGCTCAAAGGTACGTTTAGTATACTGCAACAAAAGTGACCACGATGGCGCGTCATTTGAATCTTTGATGACCATATCGAAGTTCGAAAAGGGGAAAAAAGTACTTTCAGCATATTGAAACAAAATAGAATATACCTTACTAATATATATGACATTCCCCTGTACTGTTACTAGCTCACCTAAGATTGAGCTAAACTGATATTGTATATCTAATTACTTATATATCTGATTATTTTTTTCAGATTCATACCTCTATGTACATTAAAATATTCAAGTGAACTTACTTACAAAGTACACATAATTCAACTTGGCCACCATGTTACTACTACTTTTTTCTAGTCAAATTAACTAAATCATCAAACTTATCAAATCTAGTAATAAAGAAATTTCCACTTTCAGAACCCAATAATAAAAATCACCCAAAATGGTATACATTTTTTTTAGTCAGAGTACCCAAAAAAATCACTATTTAATCATAAAGGTATAGTGAAAGTTGGCTACTTTTTTTAGTTAAAAACTTCCTACTTCCAAAAATAAAGTAAATTAACATAAAATTTTCATATACCCAGATTAAAATAATTCACAGGATAAGACTATCCAAAATTCCAAGGTAAAAAGTCAGCGACTTGGATAATAAAAAAATTACCCAGATTACAAAACAATATATATATATCATGAAAAAGATCAAACCTTGCATAGTATAAAAGCCATGAATTTCATAACCAACAAGTGGTGATTGTGCAGCAGCTTCCATTTCCAATTAAAAAAAAAAAAAACAAAAAAACCCAGCTACAAAAAATCAGTAAAAAAGCTGCAAACTTAAATGATCAGAATATGTACGGACACTGCAGAAAGATGGAGAGAAAAGCTACAACAGCATCCAAAGTAGTGAGAAGTGATATATTTTTTTAGAAATATATATATATAGAGGTGAGCCAAATAATTATCTGTACGGGAAATATAGAATAGAAACAACTGTATAGAAGAGATTGGGGGGGAAGAATGAAAGGAACCAATAATGGCATGTCATAAAGAGAAAGTGTGGGACACGGAAAGATGTCATGTCATATAGAAAATATTGGATTAGGATCCTCTAAAGTTATGACAACTTTATAGGTAAAGTTGAGAGGATCCTAACCTTTGAATTAAAATCAAAGGTCAAGATTCAAACTTGATTTTTGAATCTTAACCCTTGATTTCAATCCAAAGGTTGAGATTATCTTAACTTTACCTATAAAGTTATCATAACTTTAGAGGATCTTAATCCGAAAATATTTCACACCCAATCATACATGTACTTTAAGAAAATAAAAAAACCAATAACTTTTAGTTCTTTATCTTGTCAAACTCAATTTTATATACTTTGACTAGTTGGTTATAATTTTTTCTCATTATTTTAAAACGAGTATTTGGGTTATACACGTTTTAAAGATAAAAGTTCAATATTTTTTTTCTTGGGTTGTCGGGATTTAGGGATGTCCAATTATTTGATTTTCAATTTTTTCGATTCGGTATCTTTAATTTGATCATTCTAGCCGTTAAAACAAAAGTTAAATTAAACCAAAATAATTAAGAAAAAAACAAACCAGATACAATGATTTGCTCGGTTCAAGTTCAACTTAAACTAAAATAAACCAATTCTAAACTAATTAGAATATTTATTCACATATTTGCTCTAAAATCTTTACCAAACAAATTTTTTCATGTTTACTGCCGACAATTTGCTTAATGGCAAAGGTAAAAGAACGAACTAAAAGTGTCATACGGAGAAAGTGTAGGGTCACGGAAAAAGTGTCATTTTTTGCAATTGTACTAAGTTTTGGTGTGAAATCAATTTAATACTTTCACATCGATAATTCAAGATTTTTTTCCTTTTCAAAATTACAAAAACAATCCTTTTAACACTGTATCCGCGGTTTCATCTAGTCAAATTCAATTTCATCAAAATAATTCTATGATCCACATCTTTGAGTCACGGTTCGTAGTTGATACGACCCATGTGATAGGACGCGACCCAGCTGACTTTGTCAATAAACCCACCACTCATGCTGCAGTTAGTTTCTTATGATATCTAGTTTTCCATGATGTCATTTGTTAGTTTCCCACGTTGTCTTACATGCATTTAGTTAAGAAAGGAGTACAACTCCACCCTATGCACGTACTGTCAGTTTTATGCATTAGTTTAGGCCCACGTTTACTTGTTGTTTTGTTTCCTATAAATTGTAATGTTTGCATATGAAGTATTAAGAAGAAATTTGGCAGTAAAGTCACTCTTTCTTGATCTTTTATTTCTTGGAGTCTAACCCCCTCTAAGGGTTCTCTATCAATTTGGTGCTTTCATTGTCGTACCATGCCTCCTCGGAAGGAATCAACCTCCAACGATGATCCACTCAACACCCTCATCGACAAATTCGATCAATTTCTCACCAATCACACCACCACCAGTGCTGAAACAGCCGCCAACTTTCAAACCTTGCAAGAAACTCTAAAACAACAACTAGAGATTACATCCAAGCTCCTCACCTGGATCGAAAAAAACCCTGAAATTCCCACAAACTTCTCGTTTGGCTCTCTAAACGTCAATGACTTGCCTGGTTCAAGCTCCAAAATATCTCCAAACACACCACCAAACAAGTCACAGCCACATCTTAACCCTCGTCAACCAAAGATTCACCTGCCCAATTTTGATGGTTCAAACCCCCTCGATTGGCTCTTTCAAGCAACAAATTACTTTGAGTACTATTTTGTCCAACCCGCGGACCGTCTTTCCTTGGCACAATTTTACTTCATTGGTGAAGCTCTCAGTTGGTAGAAATACCTTGCCAAAAATAACCTGCTTTCTGATTGGCCTGCATTCTCACGAGCACTCGAACTCCGCTTTGGTCCTTCTTCTTATGAAAACCACCAAGCGGCTTTGTTCAAGCTATGCCAAACCACCACTGTTACCGCATATGATGCGGAATTTGAACGACTAAGCAACTATGTCGTTGGATTACCACCTGATGCATTACTCAATTGCTTTATTTCGGACCTCCGTCAAGACATCCAAAACGAACTTTCAGTTCTCAAGCCCTCCTCTTTTCAGCAAGCTGTTGGCCTTGCTAAACTAATTGAAGATAAACTTGGCATCACCGCTCCATACCCTTCGTCATCATCTACTGTTGTGGCTTCCAATACGGCCCTGGCCACCCCCGCGTTATTACCCACACCAACTACTGTTATGCCTACTTCACGTTTGACACCTGAACAAATACAACAACGTCGCACTGCTGGTTTATGTTTTCGTTGTTCCGAAAGTACACTCCTGGTCATCGGTGCAACACACCTCAGTTTCTGCTCATCACCAACCTTGAGGACAAGGCTCTTTTGGAGGACGGGAGTATTGATACGACCCATGTGATAGGACCCGACCCAGCTGACTTTGTCAATAAACCCACCACTCATGCTGCAGTTAGTTTATGATGATGTCTAGTTTTCCATGATGTCATTTGTTAGTTTCCCACGTTGTCGCATTTAATTAAGAAAGGAGTACAACTCCACCCTATGCACGTACTGTCAGTTTTATGCATTAGTTTAGGCCTACGTTTACTTGTTGTTTTGTTTCCTATAAATTGTAATGTTTGCATATGAAGTATTAAGAAGAAATTTGGCAGTAAAGTCACTCTCTCTTGGTCTCTTATTTCTTGGAGCCTAACCCCCTCTAAGGGTTCTCTATCAGTAGTTCTTTCATTGATGGTTCCAAGATTTTAAAATGAACATCTTAGTTATAGTTTATTAAGTAAATGACACGAATAGTACCTGAAGTATACCCCAAATTACTATCTTGATACAATCTTTTGAATCTCTACTCGGACATAACTAAAGTTTTTGAAAAGACCCAAACTCATTTTAGTGAAAAATAAGAAATTCTGTTTTTTTTCGAGTTATCCGCAAGCCCTGTTTATGCGTCGAGTCTGAAAAGAACAAGAAAATTTCGTGTGATCAAATATGCTCCGCATAAACCCAATGTTTCTAGATATGCGCCGCATGGACCAAATATGCGGCGCATATGTACTTCATTGTACTCAATTGCACGTAATGTACTTCATAGTACTCAATTGCACGTAATGTACTTCATAGTACTCAATTGCACGTAATGTACTTCATAGTACTCAATTGCACGTAATGTACTTCATAGTACTCAATTGCACGTAATGTACTTCATAGTACTCAATTGCACGTAATGTACTTCATTGTACTCAATTGCACGTAATGTACTTCATAGTACTCAATTGCACGTAATGTACTTCATTGTACTCAATTGCACGTAATGTACTTCATAGTACTCAATTGCACGTAATGTACTTCATAGTACTCAATTGCACGTAATGTACTTCATAGTACTCAATTGCACGTAATGTACTTCATAGTACTCAATTGCACGTAATGTACTTCATTGTACTCAATTGCACGTAATGTACTTCATTGTACTCAATTGCACGTAATGTACTTCATTGTACTCAATTGCACGTAATGTACTTCATTGTACTCAATTGCACGTAATGTACTTCATAGTACTCAATTGCACGTAATGTACTTCATTGTACTCAATTGCACGTAATGTACTTCATAGTACTCAATTGCACGTAATGTACTTCATAGTACTCAATTGCACGTAATGTACTTCATAGTACTCAATTGCACGTAATGTACTTCATAGTACTCAATTGCACGTAATGTACTTCATTGTACTCAATTGCACGTAATGTACTTCATAGTACTCAATTGCACGTAATGTACTTCATAGTACTCAATTGCACGTAATGTACTTCATTGTACTCAATTGCACGTAATGTACTTCATAGTACTCAATTGCACGTAATGTACTTCATAGTACTCAATTGCACGTAATGTACTTCATTGTACTCAATTGCACGTAATGTACTTCATTGTACTCAATTGCACGTAATGTACTTCATTGTACTCAATTGCACGTAATGTACTTCATAGTACTCAATTGCACGTAATGTACTTCATTGTACTCAATTGCACGTAATGTACTTCATAGTACTCAATTGCACGTAATGTACTTCATTGTACTCAATTGCACGTAATGTACTTCATAGTACTCAATTGCACGTAATGTACTTCATAGTACTCAATTGCACGTAATGTACTTCATAGTACTCAATTGCACGTAATGTACTTCATAGTACTCAATTGCACGTAATGTACTTCATTGTACTCAATTGCACGTAATGTACTTCATTGTACTCAATTGCACGTAATGTACTTCATTGTACTCAATTGCACGTAATGTACTTCATAGTACTCAATTGCACGTAATGTACTTCATAGTACTCAATTGCACGTAATGTACTTCATTGTACTCAATTGCACGTAATGTACTTCATTGTACTCAATTGCACGTAATGTACTTCATAGTACTCAATTGCACGTAATGTACTTCATAGTACTCAATTGCACGTAATGTACTTCATAGTACTCAATTGCACGTAATGTACTTCATAGTACTCAATTGCACGTAATGTACTTCATAGTACTCAATTGCACGTAATGTACTTCATAGTACTCAATTGCACGTAATGTACTTCATTGTACTCAATTGCACGTAATGTACTTCATTGTACTCAATTGCACGTAATGTACTTCATAGTACTCAATTGCACGTAATGTACTTCATAGTACTCAATTGCACGTAATGTACTTCATAGTACTCAATTGCACGTAATGTACTTCATTGTACTCAATTGCACGTAATGTACTTCATAGTACTCAATTGCACGTAATGTACTTCATTGTACTCAATTGCACGTAATGTACTTCATTGTACTCAATTGCACGTAATGTACTTCATAGTACTCAATTGCACGTAATGTACTTCATAGTACTCAATTGCACGTAATGTACTTCATAGTACTCAATTGCACGTAATGTACTTCATTGTACTCAATTGCACGTAATGTACTTCATAGTACTCAATTGCACGTAATGTACTTCATTGTACTCAATTGCACGTAATGTACTTCATAGTACTCAATTGCACGTAATGTACTTCATAGTACTCAATTGCACGTAATGTACTTCATAGTACTCAATTGCACGTAATGTACTTCATAGTACTCAATTGCACGTAATGTACTTCATAGTACTCAATTGCACGTAATGTACTTCATTGTACTCAATTGCACGTAATGTACTTCATTGTACTCAATTGCACGTAATGTACTTCATAGTACTCAATTGCACGTAATGTACTTCATAGTACTCAATTGCACGTAATGTACTTCATTGTACTCAATTGCACGTAATGTACTTCATAGTACTCAATTGCACGTAATGTACTTCATAGTACTCAATTGCACGTAATGTACTTCATTGTACTCAATTGCACGTAATGTACTTCATTGTACTCAATTGCACGTAATGTACTTCATTGTACTCAATTGCACGTAATGTACTTCATAGTACTCAATTGCACGTAATGTACTTCATAGTACTCAATTGCACGTAATGTACTTCATTGTACTCAATTGCACGTAATGTACTTCATTGTACTCAATTGCACGTAATGTACTTCATTGTACTCAATTGCACGTAATGTACTTCATAGTACTCAATTGCACGTAATGTACTTCATAGTACTCAATTGCACGTAATGTACTTCATAGTACTCAATTGCACGTAATGTACTTCATTGTACTCAATTGCACGTAATGTACTTCATAGTACTCAATTGCACGTAATGTACTTCATAGTACTCAATTGCACGTAATGTACTTCATAGTACTCAATTGCACGTAATGTACTTCATAGTACTCAATTGCACGTAATGTACTTCATAGTACTCAATTGCACGTAATGTACTTCATAGTACTCAATTGCACGTAATGTACTTCATTGTACTCAATTGCACGTAATGTACTTCATAGTACTCAATTGCACGTAATGTACTTCATTGTACTCAATTGCACGTAATGTACTTCATAGTACTCAATTGCACGTAATGTACTTCATAGTACTCAATTGCACGTAATGTACTTCATAGTACTCAATTGCACGTAATGTACTTCATAGTACTCAATTGCACGTAATGTACTTCATTGTACTCAATTGCACGTAATGTACTTCATAGTACTCAATTGCACGTAATGTACTTCATAGTACTCAATTGCACGTAATGTACTTCATAGTACTCAATTGCACGTAATGTACTTCATAGTACTCAATTGCACGTAATGTACTTCATAGTACTCAATTGCACGTAATGTACTTCATAGTACTCAATTGCACGTAATGTACTTCATTGTACTCAATTGCACGTAATGTACTTCATAGTACTCAATTGCACGTAATGTACTTCATAGTACTCAATTGCACGTAATGTACTTCATTGTACTCAAATGTACTCAAATGCACGTCATGTACTCCAAATGTCCACACATAACCAATAATACCATGTGTATATACTTCGTACGATACTACTTTTGAAAGGCCTTTGATGCTTATATATAGGGTCACCCGCAGCCTTTCCACCACATCTCCAACCTTTCAAAGGTATTACCGTCTTCCATATATACACAACTAACCTAATAATCATCCAACACACACATACAATAATCATATAACAACCACGTATTTGTACGTCAACATTTCCATCAATTAAACAATGTCATCACCCAAGACACACAAACATATGCACAAACAAGTCATGTCATAAATCGAGAAAATCAAGCGTATGCACAATTGAACTATGTCATCAATCAAGACACACCAACATGTAATTTCACAATCAATCAAGTCAACACACAAAAGTTGTACACTTTTCAGCCCGAATCTCAATTGAGTAGGGAGCTACGAAACTCACCTTGATTTCCAAGCAAAATGACAAGTTAATATCGAGCTATAAATGTCCAACAACCGCCACGTGTCCACAACCTAACAAGGTACATCACAATACAATCAATTTTAACCTTAACAACCCTAAACGAGCTGGTCTAGTAGGTTCAAGTCAAGTCACAACCCCACAAACGCTTCAATGACTTTCCGGGGTATGACCAAGACACTTTGAATCGACATTTTTAGAAATGGACAAGGATTCAGATCAAAAGGACTATACCATGTGAAAGTAGACTCTCTCACGATTCCAACGATAGGTCATATGACTCAATTGGACTTACGGATCAAAAGTTATAAGCGTTTGAAGTTGACAAAGAGTCACTGGTTCAGCAGCTTTTCACTGCGTCGCAGTGGGGTCTGGCACCTCCCACTGCGCCGCAGTCAGCCAAATCTGCTGCAGAAACTTAGCCAAAAATGATCCAAAACCACCCAAAACCCCATTTTTGACCCCATAATCGACCATGGATGATCTAGGACCCAATTTCAAGCCTAAATCCACATATTTGGACATAAACAAACATAACCCACCTCATAAACCCGAATCATAACATCAAATTCATGCCCAAATCATTTAACCCATTTCAAAACCCTAATTTAACCCTAATCGCGTTTTGACCCGATTCGTGACCCGAATTTACTTGTAATCAACTAGAAGCAAGTTAATAAACATAAAATGATGATTAAGGGATGAGTTTCACTTACTAATTCTTCTTCCAAAAGCTTTACCCGAATTTGACCCAAAAGAGGATGTTCTTGCACTTTTTGATGACCCAAATCTTGATATGATGCAAAGGAGATGAAATAGATGATGCTTCTAGCACTAATCTAACTTGAAACCATAATCTTGGTGTAAGAATCTTAGAGAGAGATAGAGAGAATGAGAGTGTGTTTTTGTTCTTGGAAGTGAATTAGAGAGAAGAAGAAGATAGAATGAAATGGGTGGAGGAGGAGGGGTTAGAAGGGGGGCCGGCCTAGACTCCAAAAGGGTAGGCTCCCGCTCCGCTAAATTCGACAAATAGCTAAACGTTAACCCTTTAAATGCCAAAACGAACTCACAACATACTTTAACTTAACGTTTCGCTAAAACTCCTTATTCTCCCAAGTTTCTACCTTGATTTACAAAAGTCATTTACATTTAGTTGTTTTTAAGTTGTAAGCATCGATTAGCACGACTAATGAACTCGACTAGCGCATAAGTCCCAAATTGCACGACAAATTGATCTATATGTACACATTGCACTTAAATGAACCCCAAAAGACTTAAGTTTATCTTACTAACCAAGTTGTTAGCCAAATGGCACAAATAGTCAACGGGTCAAAAGTCACGGTTGTTACAATATAGTCATCAAATCAGTGTGTATGCGTATGTCCCGCACAAATACAGTGTGTATGCGTGTGTCCCGCACAAATACAGTGTGTATGCGTGTGTCCCGCACAAATACAGTGTGTATGCGTGTGTCCCGCACAAATACAGTGTGTATGCGTGTGTCCCGCACAAATACAGTGTGTATGCGTGTGTCCCGCACAAATACAGTGTGTATGCGTGTGTCCCGCACAAATACAGTGTGTATGCGTGTGTCCCGCACAAATACAGTGTGTATGCGTGTGTCCCGCACAAATACAGTGTGTATGCGTGTGTCCCGCACAAATACAGTGTGTATGCGTGTGTCCCGCACAAATACAGTGTGTATGCGTGTGTCCCGCACAAATACAGTGTGTATGCGTGTGTCCCGCACAAATACAGTGTGTATGCGTGTGTCCCGCACAAATACAGTGTGTATGCGTGTGTCCCGCACAAATACAGTGTGTATGCGTGTGTCCCGCACAAATACAGTGTGTATGCGTGTGTCCCGCACAAATACAGTGTGTATGCGTGTGTCCCGCACAAATACAGTGTGTATGCGTGTGTCCCGCACAAATACAGTGTGTATGCGTGTGTCCCGCACAAATACAGTGTGTATGCGTGTGTCCCGCACAAATACAGTGTGTATGCGTGTGTCCCGCACAAATACAGTGTGTATGCGTGTGTCCCGCACAAATACAGTGTGTATGCGTGTGTCCCGCACAAATCAGTGTGTATGCGTGTGTCCCGCACAAATACAGTGTGTATGCGTGTGTCCCGCACAAATACAGTGTGTATGCGTGTGTCCCGCACAAATACAGTGTGTATGCGTGTGTCCCGCACAAATACAGTGTGTATGCGTGTGTCCCGCACAAATACAGTGTGTATGCGTGTGTCCCGCACAAATACAGTGTGTATGCGTGTGTCCCGCACAAATACAGTGTGTATGCGTGTGTCCCGCACAAATACAGTGTGTATGCGTGTGTCCCGCACAAATACAGTGTGTATGCGTGTGTCCCGCACAAATACAGTGTGTATGCGTGTGTCCCGCACAAATACAGTGTGTATGCGTGTGTCCCGCACAAATACAGTGTGTATGCGTGTGTCCCGCACAAATACAGTGTGTATGCGTGTGTCCCGCACAAATACAGTGTGTATGCGTGTGTCCCGCACAAATACAGTGTGTATGCGTGTGTCCCGCACAAATACAGTGTGTATGCGTGTGTCCCGCACAAATACAGTGTGTATGCGTGTGTCCCGCACAAATACAGTGTGTATGCGTGTGTCCCGCACAAATACAGTGTGTATGCGTGTGTCCCGCACAAATACAGTGTGTATGCGTGTGTCCCGCACAAATACAGTGTGTATGCGTGTGTCCCGCACAAATACAGTGTGTATGCGTGTGTCCCGCACAAATACAGTGTGTATGCGTGTGTCCCGCACAAATACAGTGTGTATGCGTGTGTCCCGCACAAATACAGTGTGTATGCGTGTGTCCCGCACAAATACAGTGTGTATGCGTGTGTCCCGCACAAATACAGTGTGTATGCGTGTGTCCCGCACAAATACAGTGTGTATGCGTGTGTCCCGCACAAATACAGTGTGTATGCGTGTGTCCCGCACAAATACAGTGTGTATGCGTGTGTCCCGCACAAATACAGTGTGTATGCGTGTGTCCCGCACAAATACAGTGTGTATGCGTGTGTCCCGCACAAATACAGTGTGTATGCGTGTGTCCCGCACAAATACAGTGTGTATGCGTGTGTCCCGCACAAATACAGTGTGTATGCGTGTGTCCCGCACAAATACAGTGTGTATGCGTGTGTCCCGCACAAATACAGTGTGTATGCGTGTGTCCCGCACAAATACAGTGTGTATGCGTGTGTCCCGCACAAATACAGTGTGTATGCGTGTGTCCCGCACAAATACAGTGTGTATGCGTGTGTCCCGCACAAATACAGTGTGTATGCGTGTGTCCCGCACAAATACAGTGTGTATGCGTGTGTCCCGCACAAATACAGTGTGTATGCGTGTGTCCCGCACAAATACAGTGTGTATGCGTGTGTCCCGCACAAATACAGTGTGTATGCGTGTGTCCCGCACAAATACAGTGTGTATGCGTGTGTCCCGCACAAATACAGTGTGTATGCGTGTGTCCCGCACAAATACAGTGTGTATGCGTGTGTCCCGCACAAATACAGTGTGTATGCGTGTGTCCCGCACAAATACAGTGTGTATGCGTGTGTCCCGCACAAATACAGTGTGTATGCGTGTGTCCCGCACAAATACAGTGTGTATGCGTGTGTCCCGCACAAATACAGTGTGTATGCGTGTGTCCCGCACAAATACAGTGTGTATGCGTGTGTCCCGCACAAATACAGTGTGTATGCGTGTGTCCCGCACAAATACAGTGTGTATGCGTGTGTCCCGCACAAATACAGTGTGTATGCGTGTGTCCCGCACAAATACAGTGTGTATGCGTGTGTCCCGCACAAATACAGTGTGTATGCGTGTGTCCCGCACAAATACAGTGTGTATGCGTGTGTCCCGCACAAATACAGTGTGTATGCGTGTGTCCCGCACAAATACAGTGTGTATGCGTGTGTCCCGCACAAATACAGTGTGTATGCGTGTGTCCCGCACAAATACAGTGTGTATGCGTGTGTCCCGCACAAATACAGTGTGTATGCGTGTGTCCCGCACAAATACAGTGTGTATGCGTGTGTCCCGCACAAATACAGTGTGTATGCGTGTGTCCCGCACAAATACAGTGTGTATGCGTGTGTCCCGCACAAATCATCAAGTGTAACAATGCGTAAATGTTCATTTCAATTACAATTTCCACCAAAGCTCAACAAATTAACCAATCCAATATGTACATACATTTCGGAGCGATTCTACTTTCATCGAGTCATAGATGCTTATATATAGGGTCACCCGCAGCCTTCCCACTACATCTATAACTCTTTAAAGGCATCATCGTCTTCCATGTATGTACAACTATCCTAATCACATCATATAATCATAATCGAATGCAGAAGCAACCAAACAATCAATCAAACCGTCAATCAATAAATCAATCAATGTCGCCAACAAGGCATGTCATCCAACTCAATTACAATTTCCACCAAAGCTCAACAAATTAACCAATCCAATATGTACATACATTTCGGAGCGATTCTACTTTCATCGAGTCATAGATGCTTATATATAGGGTCACCCGCAGCCTTCCCACCACATCTATAACTCTTTAAAGGCATCATCGTCTTCCATGTATGTACAACTATCCTAATCACATCATATAATCATAATCGAATGCAGAAGCAACCAAACAATCAATCAAACCGTCAATCAATAAATCAATCAATGTCGCCAACAAGGCATGTCATCCAACTCAATTACAATTTCCACCAAAGCTCAACAAATTAACCAATCCAATATGTACATACATTTCGGAGCGATTCTACTTTCATCGAGTCATAGATGCTTATATATAGGGTCACCCGCAGCCTTCCCACCACATCTATAACTCTTTAAAGGCATCATCGTCTTCCATGTATGTACAACTATCCTAATCACATCATATAATCATAATCGAATGCAGAAGCAACCAAACAATCAATCAAACCGTCAATCAATAAATCAATCAATGTCGCCAACAAGGCATGTCATCCAACTCAATTACAATTTCCACCAAAGCTCAACAAATTAACCAATCCAATATGTACATACATTTCGGAGCGATTCTACTTTCATCGAGTCATAGATGCTTATATATAGGGTCACCCGCAGCCTTCCCACCACATCTATAACTCTTTAAAGGCATCATCGTCTTCCATGTATGTACAACTATCCTAATCACATCATATAATCATAATCGAATGCAGAAGCAACCAAACAATCAATCAAACCGTCAATCAATAAATCAATCAATGTCGCCAACAAGGCATGTCATCCAACTCAATTACAATTTCCACCAAAGCTCAACAAATTAACCAATCCAATATGTACATACATTTCGGAGCGATTCTACTTTCATCGAGTCATAGATGCTTATATATAGGGTCACCCGCAGCCTTCCCACCACATCTATAACTCTTTAAAGGCATCATCGTCTTCCATGTATGTACAACTATCCTAATCACATCATATAATCATAATCGAATGCAGAAGCAACCAAACAATCAATCAAACCGTCAATCAATAAATCAATCAATGTCGCCAACAAGGCATGTCATCCAACTCAATTACAATTTCCACCAAAGCTCAACAAATTAACCAATCCAATATGTACATACATTTCGGAGCGATTCTACTTTCATCGAGTCATAGATGCTTATATATAGGGTCACCCGCAACCTTCCCACCACATATATAACCCTTTGAAGGCATTATCGTCTTCCATGTATGCACTACTATCCTATTCCCAATTCACAATTCATATCCGATATCAAAAGCATAATCCATCGAGTAGACAATATCATCAACCGTGACAATCATACTTATGTGAAGTCAAATAACATCATCAATCAAGAAAAATCAAACATATGCGCAATAAATCAACGCCATCAATCAAGACAATCAACGTACGCACAATCAAACCACATCATCAATCAAGGCAACCATATAATTGCACAATCAAGCAATGTAAACACACAACATATGTACACTTTCCAGCCCGAATCTCTATTGAGTAGGGAACTACGGAACTCACCTATGATGAGCAACAACAACCCCAAGAAGAAAGGAAGTAGAACCGACGTCCACGATAGCTGAAACCTATCATACACCTATCACATTAATCCTAAAGCATCTCAAGAGGTAAGGTCCTATCAATATTGACCTAATATTACTATAAAAGCTTTATTATGTCTATTTTATAAGGTTTTGATCCGACCGAGGTGGAATCATTACGTTTTGTTTCATAATGACTAGTCGGGACTTGACCGCTGTTGCTTAATCAAAACTTTTTATTTTTTCAAACTATTTTTTGGACTCAAAGGCCTATACCATTATAAAGTATACTCAGTTACGTTTTCGTGGCCGCTAGAATCGTCAAAAACGGAGTTACGGTTCAAAAGTTACGGTCGTTACAAAAATCGGGTTGTCGGCTGAACCGGGGAATATGCGGCGCATGCAAGAAATATGCGGCGCATATTTCATCATTTTTGAGGTCAGGACTTTTGTCAACTTAGCATATGCGGAGCATAAAACTTCTGTGCGGAGCATATCGTTTGATTTCTGGCAAAAACCTCATTTTCGACACAAATTGACCCACCAAACGTCCAAATCAAGTTACCAAACTTTAACACAACATATTTAAAGTATAAACAAGTGTAAAAATTAACTCTTAAACAAAACCCACTTCCTAAATCTCAAGATCTAATCCAAAACCCGTTTTCAACCAAAAACGCACACTTTTCACCCAAATGGACCACCAATCGTTTAGATCTATACCAAGGAAGTTTACTACAATGTTAAATGAACATTTTGAGCTAGAATTTACTTACCAATTCGTCTAATGAAGTGGAATCCGATTTTTGTGCTAGTTAGAGGATGAACACTTGAAAATGGGAAGAATTTGTTGGATTTTTGAGCATGATTACTATTATTATTATTACACAATTCCTTAGTAAATTTCTTGCCTAACTTTTGTTCTTGAACTAGATTTGAAGAGAGGAAAAGAGGAAGAAGTTTTATCTTCCATTTTGGAGAGAAAAGAAGAAGAGAGAAACTAGAGAGAGAGAAAGGTGATGCAAGAATGAGAAAGAAAGGGAGTGGTGGAGAGGTTTTGTTTCCCCTTTAGCACTCTCGCGACTAGTTCTGGTTTCTCCCTAGAAATGATTCGTTTAGTTAAGACTTTTAACCCGAGACTCATTCAAATATTTCGTTGATACAATATTATCTATTTTTGAATTACACTCCTAATGACTATTCACATGCCTACCTTTTCATTACGAAAGTTTATTTACTCCAATTTGACTAATTTCCGTTTTACGAGTTCGCTGGAGTTGACCGGTCAAAGAGGCGGGTGTTACATCATTCCCCAGTTAAAAGAATCTCGTCCTCGAAATTACCACGATTCTCGCTCTCTACAAGGTTCCACTCTCCTCAACGTATTCAGACTCGTCAATTATCAGGGTCACAACCACCATGACCACCAAGCTCACACATCGCCACGGGACACCAATCATATGGAGGTACAAGCATCAAAACGGGAACTCGTCCCAAGTTTCCATCACAACAATTAATGAATACTACAAGTACTATATGCAACAACCAAAGATCGCTTAATCATTTGTAGTATGTGCTCCCGTTCACTATCACGTACGAGTCTAAGATTCCACTCACATGTTGTTCACCCCTAATCGTTTCGCCTCACGTACGCCATGGTTGATTCCCCGGTTAGGAGGAAATCTTCTCGGACAGAGATCTTACTTTGACTCCTTGGAGAATTCCCCAGTTAAAAGAATTCCCCTTCACTTTCGAACTTTACTTTCTAAATCCGATTTGTATGACTCAAATGTTTACGTTTCCTCTTGCCAGTATTCACTAGTTTCTAGGTTTTTGTTCGTTCTTAGTTGTCATCACATATGTCTCAAAAACATCTCACTCTTGTATTATCAAAATTCATACGATTATAGGCGCCGTATTAGTAATAAGTTTTTAGTTTATAACTTGCTAGATTATTAAAATCGGGTGACGTCGTATGCATCCTTCATACCAAGTGTTAGAATCTCTTGCCATGATTCATCAATCTCCGGGTTATTATCCCATTTTCTCAAATGAGTTTATTGTCACTTCTAAGTACTCATTTTCTTCGCCCATTCATATCGCGGTTAATTCTTGCCCACTCGGATTAACTTTAGGTGAAATTAGTTGTAAACAGGTAACACTTGTTATGACGATTTGACGTATAGTCAGCGCATTCGTGGCGTGTTTCACCCATTGGTTGGCGGCTCATTCACTGAAGCCAAACGTTTGCTCCCCTTTCTGGCCATCCATCTGGCAATAGGAGGGATCCTATCCACGATATTCAATCCCGATGGCACCTTCATCTATGTGATAGACAACGATTTAGCGATCCGTTTAAGGTCGAGAAGATTTGAGAATCGCACACTATAAGTATTCAAACTTCTCACATCTCACGTGTGACTCGCACTGTGGCACTCACTTGGCATATCGTTCCCATGCTTATGAACTCTTGGTTCCGCATTAAGCTAGGCGTTCAATTAGATCAACTTTCACAAATCGTATACGTGTATATGTACCACCCAATATCGTTTACACCTCAACTCCACTCATGCGACGTTCGTGTTTGCGGAATTTTTACATGTTGGGTAGACTTTTAGATTCCAATTTATTTGTTCAACCCTATGGTTAGCCTAACCAAGGTCGTTCCTTCTCACTCAGTAAAGTTTATAGTTGTATAACGGCTCAAAATAAAATAATCACGTCCCGTTGTCGCCATCGATATTGACTCCGCGGTTATGTCCATTGTTATTCATTTATTCTTATCAACTCACCTTAATTAACTCAGGCGTTGTCCTAAGGCTCAATCTTAAGGGCGTATAATACAACGAGGTTCTCATAATCATAATACAACTATGCTTATAATCTCTACGTCACTGACTAAGTCATAAAGTGGACAAGGGGGGGAGAATAACTTAGCCAAGAATTTTTTTTTTCAATCGCCATCCCAAATTATACATACAGCTGCTCACGAAACCATTTACATCTATGCATGCATCTTCAATTCCTAACTATGTATTCAATAAGCAAGTTAGGGAACAAGATTCCGACATATTTAAGAAGTGAGGCTAGCGTGACAACCTATACACACAATTGCCCAAGATTCCAATTACATTTGTGCATGTATTATCAAGTCCTAACGATTTATCCCACCAAATTAGTTGGGCAACGAAGTTCAAGCATATTCAACTATTAGAATATCATGGCAACCTTACTTGCCTAACAATTTATCCACATAACCAAGTTAGGAGGTAAAATTTGCATGTTCTATCAACTAGTCCCGCATATCAAGTCATACATACGACCTCTCATACGTTAGGCACAACTATGTATTAATTATCAATCATTACCGATTCGTTCTTATAAGCAAGTTAAGAAATAGGGTTTTGGTCATATTCGAATTATTAAACATGTCTACCACTCTTATTCATATAATTTTCCATTGAGTAACTATTTATACATGCATCATCGTATTCGCTTATCTCATGTATATAGTTTAGCTTAACAACATAATTTCTCATACTCATGCAATATAACTACTATGTTAAATCCATTCATACAATTCTCCGTCGATTAATACATTTTACGCATGCATCACCAAATATCTTATATCCTGCATACAACCTAGTTTAACAACGCCTCATACATGTTCAAGTTCACATACTATTAGACAAAACATCCTCATTGTTCACCATAATGTCAACACTAGTCCAAATCATGGATGTACAGACAAATCAACGCCAAATTACTCAGCAACTAAACAATTCCAATTGTACATAAAATATTTAAAACAACGTGTCATTCTACTACCAAGTTCCAACCATAATGATAGCCCTAGAGTTTATGACCCGGTAATTAGCCTCACCATTGCCCTCTTGTTAGTCGGACTAGTAGTTAGTGCTTTCATGCCGACACACTACACATGTTCAATGTCCTTTACTAAGGCCAACATATAAATGTTCTCAAGTAACTGTCATATATCATGTTATCATACCAACATATCATACGTGTTTCATATCACTACGCTAAGGCCAATATACCAAAGTTCTCAAGTAATCGTTATTTATCATGTTCTCATGCCAAGTTCACAAAAATTGTCCATCATCAAAACCAAGTGCTCATGTCCAACACATTCCACCACACAAGCATACAAGAAAACAAGAGGTTTAAAGTATAGTCCGAATCCGATATGCTTTCTAGTTATTGATTGGGTTTGTATACAGGTGATACCATCGGCTTTCCCTCCACCCAATCAACTCCCATTAAACATATCGGTTCCTTATTATACCCTAAGCCAAGCATATGCAATCCGTGATGTCATTAACTTGCATATACCATGGGTGACCATAAAACAGTTGATCAAGCTGTTTTAGGGTTGCCACAATGTTATACTACGTTAATGCCATAACTTCATTTTGACCTAATTAATCAAACTATCATCAAACAACAACAATGATCCATCACAACCACAATCAAGTTCACATCAATGTACACGTTGACCACATTGTACTCATCACACGTTCATCACATTGTATTCAAGTCATCACGTAAATGGTCTTGACTACGAACTCACAATGTACACCTTTCAGGGTTCATACAATTCACGTTGCACACAAAATTCCTAACCCTGCATGCTACATGAAGAGTTTTAACTTAAGTCGTAGTCTAGGTCAAACCGCCTAATTCTCTACGACCACGCATAGGCTACCATTCTGTAACACCCCAAGCTAGGCAAGGAATATTACGGAAAAGATATAACATTAGCATGGAATTATCATAGAACATGAACTATATGACATGAAAGGATTCGGTGAATCCAACATCAAACATTCAAGGCACAATATACATAAAGAACATGAAACCAGAAAAAGGGGCAAATGAATCACGGATCCATGTAAGTCCAAGCCCAAGTCCTAGCACAAGCATCAATCAATCATCACGTCTTGAATTCACTTCATTACCTGAAAAGTGTACTAAACAAAGTCAACAATAGGTTGGTGAGTTCGTAGTAATGGCTCATGTTTGATCAAATAATCGCACTATGGCACAACCGAAGGGGGTATGTGGGTTGAGAAGGTGATTTGTAGGCGATTCCCTATTGGTAATAGGGCTACGGCCGCTTTATGCCTAATCGGTATTTTGGTTTTTTACCGAGCTTATGAGTCGGTGTATTTGGTTGTGAATGAAGGGTATGAGAAGATGATGTTATGCCGTATGGCATCTCCTCTTTATATAGAGGGTAGGAAACTTGGAGAGGAGGAAAAGGAGTTAGGGTAAATCTTTTCCTCTTTTCGGGATATCTTCTATCTTTTAAGAGGATTTACGATAATCTCTTCATGAGTCGTATCCGAGGTATTCGGGATTTAAGTGTATTGTTTTATTTGGATAATTACGGAAAGGATCTATGTATATCCGATCTTCTTAATATGTTTCTTCGGAGCTAGGTATTATTACCTTGGAAGCTCCGGAATGATTTTGGTAAACAAAGGTCATGCTCCATTCTAGATATATAAATAAGTAGTTTTTACCTGTACGGGTACGGAGATAAAGCTCCGTGTAGGGTATATCATCAAGCCCCCCAGTCTAACTAGAGAGGCTATCTGCAGAGTGTCCGGTTAGACTTCAAAAATGTGCTCCGTTGCTCCGTGTTGCAACTTGCCCGTCTTATCAGCCTATTAATATTTAATCGGCATTAATTCCACTTGTTTCAGAGAGTTAATTACGGCTTATCCCTTAGAGTAACAACTTGTTGGCACAAAACCCAAGGTAACTTTTCACTGGTTGGTACCCGTGATTATTACCTCCATATAAATACCAACTTATTGCCAAAAAAGGTCTTTTGCCTCCCTCTTTCTTATTTCGAAAATCTTCCTCTGCAGTTCTGTCGTCGACCTTTTTCAGGTACACTTCGTCGCCTTCCTTCTTCTTTTATTCCTTATATATTTTAGGAATGACGAAGAGAGGAATTAGGAATATCTTCACTGCACTAAACCGTTCCGGTTATCAGAACTTTGTGTCGACTTATTTTACGCGAAACCCTAATTTGATCCGTCTTCCGGAAAGAGGGCAATCTATCCTTGATCCTCCTGCTGGTTTTGTTGGTTTATATGTGAAGGCCTTTACCCTTGGTAATCTTAGGGTTCCTCTTTCTCCATTCTTCCTGGCCATCTTAGATTATTACCTATGCCATTAACTTGTGTATATATCCTGAGGCTGTTTTGTTTAAGTCTGGTGTTGCTTCGTTTTGGGAACACGGTACTAGAGATTTCACCATTGAATGTGGTGGTCAGGGTAGGTTACTTTATCTCTTGTCTTGTTTCTTCCTTATTTCTTTTTATTGTAGTCTTTGATTCGATTCGTCTTTATCTATAGAGATGGCATTCAAGAAAATGATTGACAGGCAACCCGTATTGTCCAGTCTTGTGTTCAGGCCAGTGGCTCTTGCTCCACCTTCTACCCCATCTTCTGTTGTCCAGGAGGGTTCTTCTTCTGGGGTATTGGCTGAGACACCTATTCCCTTGGTTCAAGAACGGGTTATTGAAGAGCAGGTTGTAGTAGAGGTGTTTGATGGTGTTGGTTACTATGTTGAAGAATGGTGATCATGAGTTGTTTATTACTGGTGGTACAGAAGTTAGGGATTGGAAACATTTATTTGTGTTTGTTGGTCATTCGTTGATTCCTCTAGGGCATAGGTGTTTGTTAGATGTGGATAGGTTGGCGTATAAGTCTATAGGTGTCCCAAGTACCCGTAGTGTGAGGCAGTCTGATGTTGATCTTCTTTCCTCCTATGCCATTAACTTGTGTATATATCCTGAGGCTGTTTTGTTTAAGTCTGGTGTTGCTTCGTTTTGGGAACACGGTACTAGAGATTTCACCATTGAATGTGGTGGTCAGGGTAGGTTACTTTATCTCTTGTCTTGTTTCTTCCTTATTTCTTTTTATTGTAGTCTTTGATTCGATTCGTCTTTATCTATAGAGATGGCATTCAAGAAAATGATTGACAGGCAACCCGTATTGTCCAGTCTTGTGTTCAGGCCAGTGGCTCTTGCTCCACCTTCTACCCCATCTTCTGTTGTCCAGGAGGGTTCTTCTTCTGGGGTATTGGCTGAGACACCTATTCCCTTGGTTCAAGAACGGGTTATTGAAGAGCAGGTTGTAGTAGAGGTGTTTGATGGTGTTGGTTAATATGTTGAAGAATGGTGATCATGAGTTGTTTATTACTGGTGGTACAGAAGTTAGGGATTGGAAACATTTATTTGTGTTTGTTGGTCATTCGTTGATTCCTCTAGGGCATAGGTGTTTGTTAGATGTGGATAGGTTGGCGTATAAGTCTATAGGTGTCCCAAGTACCCGTAGTGTGAGGCAGTCTGATGTTGATCTTCTTTCCTCCTATGCCATTAACTTGTGTATATATCCTGAGGCTGTTTTGTTTAAGTCTGGTGTTGCTTCGTTTTGGGAACACGGTACTAGAGATTTCACCATTGAATGTGGTGGTCAGGGTAGGTTGCTTTATCTCTTGTCTTGTTTCTTCCTTATTTCTTTTTATTGTAGTCTTTGATTCGATTCGTCTTTATCTATAGAGATGGCATTCAAGAAAATGATTGACAGGCAACCCGTATTGTCCAGTCTTGTGTTCAGGCCAGTGGCTCTTGCTCCACCTTCTACCCCATCTTCTGTTGTCCAGGAGGGTTCTTCTTCTGGGGTATTGGCTGAGACACCTATTCCCTTGGTTCAAGAACGGGTTATTGAAGAGCAGGTTGTAGTAGAGGTGTTTGATGGTGTTGGTGAAGATGTTGAAGAATGGTGATCATGAGTTGTTTATTACTGGTGGTACAGAAGTTAGGGATTGGAAACATTTATTTGTGTTTGTTGGTCATTCGTTGATTCCTCTAGGGCATAGGTGTTTGTTAGATGTGGATAGGTTGGCGTATAAGTCTATAGGTGTCCCAAGTACCCGTAGTGTGAGGCAGTCTGATGTTGATCTTCTTTCCTCCTATGCCATTAACTTGTGTATATATCCTGAGGCTGTTTTGTTTAAGTCTGGTGTTGCTTCGTTTTGGGAACACGGTACTAGAGATTTCACCATTGAATGTGGTGGTCAGGGTAGGTTACTTTATCTCTTGTCTTGTTTCTTCCTTATTTCTTTTTATTGTAGTCTTTGATTCGATTCGTCTTTATCTATAGAGATGGCATTCAAGAAAATGATTGACAGGCAACCCGTATTGTCCAGTCTTGTGTTCAGGCCAGTGGCTCTTGCTCCACCTTCTACCCCATCTTCTGTTGTCCAGGAGGGTTCTTCTTCTGGGGTATTGGCTGAGACACCTATTCCCTTGGTTCAAGAACGGGTTATTGAAGAGCAGGTTGTAGTAGAGGTGTTTGATGGTGTTGGTGAAGATGTTGAAGATGTTGCCCAGGAGAATACCATTGCCAGCCATCTGAAGAAGAGAAAGAAGTTGTCCAAAGGCGTTAGCAGTTCCCGATCAAAGAAATCGAAGGCCAAACGTGTTGAAGTGCCTGAGCAGTCTGCTTGTAAGTGCTCCTTTTTCTCTTTTTTGTTTCTTTATTTTTTCATTAATTATCTGTTTTCTTTGCAGCTTTCGACCCTTTTGGGGAGGCTCCCGACGCTGCTTCTTGCCATCGTTCTATACAGAGCATTGCTCCTTCTGGATGGGTCACCGATCTGATGAACATGGAGATCCCAGAGCTTTCCTCTTTCTTTAACCGCTCTATTTTTTTGCAGTGCCATTGTTGGTTGTGCTCTGGATGCAAGATTGAGGGAAATTTCTGAGGAGTCTGGGCCATCGAAGGAGCAATATAAGAGGCTGATGTCGAAGAAGCATTCTCTTGAAATGAAGGTAGCTGAGCTGGAAGTGGACTGTGGAGGCCTTCAATCTGAACTGGATACCGCACGGGCAGTCATTGTGGAGAAGGAGAAGGAGGTGGATGTTCTTTCAAGCCAGGTTCAGGAGAAGGATGCGCTATTGAAAGGGGCACAGGATGCACTTGTAGAGCAATCTGGGAAGTATGGGAGGTTAATTGTTGAGGTGATTCCTCATGTCTACAAGTCATTCCTCCATGGTCCTGAAGTTGGTGCATTGCTGTCGAAGGTGTGCAATGAGAACAGAGTTGACGCAGAAGCAGGGTTGATGCATGCTTTGGCTGGTGAAGGTGTTATAAATTTGGAAGGTCGTGGTATTCCTGAAGACACAGCCGGGCGTCTAGACTCCGCGTTGGACGAATTAGCGAATATTAACTCTGCATACCTTCGCAAGTTAGCATCCGACCTTGAAGCCTCTCCATCTGACCTTCTGCAGGTTGTTCCTTGATCCTGTTGACGTTCTCCTGTTTGGATTTGGAACTTTCTAATAACTTTTTGTGGTTTGTAAACAATCTTGGTGGCCTGTGTGCCTTTAAACAATTTGGTGAATACTTGACCGGCCTCCCTTTGTGTTGGGGGAGGTCTCTGTATATACTTCTTTGGTACCTGCAATTATCATATTTAACCGTACCCTTGACTTCTTCATAATGATGAGTCCGTCTTTGAGTGGTTTTTTGTGTTTGGCCTATCCCTTTTATTTTGGGGAGGCTCCCGACGCTGCTTCTTGCCATCGTTCTATACAGAGCATTGCTCCTTCTGGATGGGTCACCGATCTGATGAACATGGAGATCCCAGAGCTTTCCTCTTTCTTTAACCGCTCTATTTTTTTGCAGTGCCATTGTTGGTTGTGCTCTGGATGCAAGATTGAGGGAAATTTCTGAGGAGTCTGGGCCATCGAAGGAGCAATATAAGAGGCTGATGTCGAAGAAGCATTCTCTTGAAATGAAGGTAGCTGAGCTGGAAGTGGACTGTGGAGGCCTTCAATCTGAACTGGATACCGCACGGGCAGTCATTGTGGAGAAGGAGAAGGAGGTGGATGTTCTTTCAAGCCAGGTTCAGGAGAAGGATGCGCTATTGAAAGGGGCACAGGATGCACTTGTAGAGCAATCTGGGAAGTATGGGAGGTTAATTGTTGAGGTGATTCCTCATGTCTACAAGTCATTCCTCCATGGTCCTGAAGTTGGTGCATTGCTGTCGAAGGTGTGCAATGAGAACAGAGTTGACGCAGAAGCAGGATTGATGCGTGCTTTGGCTGGTGAAGGTGTTATAAATTTGGAAGGTCGTGGTATTCCTGAGGACACAGCCGGGCGTCTAGACTCCGCGTTGGACGAATTAGCGAATATTAACTCTGCATACCTTCGCAAGTTAGCATCCGACCTTGAAGCCTCTCCATCTGACCTTCTGCAGGTTGTTCCTTGATCCTGTTGACGTTCTCCTGTTTGGATTTGGAACTTTCTAATAACTTTTTGTGGTTTGTAAACAATCTTGGTGGCCTGTGTGCCTTTAAACAATTTGGTGAATACTTGACCGGCCTCCCTTTGTGTTGGGGGAGGTCTCTGTATATACTTCTTTGGTACCTGCAATTATCATATTTAACCGTACCCTTGACTTCTTCATAATGATGAGTCCGTCTTTGAGTGGTTTTTTGTGTTTGGCCTATCCCTTTTATTTTGGGGAGGCTCTTTTTGTTGCTTCATGAATGTCTTAATGGGCGTCCCCTTGAACATTTACATGAAGTCTCTTTTTTTTTTTTTTACTTTTTACGCGCGTTTAGAATTTATTGATCGATCTTAAGAATATTGTGAAAGCTTTATTTATCTAAAAATAATTGGCAGGAGGACATTACATAGTAAAGTTCCTAGCTGATAGCTTTGTTTGTGGGACTTATCCGGTAGCTAATCGGACTTATCCCGTTGCCTTTTCAGGTAATTCACTTTTTGACGGAGGTCTTTCTGGTCCTCCGTCTTTTCCCCGAAGCTCCTTTTTGCGTTGCTTTTTCTGGCCCCTCTATTCCTTTTGCGTGTTCTTCTCTTAAACTTTGTTGTTTCTGGGGACTTTGTTTTTCGTTCTGGTGACGTGAAATTCTTTCTCTTTCGCTCATTTGATAAGCTTCGGCTTCGTTCATGTTTTCCTCGACTATGGCACAACCGAAGGGGGTATGTGGGTTGAGAAGGTGATTTGTAGGCGATTCCCTATTGGTAATAGGGCTACGGCCGCTTTACGCCTAATCGGTATTTTGGTTTTTTACCGAGCTTATGAGTCAGTGTATTTGGTTGTAAATGAAGGGTATGAGAAGATGATGTTATGCCGTATGGCATCTCTTTTTTATATAGAGGGTAGGAAACTTGGAGAGGAGGAAAAGAGTTAGGGTAAATCTTTTCCTCTTTTCGGGATATCTTCTATCTTTTAAGAGGATTTACGATAATCTCTTCATGAGCCGTATCCGAGGTATTCAGGATTTAAGTGTATTGTTTTATTTGGATAATTACGGAAAGGATTTATGTATATCCGATCTTTTTAATATGTTTTTTCGGAGCTAGGTATTATTACCTTGGAAGCTCCGGAATGATTTTGGTAAACGGAGGTCATGCTCCGTTCTAGATATATAAATAAGTAGTTTTTACCTGTACGAAGGTGTCTTCGTATCTGCTCCGGGTACGGAGATAAAGCTCCGTATAGGGTATATCATCAGTTCACAAGGAACCATCGTCAATAATAACAAGATATCCAAGGTAAAGGCAAGTAATCACTTACAAGTAGCCTTTAAGTAATCACACGTCAAACAAGTTAGGTTGCTTAAAGCATAGCTTTGTCATACATCAATCAATTCAAAGATTACACAAAATAATGCGAATGCAATGCAAAAGCGTGTAATGAATATGCATATGTGATGTCAATATCAAGATATGTGTCATATGCGTGTCACAATACCATGAATGCAACGATACTCACGATGTCATCGACCCGACCAACGTGGCATTCAAAATCATCAAGTATATACGTCTATATACCTGGGGTTTGCGTGTGTCCCGCACAAATCAGTGTGTATGCGTATGTCCCGCACAAATACAGTGTGTATGCGTGTGTCCCGCACAAATACAGTGTGTATGCGTGTGTCCCGCACAAATACAGTGTGTATGCGTGTGTCTCGCATAAATACAGTGTGTCTGCGTGTGTCCCGCACAAACACAGTGTATATGCGTGTGTCCCGCATAAATCATCAAGTGTAACAATGCGTAAATGTTCATTTCAATCACAATTCCAATATCCATCAATTCAACCAAATCACAATGCACATACACTTCATACGACTTTACGTTTAAGGAATCATAGATGCTTATATATAGGGTCACCCGCAACCTTCCCACCACATCTATAACTCTTTAAAGGCATCATCGTCTTCCATGTATGTACAACTATCCTAATCACATCATATAATCATAATCGAATGCAGAAGCAACCAAACAATCAATCAAACCATCAATCAATAAATCAATCAATGTCGCCAACAAGGCATGTCATCCAACTCAATTACAATTTCCACCAAAGCTCAACAAATTAACCAATCCAACATGTACATACATTTCGGAGCGATTCTACTTTCATCGAGTCATAGATGCTTATATATAGGGTCACCCGCAGCCTTCCCACCACATCTATAACCCTTTGAAGGCATTATCGTCTTCCATGTATGCACTAGTATCCTATTCCCAATTCACAATTCATATCCGATATTGTTGGTGCATGTTTCTCGGTGACAAAAGCATTCTAGATGTGTTTTGTATTTTATATTCAAGTCTTGTAATTTATCTTGTAAATTACCATTTGTCAATGAAATTACCTTAGCATATATTGTGATCATATTGGGGTCTTTATATATATGTTTATATGTTGGTTTATTATTTGTGTTTTGCAGGTACTTGACATGAATGTAAACAATACATGTAAAGGGTAATTAAGTTAATGTTGGTTCTGCGTTTACAGCAGTAAGAACATTAACTTAAGTACTTCTAAAGGTAATCTAGTCAATGTTGGTTCTGCGTTTACAGCAGTAGGAACATTGGCTGAGTTAATGTTGGTTTTGCGTTTAACAGCAGTAGGAACATTAACTCAAATATGGCCAAACCCTAATGGGCCTTTGGCTGAAGAACACTCAAATGATTTGAGAGTTCTTGAGAAAGAAGCAAAAGTTTGCTTGTTCACAAGAACACTCAAACAATATGCGTGTTCAGGGAAACACGCATATGGCCAAACCCTAATGGGCCTTGGGCTGACATGGAAACACGCAAACCCATAGGGTTTTGCGTGTTCCTGCCCTTGCCTATATATATGGGTGTGTGGTTTGCGTGTTCAGAGACAAGAGTGTAGAGAGAGAAATGAGCAAAATCTTGAGAGAAAAACTACTAGAGCTAATAACACACAAATCTAGTAGATCTTGTGGTGTCACTCGTCTCACGCACGAACCGCAAAACACACACTCGTGGTTGGTTGGTTTAGGACTTAAGTTACCAAGTGGGTATTGTTTGTCCGGAAAGCCGCCTCACTATATTAACCAAATACGAGTGTTTATGTTCACGCATAGATATATATATATATAGTGATATATATATATATATATCTTACAAAAGATGTATATAATGTTACGCATAGATATATATATATATATATATATATATATATATATCTTACAAAAGGTGATATAGAAACCGTGGGTTATCTCGAGGGATTCCGCACCTCGACATATCCTTAGTCAATCTTGTTTCGACGGTCCGACAAACGAGGGCGACCTGAACTTACAACTGGTATCAGAGCCAAAGGTTTCAATACCTTGGTTCGAGATTGATTTCAGTTTGGTTATCACACTTTTTTTCGTGTTCTTAGGTGGAGATAGTTTTCGGGTGCGTTTGAAAGAAAGGTTCAAACTTGACACCAAAATAAGACACATCTCAATCCTAAAACTGTTATCTCAAAATTTCAAGGATCAAGGAACAATATCGGGTTCGGGATCTAGAAAAAAGAGAGAACAACAGTGTTTTGCGTGTTCTTGGCACTGTACCTTTTGCGCGTTTCCTTGTACAATACCTTTTGCGAGTTTCAGTACACTTTAGATCTGCTTGATTTTCAAACAGTTTGCGCGTTCTATTGGTTTGCGTGTTCTGTTTGAGTGGTTTCGGTTTTGAGTGTTCTCGTTTGCGTGTTCCTACATCTTGTGTGTTTCATTTGAGTGTTCCCAGATTTGCGTGTTCTTGTGGATTTGTGTGTTTATTAGTTGAACCACATATACATTGGCAACAAATTATCTTAACCAATTGATACTAATGGACCATGAGACCGGTAAGGGTAATTCACCACCCAAACTGATGATCATAGACCAATACTTTTCTTGGAAAGGCCGATTCGAATCCTTTATGCAATTCACAGATATTAGAATGTGGACTTGTATGATTGAAGGATATAGTGCCCCAACATATGAGGATAGTGGTGTTAACAAAGTATATGCTTATCAAGACATGACTGAATCCAATAAAAAAATGTACGAGGCAGAGAAAAAGGCTCTATCATGTTTAAAAATGTCATTACCTCATGAAATATTACATTTATTTAACGGATTCAATACATCTAAAGAACTTTGGTTAGCATTAAAGAATCATTGTGAAGGGGATGAAACACTTAAAAGGAATCGTAGAGACCTTTTAAAGCATCAGTATAATGTATCCAACGGGTTAAGAAATGAAAACTTAGATCAACTCATTACTAGGTATTATCACTTGTTAGCAGAGTTGCAAGCATTTGAGGTTACCTACTCCGAGGAGGAAAAAGTCGAGAAATTTTTGAGCTCCTTGCCGGAAAAGTGGAGTAATTATATTACCACTTTGCAGGAGAAGGCAGATTTCTCAGACATGTCCTTGACTCAGATAGTTGCTAAGTTTTGGGGAAAAGAAATGAAAACTTAGATCAACTATTACTAGGTATTATCACTTGTTAGCAGAGTTGCAAGCATTTGAGGTTACCTACTCCGAGGAGGAAAAAGTCGAGAAATTTTTGAGCTCCTTGCCGGAAAAGTGGAGTAATTATATTACCACTTTGCAGGAGAAGGCAGATTTCTCAGACATGTCCTTGACTCAGATAGTTGCTAAGTTTTGGGGAAAAGAAATGAAAACTTAGATCAACTCATTACTAGGTATTATCACTTGTTAGCAGAGTTGCAAGCATTTGAGGTTACCTACTCCGAGGAGGAAAAAGTCGAGAAATTTTTGAGCTCCTTGCCGGAAAAGTGGAGTAATTATATTACCACTTTGCAGGAGAAGGCAGATTTCTCAGACATGTCCTTGACTCAGATAGTTGCTAAGTTTTGGGGAAAAGAAATGAAAACTTAGATCAACTCATTACTAGGTATTATCACTTGTTAGCAGAGTTGCAAGCATTTGAGGTTACCTACTCCGAGGAGGAAAAAGTCGAGAAATTTTTGAGCTCCTTGCCGGAAAAGTGGAGTAATTATATTACCACTTTGCAGGAGAAGGCAGATTTCTCAGACATGTCCTTGACTCAGATAGTTGCTAAGTTTTGGGGAAAAGAAATGAAAACTTAGATCAACTCATTACTAGGTATTATCACTTGTTAGCAGAGTTGCAAGCATTTGAGGTTACCTACTCCGAGGAGGAAAAAGTCGAGAAATTTTTGAGCTCCTTGCCGGAAAAGTGGAGTAATTATATTACCACTTTGCAGGAGAAGGCAGATTTCTCAGACATGTCCTTGACTCAGATAGTTGCTAAGTTTTGGGGAAAAGAAATGAAAACTTAGATCAACTCATTACTAGGTATTATCACTTGTTAGCAGAGTTGCAAGCATTTGAGGTTACCTACTCCGAGGAGGAAAAAGTCGAGAAATTTTTGAGCTCCTTGCCGGAAAAGTGGAGTAATTATATTACCACTTTGCAGGAGAAGGCAGATTTCTCAGACATGTCCTTGACTCAGATAGTTGCTAAGTTTTGGGGAAAAGAAATGAAAACTTAGATCAACTATTACTAGGTATTATCACTTGTTAGCAGAGTTGCAAGCATTTGAGGTTACCTACTCCGAGGAGGAAAAAGTCGAGAAATTTTTGAGCTCCTTGCCGGAAAAGTGGAGTAATTATATTACCACTTTGCAGGAGAAGGCAGATTTCTCAGACATGTCCTTGACTCAGATAGTTGCTAAGTTTTGGGGAAAAGAAATGAAAACTTAGATCAACTCATTACTAGGTATTATCACTTGTTAGCAGAGTTGCAAGCATTTGAGGTTACCTACTCCGAGGAGGAAAAAGTCGAGAAATTTTTGAGCTCCTTGCCGGAAAAGTGGAGTAATTATATTACCACTTTGCAGGAGAAGGCAGATTTCTCAGACATGTCCTTGACTCAGATAGTTGCTAAGTTTTGGGGAAAAGAAATGAAACTAAAAAGGAGGGAAGCAGGATATAATAATGCTCAGATTCCCGAGCTTTATTATGGTAGGCCTACGATCAATGTGGGTCAAGGTTCTTCTAGTGGAAGCACAAGTGCCTTCCTGAGTGAAGATGTTGACTTACAGAGAACCTCGTTTGACTCTGAGGGGAACATATGTCTTATTTTAAGTCAGGGTGACAATCAAGGCAACCGTCAGTATCCTACCTCCAGTGCTAGTTCCACCGTGCCTATAAGTGTCAAATGTGCGAAAAGTCACTTATCTGTTCTTGCGTCATTCGTGACATCTTATGAACAGTTTATCCAAGGAAAGGTTCCGGATCCTAGTCTTATAGATGAAGACTACGAACAAATTGATCCTTTGGACTTAGAAGAGATTGACTTGCAATGGCAAATGGCCATGTTGACTATTCGGGCTAAATGGTTCTTGGCAAGAACAGGGCGAAAGGTTGTGGGTTCCAAGCTTGGCTTTGATAAGTCAAAGGTAAAGTGTTACAATTGCGAGGGCTTTGGACACTTTGCTAGGGAATGCCAGAGACCTAAGAAGGATGATAGGTCTAATGGAAATCCAGGCTCAGTTAATCAGAGTAACTCAAGAGCTTTGGTGGTCCAAGAACAAGACGGATCATATGACTGGAGTACTAAAGTCAATGAAGAAGACAATGCATATCTTGCTGAAATTTACTCAGACAGTGCCATAGCTGATGATCTCGATGATTCATATCAAGATGATGAGTATGTAGACAATGTTGACTATTCAATTATGAATGAAGAAGATGAACTCCCTGAGGAAGATTACACCATGGCAATCGAAACTGATCAAGATCATCAAGAAGAAAATGAGGAAGATATAAGTGCCATTGAGTTTACAATGTTATCTGAAGTTTCAAATGTTCCTGTTCGACATGAGCAAGATTATCCTACAGAGACAGAACAAGACAAGGAGAAAGCTCTTGACACAAGTATTCTTTCGGAGGATGATGAGATATTGGAATCAGAAGAAGACAAAGATTGTCAAAAGGTGGAAATTCCTCAAAGACTCAGTACAGAGGAACTTATTGATTTCATTTCTAATTTAGACATACCTGAGCAATTAGTCGAGTTCTCACTACATTCATTAGTGAAAATTTGCAAGTTCAACAATGTGCTATCTTCCGAAGTCAGTAATCTTCAGAATGTTGTAAAAGACACAAAGGCATTACTTGATGATACAGTAAAAGACAGATCTTCTCTCAAGCAACAAGTTGCTATGTTGACCCAAAAGGAAGTGAGTTAAAAAAACAAGTTAAAGCAGATCAAGGCAGATTGACCGCAATGAAAGAAGAGCTCAGAGAAGTAATTCTTAGAAAAAAGTTATGTCAAGAAAACTCTGGAAATCTATCAAAGAAACTTACTGAGAAACAAAATGAATTGGCAGATGCTAAAGTTGAAATAACTCATCTAAATGGTAAACTCAATCGAATGAGAGATATGAGATGCATGATAAATTATCTTTCTAAGTCAAGAAGGACTGGAGATCATCAAGATTTTGAACACACTTTTGAAGAAATGACTCAAGAAGAAACTACATCATCATTGAAAACCGAATCAAATAAGCAATCTGAAGACAAGGAGTCAGTTCCAATCCCTGGTGAAAAGATGACTGAAATTCAAGATAAATCTATCGATCAACAAGAACTTACAGAGGTACAAATAATAGAACAATTTCAAAAGAATCAAACCTCTGACTTAAGCTCAAAAGCTATTATGTTAAAACACTTCACATTGAAAGGAACTGATCGAGTTTTCACAGAGCAAGAGTTCTTAATAGGATGCATGGATCCAGTATTAATAGATAAAGTATGGTATGTGGATATTACAGAGGAAGTGCTAAATCCTAAATCAAAATCTAGGAAAAGGGCAGTTCCACTTATACTGACTCCTGAACAAGAGAATATAGTCAAAAAGGCACATTTTGAAACGACAAGTGGTCCGACAGTTAGCAGATCAAAGAAGTCCATTGACAAAATTTCTTGCTTCATTTGCCGAGAAAAGGGACATGTGGCAAGCATTTGTCCTCAGAAGGGTAAATCTAACAGATCAAGGCAGTCTAATGACTCAAGTGACAGAGATGTTGAAGATATGGATGTTCAGTGGAGAAATAACAAAGGTAAACATGTTGAAGAAAGGTCAACGAGTGTTTCACCTAAAAAGATTTCTCAAAGGAACTCACCCGCACGGAGTGGTTCACCTAGAAATAATCAGATTAGTACTTCAAATCCAACATTCATGAGGGATTATAAGAAGAAATACTATGAAGATTATGCTTCTAGAAATCCCTCGAGTTATGGTGCTAAAGAGCATGGAAAGCCAAAAAGTGTATCTCCAAAGAAGCCTTCAAATGGTGGCCAAGTTCGTAGCAAGACTCCAAAGAGGAATCCCACTCCAAAACGAGAAGTCTTTAATCGTGTTGGTGATGACGATACATGTTTTTATGATCGTTTCACAGGAACGGTTAAGACGGGTCGTTCTTCAATGTTTTAGAAGCACAGTCCCAGGAGAAAGATCGAGTTATCTCCTGAGAGGGTGCCAAGAGACAACAGACATACTTCAAAATCCAAGACTCCCGCTGAGAGTGATTGATGTGTCTCAATTTATACATATTTCCCACATCTTATTTGGACATTTTAGGCACGGTTGATAGCCGTTTATACATATTTTGTGGTGCTTTATGGTATTTGCTAGTGATTTCAGGTCTAAGGCAGGTATTTCACTCACAAATGGTAGAAAATGACTTAGAAATGGTCCAAAGGCACTTACGAATGAAGAATGGTCGAAAACAAAGTTAAAATGCTGAAACCAGGAAGAACTCGCGGCGCGACCTGAAGATATCGCGACGCGAGCCCTCCAGTAAACTCGCGGCGCGAGCATCAGATCTCGCGGCGCGAGCTCACAACAAAACTCGCGGCGCGAGGAAATAAGATCGCGGCGCGAGAAATTGCTGGTCTGACGGATTTTCTCTCTCCTGGGTATAAATACAAACACCCACTCAACCCTAAATAATTAATCTTGGACACTCCAGCCTCCACTTTTTCTCGCTAGCAGTTTTTGAAGGGCTTTCCAAGGGTTTTTACTTCCCCAATATCATTTGAAGATTTGAAGACTAATTTTGGCTATAGTTACTTATTGTGGCTCGGTTGTAACTTCGATTTGGAATTCTCCTCAATATTTGGTACATTATGTTCTCTTCTTTAATTGAATATTTAGTTCTTCTCGTTATGAGTAGCTAAATCCCTATACATCTATGAAGATGAAGTGAAACAATTAGTCATGGTTGCATATTATTTTGAATTCAAGTTGGTTTTACTTAACATTTTGTCAAGATCTTAATGAAGTGATTTCTTATATTTACTCTTGTGTACTTGGTGATAGTTGTGTTTTTCGATAGTGGTACTAGTTGAATACAAGTATTGTTTTAGTTGTTTGTCTATGAACAACTCTTGCTAGGTCATGGTATGATAGTAAAGATGCAAGTTTAATAGAAATTACTTTGTTAAGTGGATTTAACGGATGGTGGTACCACGTTTCTTTCACAAAGATAAAATTGTTATTTAGATAATCAAGTAAACTAGTTAGCGCAAGGAATTGTCACAAGGTTGGTGGTACCACGTTTCTTTCACAAAGATAAAATTGTTATTTAGATAATCAAGTAAACTAGTTAGCGCAAGGAATTGTCACAAGGTTGGTGGTACCACTTGTTGCAAGAAATTGTATTGATTAGGTGATTGAGTCGATTTTACAAACGGAGTGCACGCCGAATGTGTTTTTGTCTTGTCACGATTGTCATAACCAACTTATATGAATTTTGAGCTTAAACCATATGCAACCTAGACTTCTTGTGTAGCGGATTCGACATAGATGGCTTTTTAATTATTTGTTTACACTCAAACTATTTTAGTGTGCTCTCGATTGACGCCGGTTGAGTACTTTTATCTACTTGTTAATTACATAGCTTTCGGAAACGCAAAGTGACAACTCGGTCACATATCAACCCTTACTTGTTTCACATTTTTCACAACTTTTAGTACAACAGTCAGTCCTTGTGTTCGATCCTGGTCTTGCCAGTTACCTATATTACACACGAATGGGTACACTGCCCGTAAGTGTGTTGTAGTCAGTTAACGGTAGATCTTGTTATAAATTTTTAAACTAGATTTCACACATCAGTGATGGATATTGGACGAATGTCTCAGTGAAAGATAAGGACGGTAAATTCAAGTCTACTGAGGCTTGGGTGCCGTTTCGCAACTAGGCGCCTATCTTTCGTGCAAGGATACAGTTAGAGAGGACCATGTATTTCGGTGATCGGTGACTGAATCCTAGGCACATTTTTATTAGATAACATAGTGGGTTATCGAACTTTTGTTTTATTTTGTCATTGTAAATCATGGTGCAAGTCCCTTTGATGATATACCCTCACAACAGTACACAAGACCTGTCGCACAAGGGAACAGTAACACGTTACGGTACGAAGGATTCTCCATAACGAAGGCCTCTCCGGCACGAAGGATCCCGCAGAAGATAAATAGATAAGAATTGCTTCCCTATAAACTCGGGATTTGATCTTATCACTTGCAGCCGGTAATTATGGAAATGATACTCCTGGCCTAAGACTTAGGGAAACCCTAAAGAGGCCTACTTGTTCTCCAAGAACATTTCCTCCTATAAAAGGAGAACCTAAAGACCTTGAAAGGCATTCTACACATTCTCGATCACACATAGATCACATACTCGTTCGATTGGCGTAAAGAGGCTAGAACCCTACCTTCGGGGAACCGCCAACGAACGACCCAAAAACACCCATCATCCCATCTTCAACCTAACCCTGGTTCGGTGCATAATCATTTGGCGCCATCCGTGGGACCTCACGCTCGGATCCCAAAACCACTCTCATTTTTGTGATAATTTGCATTGAACCAAAACTAGGAAGAAATGGCCGATGTACCACTCGGATTTGGACAATATTCGCAACAGGCCGCCGGAAACGAACCACGGGGAAGCACTTCCCACAGATCCAGAGTAGCCACTAAAGCACCCACCAACGGTGACCAATAGGCAAATCGCCAAACTAATGGAAATTCAGAGCGAACGACCCATATACAAGGAGAACTGGGAGGATTCTCACGGGGATCCCCTTCAAGGGCCCCACAGCTGTTCGATCTAGACTATATTCTTTGAAACTATAGTCACATCCAGGAAAGTATGAGGCATCTGCGAAGGATCGAGGCGCTGGGCAGCACCAGTAGGGTGTTGAACTTTGTTGATGAGACAGAGGATGATTATGATGCGGAAACTCCTCCGAGAGAGTTTCGGCGGTACCTTCGGGACATAAGATCAAGGGTCAGAGCCGGTTACTGCTTTGGGTTGAACAGCGAGGGCCTTTGTCCCCGAACAACTCCGCACCGGACGCAGCCACAGCCGGCCGAAGCTTCAAGACCAGAAGATGCAGCTTCGGCGGGGGATACCACACAAGCTAATGTCCCCCAAGATCCCGCAGGTCCCAGGGGCCAATAGTCCAACGTGCCACAAACAGGATCTGCTCCAGTATAGAACGCTCAGTATGTCCCGGTGAGCACCGGAGGGAATGGAACCAATCCGGCGTATAACACTCCAACCGGATACAGCTTCCCAACAGGAAGCTATCAAGGGCCTCAAGGGGTCTGGACTGGGGTGAAGTCCAGTGAGCTAATCTGGAGAATACTCCAGATTTCCTATACAAGTGTTTGCTCACTGGTCTTCCATTATTTCTGGACAAATCTTCAGAGGGACTCCAGATTCCAAGTCTGGAGTAGGTCCAGTAGAACACGTTTCTGGACAGATCTTCAGTAAGGCTCTAGTAGTCGAGTCTGGAGCGAGTCCAGTAAATATGGACCTAACAAATTCCCCCTATTTGTTTAGAAATAATGCAAGTGTTTTCAAGCTTATATCTATACAACTTTGTATGCTTGAAAAATACAAGTTTTGATTTAGTCTAAAAAATCTAAGTTACTAGAAAACACTTTATAGTTCATCAGTGTTCCAGTTTCATCTTTTAATACTAACTTAGACTAAATCTGATCATTTACTTTTATGAATCAAAAATTGCAACTAATATTACATACATCAACTGATAAATAGTTACAATTTTCATCAAACAATAAATTAGAATAAGTAAATGATAAGAGTCAGGCCCTTCTCTTCGATGTCTGTCCTGGAGCATCTTTAGAAGCCTTTCTCTTTGGTGATGGAGAAGATGGTACTGATTCTGGCGATTTCATGCCTATTGCAACTTCCATCTGTTGCTTTCTTCTCCATACCTTCTCAACCCTCTTCAGAAATGCTTTAACATCAGTCGACAAATCTGTCTTCCCCCTGAACGTTAAGGCAATCTCCTTCAGTTCACTCCATCTAAATGCTTGGACTGAAGTACTCTTTCTTTCATCAGTAAAGTTACCTTCCCTGGTCAACTTTATTTCAAACTTTGACATACCTTCATGATTATCAGCAAGCTTAATCTCTGCACCAGTGATCCTTCTAGCATCAGCCCTGAAATTCAACATTTCATTATACTTGTCTTTCCATTTGGCTGTCTGGATCATTGCTTCAGTTTCCTTTGACACTCTCTGTTGTTCTACAGCAGACTGGAGTTGTTGACGATTGATATTCAGAGAAGTGTCCAGGGGAATGAATGTGCTCACATCTGCATCTTTAATTGCTTTGAGCTATTTGGCAGTAAGCTTAGGTAAGCCAGTCAATTTCTTCCTGTACTCTAACTCCAGAGCACCAACATTTTTCCTTATCTTCTTCTAGAGGTTCACCAGTTCCTCCTTTCTCTGCCTGATAAGTTATAAATTATTGAATCATAAATTTGTTCTTCTTCAGCATAAAAGGAGCGTACATGAACATCATTCAATGCATTCAGACATTGATGAACTCTGGGGTCTTCCTTCATCTTTTTGTACACATTAATGTTTATGCCCAACCTGCCAGCATTATAAGAATCCAGAGTCCCCGTAGTTGTCATCTCCCTTTGATGGGCCAGCAGTTCATCTCTTTGATTTCTCTTGAAGATTTCAATCATTATGCATTGTTGTTCCAGCTTCTTAGAGGTTTCATCATCAGCAGTGGGAAACTCTGATGATTCTTCAACAGTTTGCTCTTCTTCACCAGATACCATTTGTTCTTTTCCTTTAACAGACTTCAGAGTAGTTGGTATATCTGGGAAAGATTCAAACTGGGGCTCACTGGCTTCAGTACCAGCAGCTTCTCCAGTCAGCATAGTGGCTTCAGTGCCAAATGCTCTCTGTGCTAATCGTGCACTGGCATCAGTACCAGTCACTTATTTTTGTTGCACAATGCTTTCAGTAGCAAAGGCCCTTTCAACAGTACTGGCAACAACTTCCTTCTTCTTTCTAATCAACCCTTCTTGGACACCAGACGACTTTTCCCCCTTGGAATGATCACCAGTTCTGGACTTGAGATCATTCCATAATTGTTCTAGCATGTGTCTGTCCAGTGCACCAAAAGTTCTTCCAGTTACTGGAGTTGTATCATTCACATTCTTTCTGAGTTCCTGCACTTCCTTTTTAACATTTTCAACTTCTTGAGGCAAGTGCTTTGGCAATTCTTTTTCTATCAACTTCTCCACTTGGGGTAACATCCCATCTTGAATAGTTCGAAGAATAGACTCAGAAATTTCTTCAGATATTTCTTTTAACATACTAAGTCTGAACTTCTTTGTACATTCATCACTAATCGTGCTAACAACAGCAGCCTGATCAAGTGTGGGCCTGCTTTCCAATGAACTAACCCTAGTAACCAACTTTTGAACCTCATCCTTCAGACCTGTCAGTGGTTGAACAAGTTCTCCTTTCACTGCAGTCTGAACAGCATTCACCAGCCCTGTCTCCAATCCCTGGACTGCCACTTTGATGTTTTCAGTGTTGTTATTAGTGGCCAGTACCAGCTCATCCAGCTTCTCAAAAACAAGCTTTTCATTACCAGCAAATATATTCATTTCAGATGCTAGATTGTTCGATAATAAAGATTTAAAATCGGAAACAACCTGGGATGATGACTGGAGTGATCTCTCCAGGTCTGCCACCTTACTTAAAAGGCCTTGGACCTCGGCTGAAGACGAAGTGGAGAGACCACTGAGAGGTTCAAGATTTGAAGTCAATCTGGTCATGAGAGGTACTTGTGCCCAGACCTCTTCAGTTGCAATTTCATCAGTAACAACTGTTGGGTCCAGCACACGTTGTTCAGATACATTGACTGGAGTTTCAAGTGGCGGAGGTTGAGATTGTGAAGTTTGAATGGTTGGAGGAGTGAAGTATTGAGTATTTTCTGGAATTGAAGGTGGTGGTGGTGGTGGTATGTTTGATTCTGGTGGGGGTGGTGGCATTTCTGATTCTGGTGGCGGCATATTTGTTTCTGGTGGAGGTGGTGGCATTTCTGGTAGACTTTCAACTTGTACAACATCCTCACCCAGAAAGTTCATATTGACATCAAAATTCTGATCTTCTGACATGGGAGAATCAGCCTCATCCCAAAACATTTCACCAACAGTTGTATTACCAGCCTGAGCACCAACCAGTTCACCAGCCTGTTCACTTGCTTCAACATTCAAATCGATTCGAGCCTCTTGCTCACCAGATACTTGTTCATCAGCCTGAACAATTTGTTCTACCTGCTCAACAATCTGCTCAATAATCTGGGCCACATTTTCTTCTTGCACGAGAGTCTGTACAACATTTTCTGTCTGCTCAATAACTTGTATATTTTCAACATTCTCCTCTTCAAAAATAGGAGACCCATCAATGTTCATTACATCACCAGGATGTCTTTCTGGATTCACCTGAACTCCAGCTCTCATCAGACGCCTATTTGATCTTGGTCGTCTGGAAGACTCAACATTTGGTTGTTGACCTTCAGGAGCCACTTGTCTGATGGGTTGTACAGCTTCTATAATCTGAACATCTTGGTCACCAGAGGGTCCTTCACCAACTTGACCTCTACCTGGAGCCACTTCTACTTCTTCCCTTTGAAAAGAGAGCATGGACTGAGGAATATCTACCTCATTCAGTAGAGATCTTAGGTCAGATCCCTCATATACTCACTCACAGAAAAGTGAGTAGTTTCAAAATCGTACTGGTCTCCTAGAGCTCTTTTAAACATCAGTGAAAGAAAGCGTATATATGGAACAAAAGCTTTTCTACCTTTCACCCTAAGACGCTCTACCAGATCATCAAATAGGATCTGAGCGAAATCCACTCTGAGTCCAAACCAGAGGCAGTAGGCAATCTAGAGATGAGTTTGATTTATCTGGTCCAACCCTCCAGAACTGCCTCCCAAACATTCAACGATATGTGTGAAGAAGAATCTCCATGAGTCTGTCAGTTTGCTCATGTAGACTATTCCCTTCCTGGATAGCTAGCCATGCTCATCCACAATATCTGTGTGCCCCATCAGTCTGCATACTTCCCTTGTATTGATACCAGAGGGAAGTTCAATGGCCAACTCATTTTGTTCAAAATAATTCAACTGTAGAACAGACCTGAGTAAACTAACAGTGAAACCCAAGAATCTGGTACCTTGCTTCAGCGAATAAGTAATTGATGAAGTTGCATCATCATATTGTGCAGTGTACCAGAATTCACAAAGATAGTCATGGTACATCCTCCCTGGATTTAAGGTCAAAGCACCATATAATGGACATGAGAGAAAAAATGTATTTAATCTCCCAATAACGGATTGGGCATTATGAACACTGGAAAGTGAAAGTCTGGCCATCCAGTTATTCATGTTTATTTTTATAGCTTTTGCCTCTAATGTGATATGAGGTGCCCTTTCAACATTTTCAGTCGGAGCATATTCAGCGGCGAGCAGATTTTTAGGCGATTTGGATTGTCTTGGTGCCATTTGAATATTAATAGATGAAGATGAAATTGAATATTTAGGGTTTTGATGAAGATTTGATGAAGAATTGAATGGAAATGGAGTAAATATGAGAGATGATTATGATTGGAATTGAATGAAGAAATTAAATGAAGGAATTTGAAAGGATTTGGGAGTAAATATGTTCGAAGTAAATGCAAATGAAATTGAAAGTGGGTATATATAGGAGAGAGAATGTGGAACTCAAACGGTTAAGTTGAAATTATCAAATAAAATTTTGATCGGGTTCTGAGATCCGCATTAATTACATCACATCACACATAAATGTGTGACGTTTTACAGCCCACAAACAGTATCAAGTTGCACTTTTTGTCTTCCCAAGGTAAAAATACCATCATTTCTTTGAAAAATTTACATGTCACGTAGGATTATAAGATAAATATCTTTAAAAAGTTTGCTTACGTGGCACGCACAATGACCAAGTATTTAAAAAATATTATGACTCATTTCAGTGCATCTGGAGGTTGACTGGACACTCCAGTATCACTGGTGGATTAGTCCAGTGATGCATGTACTGATGGTACACTGGAGGGACACTCCAGTAAAGTACCAGTGAAAACCATTTGAAAGAGACTGGTGACCTCAAACATGCACGTCAACTAATACAGACAAATGAGAGGGACACATTTACAAGGAGACAAAAGTCACCTCAAACACGCACTTCAACCTGTCCAATTACAGTGAGAGGGACACATTTACAAAGTACCAGTAATATTTTCTGAAGAATTTGTCCAGTGAGAAAATAAATTAATAAATTCCCCCTGAAAAATAAAACATTTTTAAGAACAAAAATATCTTTCAAGTCTTCCCCCTGGAATGTTGATCCAGAAATCTATTAATGCAAAGATAGTACACAACGACGTTCAATATCTGAGCAATCATAAATTTATAAATCTTTAAATCAAAGATCCTCAGTAGTACACAATGGCGTTCAATACCAAGGTTCCAGATTTAAGGGTTTAACATTCCCAACTCACCAACAAGATATTCAAAAGTTTTGACATCCAGAGGTTTAGTAAAAATGTCAGCGAGTTGTTTGTCAGTGGGAATAAAATGGAGTTCAATGTTGTTTTTCATAACATGATCACGAATAAAATGATACCTGAGATCAATGTGCTTCGATTTGGAGTGCATGACTGGATTGTTCGAGATAGCAATGGCACTGGTATTATCACAAAAGATTGGGGTCTTTGAGTACTTAATACCATAATCAAGCAACTGGTTCTTCATCCAGAGTATCTGAGCACAACAACTGGTTGCAGACACGTATTCAGCTTCAGCAGTAGACAATGAAACTGAAGTTTGCTTCTTACTGGTCCAGCTGACCAGTTTGCCACCAAGGAAATGACATCCACCAGTAGTGGATTTCCTGTCTATCTTACAACCTGCATGATCTGAATCTGAATAACCCATTAGATCCATGCCTGAGCCTTTGGGGTACCAAAGACCTAGACTGGGGACACCCCTAAGGTACTTCAGTATGCGCTTTACAGCAAGCATATGAGATTCCTTTGGATTAGACTGATATCTGGCACATAGACATGTTGAAAACATAATATCTGGTCTACTGGCAGTTAAATACATCAGTGAACCAACCATGCCTCTGTAGACAGTGGTGTTCACTGGTTTACCATCTGGATCGGAGTCCAGTGTCAGTGGTGCAGAAATTGGAGTTGGTTTAGATGGTGAAGAGTTCATATCAAATTTCTTTAAAAGATCTCTAACATATTTTTCCTGATTAATAAAAATGCCATCTTTGTTTTGTTTGATCTGGAGTCCAAGAAAATACGTTAATTCACCCATCAAACTCATTTCATATTCAGTTGACATTATTTTCGAAACTTTCTTGCACATGTTTTCATCAGTAGACCCAAAAATAATATCATCAACATAAATTTGTACCATTAACAGATTACCTTTTTTCATGAAGAATAAATAAGGTATTGTCAATTGCACCTCTTTTGAAACCATTTTTCAATAAATGTTTAGTCAGAGTGTCATACCAGGCACGCGGGGCTTGTCTGAGGCCATAAAGCGCTTTGTCCAGACGATATACCCAATGTGGATGCTTTTCATCAACGAAACCTGGTGGTTGTCTGACATAAACTTCTTCTTCAAGCTTCCATTCAAGAAAGCACTCTTTACATCCATCTGGTAGACCTTGAACTGATAATAAGCAGCGAATGCTAAGAATATTCTGATCGCTTCAAGTCTAGCCACTGGAGCAAATGATTCATCAAAATCGACATCTGACTGGCAGTAGCCTTGTGCTATCAGTCTGGCCTTGTTTCTGATTACGTGGCCATCTTCATCTACCTTGTTCCTGAAGACCCATCTTGTTCCAATTGGTTCTTTCTTTCCAACTGGGAAAGGAACCAGATACCAGACCTTGTTCCTTTCAAACTGGTGAAGCTCTTCTTGCATAGCAGTCACCTAGCTTGGATCTTCCATAGCCTCATCAATCTTCTTAGGTTCCATCAATGATAGAAAACTAACATATAAGCATTGATTACTGGAGGCTCTTCTGGTCTGAACTGCTCTACTGGAGTCACCAATGATCTGATCAATAGGATGAGCTTTTGTCCATTTGGAGTACTGACCAGGATTGTTACTGACAACAATACCAGTGCAAGAATTCAGTTGAGTCTCCTCTGGAGTTGCTTCAGGAGGAGGATCTTTCCAGACTACTTCAGCATCTTCATCTGAGTCATTTAAATCACGATTTGCATCATGAAATTCTTCATTTGAAGGCATTTTTTGAAGTACTGGTTCAGTTTGGAATTCTTCATAAGAAGACATTTCTGGTATATTCTCAACTGACACTGATACTGGGGGAGTAATACGAACATCTGATCCAATATTAATTTCAGAGGGTAGTTTGAAAATAATAGAAGGATAGAATGGAGTACCACTGGAGCATTTCTTTTTCTGAACAGGTTCCAGATCAGGATGACTGGAAACTGTGTCTTCTGAATCTTCTTTATTGTAGTTGATATGATCAGATTCACAGAAGACAATTGGAGTTACTAGGGGAGTGTCAAGGGCTGGCTTCTTGTTGATTGCAGCATTTGATTCATCAAATGTGACTTGAATTGACTCATGGACCTTCTCCAGTCTCTTGTTGTAGACTCTGAAGGCCTTGCGAATGGCTGAATAGCCTAAGAAATACCCTTCATCAGCTTTGGCATCAAATTTGCCTAACTGACTGGAGTCGTTCAGGATGTAAACTGGACATCCAAAAACGTGAAAATAACCAATATTTGGTTTTCTATTTCTTAAGACTTCGTAGGCTGTCTTTTTGTGTCGCTTCACATACACTGACCGGTTCTGGGTGTGGCAAGCAGTAGCAATTGCTTCAGCCCAGAAACTGGTAGACAGACCAGATTCAGCAAGCATACTCCTGGCAGCTTCTATCAGTGTTCGATTCTTTCTTTCCACCACTCCATTTTGTTCTGGAGAGCGGGCTGATGAAAAATTCTGGGAGATGCCAGTGTCAGTACAGAATGACTCCAGAGTTGCATTCTGGAATTCTGTTCCATTGTCACTTCTTAACTGACACACCTTTCGACTGTACTTGAGCTTAATTTACTTGATAAGACTGATGATTTCAGCAGCAGCTTCACTTTTAGACCTGAGAAAGATAACCCAACAATATCTGGAAAATTCATCTACTATTACCAGGGTGTATCTTTTACCAGCACGAGTCTGAACATTCACTGGACCAAAGAGGTCCATATGAAGCATATGAAGAGGTTCAGATATGCTGAAATCTGTCTGGTCTTGAAACTGGTACGTTTCTGCTTACCCATCTCACATCCTGGACATGGCCTTTCCTTTTTGAAGGAAACTGAAGGTATCCCATCTGCAAGTTGTTTTCTGGACAACTTATTAATATTCTTGAAATTTAAATGGGATAACCTTTTGTGCCATAACCAGTTTGTGTCTTCATCAGCTTGAGTATAGAAACACTGCTCTGAAGGAGAGCTTTCCACATCCATCACGTACACATTCCCTTTTCTGGGAGCAATCAATACTACCTTCCAGTCCTTGTTGAATACGATACCCTGAGCAATATTGAATAAAACTTGATAGCCATCATCACACAGTTGGCTTACACTGATCAGGTTATATTTCAAACCATTCACAAATGCAATACGTCTGAACTTGACTTGTCCATTGTTCAGAACACCGTATCCCTCAGTCTTTCCACAACCATCATTTCCAAAAGTAATGGAGGGTCCATCAGAAATGGTGAACTCCTCCAGCAGGGTCTTACATCCGGTCATCATCCTGCCAGCAGCACTGTCAAGATACCAGATATATTTCTTTTGATCGCCCTGCACATCCACCAGATATTATCAGTTAGATTTGGGAACCCATCGACTGATGGGTTCACTGGACCCTCCCTTATAGGTCCCTGGGGCAATCTGGTTTAGTTCACTTTCTTCAACAGTGGTCTTAGTTGAAAAGACCACTGGGGTTGATAGTTTTGAAACCTTTTTCTTTTTCTCAACTGGAGAAATAGATTTAACTTTCTTTGCAAAAGGTTTTGTATTTTGTCTAGGGCAGATGAAGTACCCTCAATAAAGTTTAATCTTGCATTAAAACTTTGAAATTGACGAGTCAGTATTTGAATCTGGCTCTATAACCTTGACAAAACATTTTCATCAGTTGATACCTTAGCCTTTCCAGTTCTAGGCTTAGGTAGGGGATTGGTCTGAGGCAAAGGTTTATTCCGATAAACCTCTTTAACTGGAGCAGTCATCTGGAATGCTCCAGTCTTAACCTCTGGGATTGAACTGGGAAAATATTGGCCTTGGGAGTTACAGGCTCATCATAAACAGTGGTGGGCCTGAACCCCTCTGGTAATCGATCGATTACTGGTATTAATGATGCTACATGAGTATTTCCATCTAAATATGCACGTTTTTGAGCAAGAAATTGATTTACTCCAGCATCATATGGCTTTCTGGTTTCTAGCCATGATTTAATCACCAGTTTTTCTTTCTCTAAAATGACTTCAAGATCTTGTTTCTCTTGAATCAATTGTTCAGTTACCAGAACCTGGGCTTGAAATGTCAGTTCAATGTCTTGAAGTTCTTTCAATTTTGATTTTAAAACAGTTATTTCAGAAAAATCTGTTTCTAGACCATTTACACAGTCAGATCTAACAGTTTCAACAAATATTAAATCAGAATTAAGAGCTTCAGCGATGTCCAGTTTTAATTCTTGGTCAGTTGCAGTATCATAATCACTAACCTTTTTAATAACAATGTCCACCCATCGTCCAGATGTGACATCCTCCTTCACCAGGTGATCTTCGTCTGCCAGAGCCATGTAACAGCAATCTCTTTCTTCTTCTTCATCAGCAGATGATTCATCAGAAGGAACCCACTTCTCTTTAGTTGTTGCAATCATGCACTTATTATTATTTTCCATATTTTGTGCCATGAGAGCAATTTGAGCCTTAAGCTTTTTGTATTTAGATTTATAGCTATCATCAGGCTTATTATTTGAAGAAAATGGACCAGGCTTGGATACAAACTGGTTGGACCTGCAATCTTTCATGAAATAACCCTTTTTGCCACACTTAAAGCATGTCAAATTGGTCTTATCAGTTGAAGAACTGGATGCAAATTGTCCAGATGGCCTATTTGCTCTTGCTTTGAACGGTTAAACGTTTTAGCAATCATTGCAACAAGGTCATCATCATCAGTTTCCTCACAACAGTCTGGAGAGATTTGACTGGCTTCTCCAGAATCCATGAGTTCAGACACCATCTTCTTCATAGAAAATACATTCTCAGAAGATATCAGTGCTGTAATTTGTGGTTCAGTATGACCAACCACAACAGGACTACTGGAGGCATGGTTATAAGCATCTTGTTCTGCAACCACTCTCTGAGCTTGATTTTCTTCAGTGTACCTGAAAGCTCCATATAAAGTTGAGAGAGTGTGTGTGTGCAGAGTTTTACCTTGTCGTAAGACCAGGATCATGTGAGACCATTTGGTGGGCAGAATATCACAAAATTTCTCCAGAAGTATATCCTTGTCCTTCTCAACCCCAAGACCTCTCAACTGGTTTATGATACTCATAAATCTGGTGTAAGTACCAGTGAGAGACTCATTAGGTTGAGCAAAAAATGACTCATACCTCTTGTTTAAGGAGACCTTTCTGGTGACAATGGTGTCATCTCCTCCTTCATGCTGGTTTAGAAGTTTATCCCACATGGTTTTAGCACTAGGAAAAAGAACTAGTGTGGGAATTATGGTTTCTGGAACGGCCCTGAGGATCATGTTTTTGAGAAGGGTGTCTAGATTCACCAATCTCCTCCCCTCTTCAGACCAATGTTCCTCCCTCTTTTCCCTTCATCTTCTAGATCCAGAAGGATCAAGAAGGGGATTGAGAGGTGATGTGGGGACATAAGGTCCTTCATTTAAGATTTTCATCATATTCCTCTCAATACCAGTGATATGCAATATCATCCTAGCCTTCCACGTACCAAATTCATCGCTGTTCCCACTGAATTTAGGAACAAGATTATTTGAATAGTGCACATGCACATGTGGAGAAGGAGGAGGAGGTGGTGGATTAGTATTATTAACAATAGGTGGTTCATTATTTTGATCATTAACATTAACATTAGGATCGGGACCAAAATTAAAACTTGCTTGTGTATTTTCTGGGGTGGCCATCAAAGAAGCAGATCTAGGCAATGTTTAGCCTTCCGCTCTGATACCAAATGTGAGGTCCCAAATACGATGGTTAACCCAGAAGTTTATAATACAACAAGTCTAATAATCACTAGAATGGACTAGTATTACTTGTAAATAAATGCAAGAATATATAAACAAAGTAATACAAGACTTAAAGCAATAAACAAGTAAAGTGGAACATTATGTATTTTTCAAGGTGTATTTTATTTATGATGTTAAATAAAATACTAGGTTGTGCGGAATCAAGATAATACAAATAAGTATGTATCCTAACAACCTATGAATTACAAATGATCTATATTTGTTAAATAACTCTTTTGGATCGAGATACTTAAAGTTGTTAAGTATCCCTGTTTAAGATCGAGAGTATTTAGATAAATTCACTCTAATGCTAAATGTATGCTTTAAAGTAATTTTTAGAAAGAAATGACTTTGTATTTATAGGCAACAAAATTCACCAGTGAATTTTGTGCCGTACAAATATGGTTGCATGCATTTAATGAACCGACAAGAACATTAAATGCATTGGTTAATGGTACAAGGATAAAGTCAAATCAATATGACTTTATTCTTTTAACCAACCACCTTTACACACGTATAAACTTTGGTAAAGAACAAGTGGGATGTTCTTTGGAAAGTGTGTAAAGGCGAAAGTCAATTCCTTGATATCAGTGTTCAGACTTGTAAGGTCTAGAACACTGACAATCCTCCAGTGTACAGATCTGGTAAGACTTCCAGTGGACTCCGCCATTTGTCAGTCTTCTTTATTCTGACTTCAGTCTTTGACTATAGTGAGAACGTCTTCAGTAGAGTAGATCTGGACTGGGGTGAAGTCCAGTGAGCTAATCTGGAGAATACTCCAGATTTCCTATACAAGTGTTTGCTCACTGGTCTTCCATTATTTCTGGATAAATCTTCAGAGGGACTCCAGATTCCAAGTCTGGAGTAGGTCCAGTAGAACACGTTTCTGGACAGATCTTCAGTAAGGCTCCAGTAGTCGAGTCTGGAGTGAGTCCAGTAAATCTGGACCTAACATGCTTTCATGCCCTGCGTCACACTCTTGTTGCAATTTTAGCAAAGCTTCTTCACGAACAGTTAATGCAACCTCTAAATCACGCATCTTCTGTTTCAAATCTTGGACAATGTTAGACGACTCGACAGTGGTAACAAATCTGGATTCCCTAGCCTTCAAATCCTCAACAGTAGCTAACAAAGATTGCACTTCCAAACTTTTAGACCTCAAATCAACAGACATCCTGGTGGCACGCCTCACAATGGCAGTATCAAGGTAGGCATGAAATTTACGATCCTTTTGGAAGACACGAAGGAAAGTCTCATTGTCCATCTTGTCTATCTTCTCCACATCTTCAGAACTTAAACCTTCCCTATTCATCCAGTCATGAATTTCTCGATCATGGGCACCTACAGTCAGTAAAGAGATATGAGCAAACAAAAATAGTTACATACAATACAAAAAAAAGAAAAATTATACCTGTCTTTGGAGTAGAGGGCTTCGGAACTAGCAGACTTAGTTTCATCCCCAACCTTCCTCTTTTTCAAACGACCTACAATAGTAGGAGTGACACTAGAGCTAGGGGCATCTTTCTTCTTCCTTCTTTTATCAGTGGCAGAGACCTCAACAACCTCAACATCAGACATATCAACATTCAGGATGGTTGGATTCACAACACTTGACACCTCAGGAACTTCACCATGAACACCAGAAGAACCAGCATTTTGAGAAGGGGTATCAGCAACACCACTCCCCTGTCCCCCAAGACGAGGTACCACAGTCACTTCTTTTACCCCTTTCTTGACAAACTTTCTGAAAGTCATATCTACAATAGGAAAACATCAAAACCTCAATCAAAAACAAAGGCCAGAAAACCACAAAAGTAACAAAAAAATCCCTTACCATCAATATCAACTGCACCATCAGGCAGGACATCAATCACTTTGGCTTTATACAAAACAACATCAGGGTATGATACAACTTTTATTGGGTTCAAACGAATGTCCAGACACAACTGACCAACAACACCATCAGGAAAGGGATTCTCAAAATCCTCATGAATACACAACAACTCTTTATCAGACAAAGCATCATAACCAGCAGGGATTGATGTGTCTCAATATATACATATTTCCCACATCTTATTTGGACGTTTTAGACACGTTTGATAGCCGTTTATACATGTTTTGTGGTGCTTTATGGTATTTGGTAGTGATTTCAGGTCTACAGCAGGTACATCGCTCATAATTGGTAGAAAATAGCTTAAGAATGGTCCATATGCACTAACGATGAAGAACGAAGCTGAAATTCCAAAATCTGAAAGAATTCGCGGCGCGACCAGGTAGCCTCGCGACGCGATACAACACAAAACTTCATTTGCGGCGCGATCATGGTATCTCGCGACGCGACAAAAGTCCCTGGATTGAAATGCTCCAACTTGGCACACCTCGCGGCGCGACCAAGGGGACTCGCGACGCGACTCTACGCTGGTCTGACAGATTTCTCTCTCCTGGGGTATAAATACCAAATCTCATTCAACCCTAAACCTAATCTTGGACACTCCAGCCTCCATACCTTCTCTCCAGCCGATTTTAAGGGTTTTTTAAGGGTTTTTTATCATCATCCAAATTATTGTGAAAACTTGAAGATTAATTTTGGCTCTTGATTAGTGATTGTAGCTCGGTTGTAACCTCGATTTGGATTATTACTTCACATTTGGTACACTATGTTCTCTTTTTTATTTGAATCTTTAGCTCTTTTCATTATGAGTAGCTAAATCTCTATACATCTATGAAGATGAAGTGAAACAATTAGTTATGGTTGCATAATATTTTGAATTCAAGTTGGTTTTACTTAACATTTTGTCAAGATCTTAATGAAGTGATTTGTTCTACTTAAACTTGTGTTCTTGGTAATATTTGTGTTCTTCGATAGTGGTACTAGTTGAATGCAAGTATTATTTTAGTTGTTTGTCTATGAATAACTCTTGCTAGGTCATGGTATGATAGTAAAGAATGCAAGTCTAATAGAAATTACTTTGTTAAGTGGATTTAACGGTTGGTGGTACCACGTTTCTTTAACAAAGATAAAAATTGTTATTTAAATAATCAAACAAACTAGTTAGTTCGAGGAATTGTAATAGGGTTGGTGGTACCACTTGTTGCAAGAAATTGGATTGAATAGGTGATTGAGTCGATTTTACAAAACGGAGTGCACCCGGTTGTGTTTTTGTCTTATCACGATTATTATCACCAACATTTATGAATTTTGAGCTTAACCTATATGAAACCTAGACTTTTTGCGTAGCGGATTCGACATAGATGGCTTTTTAATTATTTGTTTACAACTCAAATCTTTTAGCGTGCTCTCGATTGATACCGGTTGAGTACTTTATTTTACTTGTCATTTACATAGTTTCAGAATCGCAAAGTGACAATTCAGTCATGTTAGGTCCAGATTTACTGGACTCGCTCCAGACTCGACTACTGGAGCATTACTGAAGATCTGTCCAGAAACGTATTTTACTGGACCTACTCCAGACTTGGAATCTGGAGTCCTTCTGAAGATTTGTTCAGAAATAATGGAAGACCAATGAGCAAATACTTGTATAGGAAATCTGGAGTATTCTCCAGATTAGCTCACTGGACTTCACCCCAGTCCAGATCTATTCTACTGAAGACGTTCTCACTGAAGTCAAAGACTGAAGTCAGAATAAAGAAGACTGACAAATGGCGGAGTCCACTGGAAGTCTTACCAGATCTGAACACTGGAGGATTGTCAGTGTTCTAGACCTTACAAGTCTGAACACTGATATCGAGGAATTGACTTTTGCCTTTACACACTTTCCAAAGAACATTCCACTTGTTCTTTATTAAAGTACCTACGTGTGTGAAGGTGGTTGGTTAAAAGAATAAAGTCATATTGATGTGACTTTATCCTTGTACCTTAACCAATGCATTTAATGATCTTGTCGGTTCATTAAATGCATGCAACCATATTTGTACGGCACAATTTCACTGGTGAAATTGTTTGCCTATAAATACAAAGTCATTTCTTTGAGAAAATTACTTTTAGCATTAAAGGTGAATTTGTCTAAATACTCTCGATCTTAAACAGGGATACTTCACAACTTTAAGTATCTCGATCCAAAAGAGTTATTTGGCAAATATAGATCATTTGTAATTCATAGGTTGTTAGGATACTTACACATTTGTATTATCTTGATTCCGCACAACCTTGTATTTTATTTAACATCATAAATAAAATACACTTGAAAAATTACATTGTGTTCCACCTTTATTTTTCTGCTTTTAGTCTTGTATTACTTTGTTTATATACTTGCATTTATATTCAAGTAATACTAGTCCATTCTAGTGATTATTAGACTTGTTGTATTTTACACTTCTAGGTTATCCATCGTATTTGGGACTCACAATTGGTATCAGAGCAGAAGGCTAAACATTGCCTAGGTGTGCTTCTTTGATGGCCACCCAAGAAAATACATAAGGAAGTTTTAATTTTGGTCCCGATCCTAATGTTAATGTTAATGATCAAAATAATGAACCACCTATTGTTAATAACACTAATCCCCCACCTCCTCCTCCTACTACTCCTGCTTCTCCACATGTGCATGTGCACTACTCAAATAATCCTGTTCCTAAATTCAGTGGGAATAGTGATGAATTTGGTACGTGGAAGGCTAGGATGATATTACATATCACTGGTATTGAGAGAAACATGATGAAAATTTTAAATGAAGGACCTTATGTGCCCACATCACCTCTCAATCCCCTTCTTGATCCAACTGGATCTAGAAGGGGCAGGGAAAAGAATGAGGAACATTGGTCAGAAGAAGAGAGGAGATTGGTAAATCTAGATACCCTTCTCAAAAACATGATCCTCGGGGCCATTCCAGAAACCCTAATTCCCACACTAGTTCTCTTTCCTAGTGCAAAAACCATGTGGGATGAACTTTTAAACCAGCATGAAGGAGGAGATGACACCATTGTCACCAGAAAAGTCTCCTTAAACAAGAGGTATGAGTCATTTTTTGCTCAAACTAATGAGTCTCTTACTGGTACTTACACCAGATTTATGAGTATCATAAACCAGTTGAGAGGTCTTGGGGTTGAAAAAGACAAGGATATACTTCTGGAGAAATTTTGTGATATTCTACCCACCAAATGGTCTCACATGATCCTGGTCTTACGACAAGGTAAAACTCTGCACACACACACTCTCTCAACTTTATATGGAGCTTTCAGGTACACTGAAGAAAATCAAGCTCAGAGAGTGGTGGCAGAACAAGATGTTTATAACCACGCCTCCAGTAGTCCTAATGTGGTTAGTCATACTGAACCACAAAGTACAACACTGATATCTTCTGAGAATGTTTTTCTATGAAGAAGATGGTATCTGAACTCATGGATTCTGGAGAATCCAGTCAAATCTCTCCAGGCTGTTGTGATGAAACTGATGATGATGACCTTGTAGCAATGATTGCTAAAACGTTTAAGCGTTTCAAAGCAAGAGCAAATAGGCCATCTGGACAATTTGCATCCAGTTCTTCAACTGATAAGACCAATCTGACATGCTTTAAGTGTGGCAGAAAAGGTCATTTCATGACAGATTACAAGTCCAGCCAGTTTGTATCCAAGCCTGGTCCAATTTCTTCAAATAATAAGCCTGATGATAGCTATAAATCTAAATACAAAAAGCTTAAGGCTCAAATTGCTCTCATGGCATAAAATATGGAAAATAATAATAAGTGCATGATTGCAACAACTGAAGAGAAGTGGGTTCTGTAAGTACCAACTCAATAGATGGCACTACCTGAAGACACCTCAATGTCGATGGTGGAGTTACTTTGCAATATATGCACTGAACTGGAGACGACCAGTTGCAGTGTGTATATACCAAGTTCTAGATAGATTACTTATATAAATGACAATAAGTAAAGAACAATGCAATAATACAAATAACTTGTAAAGTAACTTGATGAGACAATATGTAATTTTCAATGTGTAATTTATTTATTGAAGTTAAACAAATTACAAGGTTGTTGCGGAACCAAGATAATACAAAGAATGTAAATATCCTAACAACCTATAAAATACAATTGATCTACACTCGGAATTTCTCAAGACAATCGAAACACT
>CM067175.1:82908000-82917636 GCA_034093135.1 Erigeron breviscapus | reverse complement strand
CAACATGTTTATGTGCCAGATATCAGTCTAATCCAAAAGACTCTCATATGCTTGATGTAAAGCGCATACTGAAGTACCTTAAGGGTGTCCCTAGTTTGGGTCTTTGGTATCCCAAAGGCTCAGGCATGGATCTAATGGGTTATTCAGATTCAGATCATGCAGGTTGTAAGATAGACAGGAAATCCACTACTGGTGGATGTCATTTCCTTGGTGGCAAACTGGTCAGCTGGACCAGTAAAAGCAAACTTCAGTTTCACTATCCACTGCTGAAGCTGAATACGTGTCTGCAGCCAGTTGTTGTGCTCAGATACTCTGGATGAAGAACTAGTTGCTTGATTATGGTATTAAGTATTCAAAGACCCCAATCTTTTGTGATAATACCAGTGCCATTGCTATCTCAAACAATCCGGTCATGCACTCCAAGACAAAGCACATTGATCTCAGGTATCACTTCATTCGTGATCATATTGTGAAAAACAACATTGAACTCCATTTTATTCCCACTGACAAACAACTCGCTGACATTTTTACTAACCTCTGGATGTCAAAACTTTTGAATATCTTGTTGGTGAGTTGGGAATGTTAAACCCTTAAATCTGGAACCTTGGTATTGAACGCCATTGTGTACTACTGAGGATCCTTGATTTAAAGATTCATAAATCTATGACTGCTTAGATATCGAACGCCATTGTGTACTATCTTTGCATTAATAGATTTCTGGATCAACATTCCAGGGGGAAGACTTGAAAGATATTTTTGTTCTTAAAAATATTTTATTTTTCAAGGGAATTTATTAATTTATTTTCTCACTGGACAAATTCTTCAGAAAATATTACTGGTACTTTGTAAATGTGTCCCTCTCACTGGTTAGATAGGTTGAAGTGCATGTTTGAGGTGACTTTTTGTCTCCTTGTAAATGTGTCCCTCTCATTTGTCTGTATTAGTTGACGTGCATGTTTGAGGTTTCCAGTCTCTTTCAAAATGGTTTTCACTGATACTTTACTGGAGTGTCCCTCCAGTGTACCATCAGTGCATGCTTCACTGGACTAATCCTCCAGTGATACTGGAGTGTCCAGTCAACCTCAAGATGCATTGTTATGTCAGTCATAATATTTTTAATACTTGGTAAGTGTGCGTGCCACGTGTGCAAAATCTTTTGAAAAGATATTTATCTTGATATTTATCTTATTATCCTACATGGCATGTAAATTTTTCAAAGAAATGATGGTATTTTTACCTTGGGAAGACAAAAAGTGCAACTTGATACTGTTTGTGGGCTGTAAACCGTTACACATTAATGTGTGATGTGATGTATTTAATGCGGATCTCAGAACACGATCAAAATTATATTTGATAATTTCAAATTACCAGTTCCATATTCTCTCTCCTATATATACCCACTTTCATTTTCAATTGCATTTACTTCGAACATATTTACTCCCAAATCCTTAAAATTCCTTCATTTACTCCCATTGAATTTCCAATCATCAATCTCTTTCTCTCATACTTCAATTCATCAAATCTTCACCATAAACCCTAAATATTAAATTTCATCTTCATCTATTCATCATAAAATGGCAACAAGACAATCAAACTCTCCTAAAAATCTGCTTGCCGCTGAATATGCTCCGGCTGAAAACGTTGTTAGGGCCAATCACATTACATTAGAGGCAAAAGCTATAAGGATCAATATGAATAACTGGATGGCAAAACTCTCACTTAACAGTGTTCATAATGCACGATCCATTATTGGGAGATTAAATACATTTTTTCTCTCATGCCCTTTGTATGGTGCATTAACCCTAAATCCAGGGAGAATGTACCATGACTATCTTTGTGAATTCTGGTACACTACACAATATGATGATGCAACTTCATCATTTACTTATACTCTCAAGGGAGGTACCAGATCCTTGAGTTTCTCTGTTAATACTCTCAGGTCTGTTCTACAATTGAATTATCTTGAACAGAATGAGATGCCCATCGAACTTCCCTCTGGTATAAATTTCAGGGAAGTATGCAGATTGATGGGGCACACAGAAGTTGTGGATGAGCATGGCCAGCTATCCAGGAAGGGAACAGTCTACATGAGTAGACTGTCAGACTCATGGAGATTTTTCTTCACGCATATTGTTGAATGTTTGGGAGGCAGTTCTGAAGGGTTGGACCAGATAAATCAAACTCATCTCCAGATTGCCTACTGCCTCTGGTTTGGACTCAGAGTGGATTTCGCTCAGATCCTATTGATGATTGTACAGGCTGTTGAGCAGACAGAGGATATTGTACAGGCTGTTGAGCAGATAGAGAATGTACAGGCTGTTGAGCAGACAGAGAATTGTACAGGCTGTTGAGCAGACAGAGAATTGTACAGGCTGTTGAGCAGACAGAGAATTGTACAGGCTGTTGAGCAGACAGAGAATTGTACAGGCTGTTGAGCAGACAGAGAATTGTACAGGCTGTTGAGCAGACAGAGAATTGTACAGGCTGTTGAGCAGACAGAGAATTGTACAGGCTGTTGAGCAGACAGAGGAATTGTACAGGCTGTTGAGCAGATAGAGAATTGTACAGGCTGTTGAGCAGACAGAGGATATTGTACAGGCTGTTGAGCAGATAGAGAATTGTACAGGCTGTTGAGCAGACAGAGAATTGTACAGGCTGTTGAGCAGACAGAGAATTGTACAGGCTGTTGAGCAGACAGAGAATTGTACAGGCTGTTGAGCAGACAGAGAATTGTACAGGCTGTTGAGCAGACAGAGAATTGTACAGGCTGTTGAGCAGACAGAGAATTGTACAGGCTGTTGAGCAGACAGAGAATTGTACAGGCTGTTGAGCAGACAGAGAATTGTACAGGCTGTTGAGCAGACAGAGAATTGTACAGGCTGTTGAGCAGACAGAGAATTGTACAGGCTGTTGAGCAGACAGAGAATTGTACAGGCTGTTGAGCAGACAGAGAATTGTACAGGCTGTTGAGCAGACAGAGAATTGTACAGGCTGTTGAGCAGACAGAGAATTGTACAGGCTGTTGAGCAGACAGAGAATTGTACAGGCTGTTGAGCAGACAGAGAATTGTACAGGCTGTTGAGCAGATAGAGAATTGTACAGGCTGTTGAGCAGACAGAGAATTGTACAGGCTGTTGAGCAGATAGAGAATTGTACAGGCTGTTGAGCAGACAGAGAATTGTACAGGCTGTTGAGCAGATAGAGAATTGTACAGGCTGTTGAGCAGACAGAGAATTGTACAGGCTGTTGAGCAGATAGAGAATTGTACAGGCTGTTGAGCAGACAGAGATATTGTACAGGCTGTTGAGCAGATAGAGAATTGTACAGGCTGTTGAGCAGACAGAGATATTGTACAGGCTGTTGAGCAGATAGAGAATTGTACAGGCTGTTGAGCAGACAGAGAATTGTACAGGCTGTTGAGCAGACAGAGAATTGTACAGGCTGTTGAGCAGACAGAGAATTGTACAGGCTGTTGAGCAGACAGAGAATTGTACAGGCTGTTGAGCAGACAGAGAATTGTACAGGCTGTTGAGCAGACAGAGGAATTGTACAGGCTGTTGAGCAGACAGAGAATTGTACAGGCTGTTGAGCAGACAGAGGAATTGTACAGGCTGTTGAGCAGACAGAGAATTGTACAGGCTGTTGAGCAGACAGAGGAATTGTACAGGCTGTTGAGCAGACAGAGAATTGTACAGGCTGTTGAGCAGACAGAGAATTGTACAGGCTGTTGAGCAGACAGAGAATTGTACAGGCTGTTGAGCAGATAGAGAATGTACAGGCTGTTGAGCAGACAGAGGATATTGTACAGGCTGTTGAGCAGATAGAGAATGTACAGGCTGTTGAGCAGACAGAGAATTGTACAGGCTGTTGAGCAGACAGAGGAATTGTACAGGCTGTTGAGCAGACAGAGAATTGTACAGGCTGTTGAGCAGACAGAGAATTGTACAGGCTGTTGAGCAGACAGAGAATTGTACAGGCTGTTGAGCAGACAGAGAATTGTACAGGCTGTTGAGCAGACAGAGAATTGTACAGGCTGTTGAGCAGACAGAGAATTGTACAGGCTGTTGAGCAGACAGAGAATTGTACAGGCTGTTGAGCAGACAGAGGAATTGTACAGGCTGTTGAGCAGACAGAGAATTGTACAGGCTGTTGAGCAGACAGAGGAATTGTACAGGCTGTTGAGCAGACAGAGAATTGTACAGGCTGTTGAGCAGACAGAGGAATTGTACAGGCTGTTGAGCAGACAGAGAATTGTACAGGCTGTTGAGCAGACAGAGGATATTGTACAGGCTGTTGAGCAGATAGAGAATTGTACAGGCTGTTGAGCAGACAGAGGATATTGTACAGGCTGTTGAGCAGATAGAGAATTGTACAGGCTGTTGAGCAGACAGAGAATTGTACAGGCTGTTGAGCAGACAGAGAATTGTACAGGCTGTTGAGCAGACAGAGGAATTGTACAGGCTGTTGAGCAGACAGAGAATTGTACAGGCTGTTGAGCAGACAGAGAATTGTACAGGCTGTTGAGCAGACAGAGAATTGTACAGGCTGTTGAGCAGACAGAGAATTGTACAGGCTGTTGAGCAGACAGAGAATTGTACAGGCTGTTGAGCAGACAGAGAATTGTACAGGCTGTTGAGCAGAACAAGTTGTACAGGCTGTTGAGCAGACAGAGGATATTGTACAGGCTGTTGAGCAGATAGAGAATGTACAGACTGATGAGCAGGTAGAACAAGTTGTTCAGGCTGATGAACAAGTAACTGGTGAGCAAGATGCTCAGATTGATCTGAATGTAGAAGTTGGTGAACAAGCTGGTGATCAAACTGTTGGTGAAACTTTTTGGGATGAGGCTGATTTTCCCATGTCAGAAGGTCAGAATTTTGATGTAAATATGAACTTTATTGGTGAAGATGTTGTAGAAATAGAGAGTCTACCAGAAATGTCACCACCTCTACCAGAAACAAATATTCCTCCACCAGAATCCAATATGCCACCACCACCACCACCTTCAATTCCTCAAACCACTCCATATTTCACTCCACCACCAATTCAAATTTCACAATCTCAACCACCACGAATTGAAACTCCAATCTAATTATCTGAACAACGTGTACTGGACTCTACTGTAGTAACTGCTGAAACTACATCTGGAGAGGTCTGGACACAAGTACCTTTCATGACCAGAATGGCTTCAAATCTTGAACCTCCCAGTGGTCTCTCCATTTCGTCTTCAGCCGAGGTCCAAGGCCTTTTAAGTAAGGTGGCGGACCTAGAGAGATCACTCCAGTCTTCATCCCAGGTTGTTTCCGATTTTAAATCTTTATTATCAAACAATCTTGCATCTGAAATGAATGTCTTTGCTGGGAATGAGAAGCTTGTTTTTGAGAAGCTGGATGAACTGGTACTGGCCACCAACAACAATTCTGAAAATATAAAAGTGGTAGTCCAGGGATTAGAAAAAAGGCTGGTCAATTCTGTTCAGACTGCAGTGGAAAGTAAAATTGTACAACCACTGGCCGGTCTGACAGATGAGGTTAAGAAAATGGTTACCAGGATTAGTTCATTGGAGAGTAGGCCAACACTTGATCAGAATGCTGTTGTTAGCACGATTAGTGATGAATGCACTAGGAAGTTCAGACTCAGCATGTTGAAAGAAATCACTGAAGAGATTTCTGGGTCTGTTCTTCGCACAATTCATGACAGTTTGTTGCCACAAGTGGCGAGAATGGTTAACACTGTGCTGCCAAAGCATTTTCCTCAAGAAGTTGAATTTGTTAAAAAGGAAGTGCAGGCACTCAGAAAAATTGTGAATGATACAACTCCAGTGGCTGGAAGAACGTTTGGTGAACTGGACAGACATATGCTCGAACAAATATGGAATGATCTCAAGTCAAGAACTGGTGATCATTCCAAGGGGGAAAATTTGTTTGTAGACACTGAGTCTGGTCCAGAAGGTTTGATCAGGAAAAAGAAAGAAGTGGTTGCCAGTGCTATTGAAAAAGCCTTTGCTACTGAAAGCATCGTGCAACGAAAACAAGTGACTGGTACTGATACCAGTGCACAATTAGCAGAGAGGACACTTGGCACTGAAGCCGTTGTGCCGACTGAAGAAGCTGCTGGTACTAATGCCAGTGAGCCCCAGTTTGAATCCTTCCCAGATATACCAACAACTCTGAAGTCTGTAAAAGGAAAACAACAAATGGTATCTGGAGAAGAAAGTGATACTGTTGGAAGGTCATCAGAATTTCCCACTCCTGATGAAGACACCTCGAAAAGACTTGAACAAGAATGCATAATGATAGAAATCTTCAAGAGAAATAAAAAAGATGAACTGCTGGCCCATCATAGGGAGATGGCAACCATGGGGACTCTGGATTCATATAATGCTGGCAGGTTGGGCATAAATATTGATGTATACAAAAAGATGAAGGAAGACCCCAGAGTTCATCAATGTCTGAATGCATTGGATGATGTTCATATTCGTTCTAGGTATGCTGAAGAAGAACAAATTTATGATTCAATGATTTATAGTGTCAGTGTACCTGAACTGATCAGACAAAGGAAGGAGGAACTGGTGAACCTCCAGAGGAAAATAAGGAAGAATGCTGGTGCTCTAGAGATAGAGTACAGGAAAAAGATCAAAGGCTTGCCAAAACTTACTGCCAAACAGCTCAAAGCATTTAAAGATGCTGATCTAAGCACATTCATTCCACTGGATACTTCTCTGAAAATCAATCGTCAACAACTCCAGTCTGCTGTATAACAACAGAGAGTGTCAAAGGAAACCGAATATATGATCCAGATGGCTAAGCAAAAAGCCAGATATGAAGAAATGTCAAATTACAGGGCTGATGCCAGAAGGATCATTGGTGCAGAAATTAAGCTTGCTGATAATCATGAAGCTTTGTCAAAGTTTGAAATAAAGTTGACCAGGGAAGGAAACTTTACTGATGAAAGAAAGAGTGCTTCAGTCCAGGCGTTTGGATGGAGTGAACTGAAGGAGATTGCCTTAACGTTCACGGGGAAGACAGATTTGTCGACTGACGTTAAAGCATTTCTGAAGAGAGTTGAGAAGGTATGGAGAAGAAAGCAACAGATGGAAGTTGCAATAGGCATGAAACCGCCAGAATCAGTACCATCTTCTCCATCACCTAAGAGAAAGGCTTCTGAAGATGCTCCAGGACAGACATCGAAGAGAAGGGCCTAACTCTTGCATCATTTACTTGTTGTTTGTATTTAAATTTACAAAATTGTAACTTTGTTTCTGTTGATGGCTATAAATATAGTTGCATATTTTGTTTCACAAAGTAAATGATCAGATTTAGTCTAAGTTAGAACTAAAAGATGAAACTGAAAACACTGATGATCTATAAAGTGTTTTCCAGTAACTTAAATTTTTTTAGACTAAGTCAAAACTAGTGTTTTTCAAGCATACAAAGTTGTATAGATATAAGCTTGTTTACACTTGCATTATTTCTAAACAAATAGGGGGAATTTGTTAGGTCCAGATTTACTGGACTCGCTCCAGACTCGACTACTGGAGCATTACTGAAGATCTGTCCAGAAACGTATTTTACTGGACCTACTCCAGACTTGGAATCTGGAGTCCCTCTGAAGATTTGTTCAGAAATAATGGAAGACCAGTGAGCAAATACTTGTATAGGAAATCTGGTGTATTCTCCAGATTAGCTCACTGGACTTCACCCCAGTCCAGATCTATTCTACTGAAGACGTTCTCACTGAAGTCAGAATAAAGAAGACTGACAAATGGCAGAGTCCACTGGAAGTCTTACCGGATCTGAACACTGGAGGATTGTCAGTGTTCTAGACCTTACAAGTCTGAACACTGATATCGAGGAATTGACTTTTGCCTTTACACACTTTCCAAAGAACATTCCACTTGTTCTTTACTAAAGTACCTACGTGTGTGAAGGTGGTTGGTTAAAAGAATAAAGTCATATTGATGTGACTTTATCCTTGTACCTTAACCAATGCATTTAATGATCTTGTCGGTTCATTAAATGCATGCAACCATATTTGTACGACACAATTTCACTGGTGAAATTGTTTGCCTATAAATACAAAGTCATTTCTTTGAGAAAATTACTTTTAGCATTAAAGGTGAATTGTCTAAATACTCTCGATCTTAAACAGGGATACTTCACAACTTTAAGTATCTCGATCCAAAAGAGTTATTTGGCAAATATAGATCATTTGTAATTCATAGGTTGTTAGGATACTTACACATTTGTATTATCTTGATTCCGCACAACCTTGTATTTTATTTAACATCATAAATAAAATACACTTGAAAAATTACATTGTGTTCCACCTTTATTTTACTGCTTTTAGTCTTGTATTACTTTGTTTATATACTTGCATTTATATTCAAGTAATACTAGTCCATTCTAGTGATTATTAGACTTGTTGTATTTTACACTTCTGGGTTAACCATCGTATTTGGGACTCACAGGTCACACCAAACTTTTTTACATTTTTACAACTTTTAGTACAACAATCAGTCCTTGTGTTCGATCCTGGTCTTGCCAGTTATCTATATTACATACGAATGGGTATACTTCCCGCAAGTGTGTTGTAGTCAGTTAGCGGTAGATCTTGTTATAAATTATAAACTAGATTTCACACATCTAGTTTTTGGCGCTGCTGCCGGGGAATGATTTTAAGTACTTTTGGTTGAGATTCTGTGAATCGATCCTTTTTCGTGCTTTGCACGGAGAAGTTACTTGCTTTATTTTATTTTAGTTTGTCTTAATTGTACCCCAGGTGCTATTAAGGTTTTTTATGTTTGTGTTTTGGTGCGCTTTTTGAGTTTTTCGGGATTGGATGTGGCCTTCACTAATGGTCTCCCAGAAGTTCGAGTGTTCATCCACTACCTGGAAATATCCTGCGAACACAACACAACAACAAAAACCTGACTCAAGACAAGGGCTCATGGAGAAATGGGGATGACAAATACAAAGGTCCCCAACACCGGAACGAAACCATCAATGCCATAACTACGCGATCCGGCAAGGTAATTGTTCCTCCTAGTGATAACTCTTGTGCTTCTAACGTTTCTCCACAGGTTGAGCAATTGGATGAAAGATTGGATGACGAATTAGAGTTGGAGTCACCACCGATGGAGAGCATCTCGGTTCCTAAAGCCACACCGATCAAGGAACCCATGTTGAAACCCTACCAGCCGAAGATTCCTTTTCCACAGAGATTGATGAAGGAAAAGATGAAGGAGCGAATGGACAAATTTGTAAGTGATTTAAGGAAGTTGCATATCAATATTCCGTTTTTAGATGCTATTGTGCAGATGCCAGGATATGCAAAATGTTTGAAGCAAATTTTGATGAACAAGAAAAAGTTGGCTGAGGTGGAGACTAAAATTTTGGAGAATGTTTGTTCGGCGGCAGTGGCGGGTAAGTTGCCCGAAAAGCGTAAGGATCCAGGTAGTTTTACTGTTTCTTGCAAGATTGGTGATTTGACTGTGAGTAAGGCATTGACAGATTCAGGTGCTAGTATTGATTTTATGCCTTTATCTATTTATGCTAAACTGAACTTAGGAAAACCTAAACCCATCAACATGAAAATTCAATTGGCTGATAAATCTGTTATAAGACCTATGGGTAT
>CM067175.1:82805500-82903000 GCA_034093135.1 Erigeron breviscapus | reverse complement strand
TCACTAGATGATGTATTGGTAGGCACCGCTTGAGGTTTTCCATTTGAATTTTGCAATTTGTGTGCATAAAAAGCTCGAAATGTATTAAATATGCTTGTGGTAATTTGACTTAACATATGATTTGCACACCGGATGTTCGGTCCTTAATTCTTATGTTATAGGTTGTAACTCTAGTCATTATGTTTGGTCTTTATATAGGGGTGTCTGGGGTGCTTCGACATCAAACGGGTGGCACATGTGGGAATGCGCATAATCTTTTTCTAATAGTCTAATGCTAATGTGGTCTTTGAGACTCGAACAAGTGAGTCCTTGGGGTAACTTCGTTTTACCTAGCTCACCTAAAGCTTCCAACTTGGGATGGGTTTTCAGAAAGTTCGTTACACGGGTCTCATCGAAAATCACGGGTGTTAAATTATAAAACTTTTTATTCTCACATGTGTTTGTGTTTAGAGCATGGTCTCTGGATATGCAACCCAACCTTGAGTTCTGGCGTATGTCTCTTAACGATACTCACGTATCCGTAGCGAACCGCTGGCCGGACGCTTAAAGTACACTTTCGTATGATCACCTGATGTGTGGATAGAGTTGCAATTCTAGACCGTAGGAGTATGTTTTTGTTGGAATTCGTCTGCCCAAGACACATATTAAATTGACGTGGCTAGTACGTGATGATCCAAGTCGGGTCATACCCAATAACAAGCTAGACAAACACTTATGATATTTATTTATATGATATGATCTTTAAATAAATATCAATACTTGAAACATTTAGAAAGTGGTTTTCTAAATAATTGCACTTGAGATATGTAAATAAATTATATGGATGATTTATTTTGAGAAAAATGTGAAAATGTTTATTTGGAGAAATAAACACTTATGTGTGTTGTGTATAATATGTAATATGTTACATATTATATGTAACAAGTTATGTTACATATTTATCTACAAAATATATAAGGATATATTTTTATAAAATTAAAGAAAATTGTTTTCCCTCCTTTTTGGCTTTGGAGGCCCCCCCCCCCCATGTGGTCTTGAGTGTGTTTCATACACTTATAATAGATTTGCACATGGGGTGATGGAAAAAACACATAACATAGAGTGCATCACCACTCTTACATTTCTTGTAAGAAATTTTTCTCTCAACTTTCTCAAGAGCAAAAACCTCCTCTTTTTCTCTTGGTAATTTCGGCATCAAGGAAGCAAAAGGGAAGGGTTTTCAAGTTTAAATCCTAGCATAGTTTGGGTGTTTGTTGGAAGCTTGGGGTATACTAGCTTGAGGTTCTTCTAGGTTGAAGACTTGCCACTTCAAGATCATCATTTCCTTCATTCCACCTTCTCATAAGCTTGGAAGAAGGTAGTCTTCTAAAACACCCTATGGTTGTTGTTTTGTATGTATGCTATTCATATACATGGATCCTTATTGTTTGGGTTTTATTTTATAAGTTAAACTTTGAATTTAACTATACCAACATATTGAAATGGTTCAATTTTCCGCTGCATTTTAATATTATAAGGATAATATTACTTTGATAAAAACCCAAAAATCCCAACAATGGCATCTAGAGCCGGTTATATGGATACATACATCAAAAGTTGATATTTTGTTTGGACAAAATCCAATGTTTTGGCCATTTTGGCAATGGCCGAAACTAATACACAAAAAGGAGGTTCCTTTTTCTTGTGTATTTTAGTGTCACAACTTAGCCAAGAGACCTTGTGAATGTTTGTGATGTGTGGATGTGTTTGTATTTATTTAATTATTCAATGGTTGTAATAGTTAAATAGGATTTTCTTCATTCATTTGGTTATGTAATCTATTTATTTCATTTGGTATGTAATAAGTAGATTAGTTGCATTTTTTCTTGTAAATGTAATCTCCAAGAAGAAGCATCAAAAGGTTTGGGGCTAAAAGTTGGAGGCCAAATAAGAAGACCAGTGAGTTCCCACTGCGGCGCAGTGGGAGTATGTCAAACCCACTGCGGCGCAGTGGGGTTATGCAGCCGAGCAGTGGGAGTTGCACCCACTGCGGCGCAGTGGGAGTATGCACCCACTGCGGCGCAGTGGGAGTATGTCAAACCCACTGCGGCGCAGTGGGAGTATGTCAAACCCACTGCGGCGCAGTGGGAGTATGTCAAACCCACTGCGGCGCAGTGGGAGTATGCAAACCCACTGCGGCGCAGTGGGAGTTATGCCCACTGCGGCGCAGTGGGAGTATGTCAAACCCACTGCGGCGCAGTGGGAGTATGTCAAACCCACTGCGGCGCAGTGGGAGTATGTCAAACCCACTGCGGCGCAGTGGGAGTATGCACCCACTGCGGCGCAGTGGGAGTATGTCAAACCCACTGCGGCGCAGTGGGAGTATGTCAAACCCACTGCGGCGCAGTGGGAGTATGTCAAACCCACTGCGGCGCAGTGGGAGTATGTCACCCACTGCGGCGCAGTGGGAGTATGTCAAACCCACTGCGGCGCAGTGGGAGTATGTCAAACCCACTGCGGCGCAGTGGGAGTATGTCACCCACTGCGGCGCAGTGGGAGTATGTCAAACCCACTGCGGCGCAGTGGGAGTATGTCAAACCCACTGCGGCGCAGTGGGAGTATGTCAAACCCACTGCGGCGCAGTGGGAGTATGTCAAACCCACTGCGGCGCAGTGGGAGTATGTCAAACCCACTGCGGCGCAGTGGGAGTTATGCCCACTGCGGCGCAGTGGGAGTATGTCAAACCCACTGCGGCGCAGTGGGAGTATGTCAAACCCACTGCGGCGCAGTGGGAGTATGTCAAACCCACTGCGGCGCAGTGGGAGTATGTCAAACCCACTGCGGCGCAGTGGGAGTATGCAAACCCACTGCGGCGCAGTGGGAGTATGTCAAACCCACTGCGGCGCAGTGGGAGTATGCAACCCACTGCGGCGCAGTGGGAGTATGTCAAACCCACTGCGGCGCAGTGGGAGTATGTCACCCACTGCGGCGCAGTGGGAGTATGTCAAACCCACTGCGGCGCAGTGGGAGTATGTCAAACCCACTGCGGCGCAGTGGGAGTATGTCAAACCCACTGCGGCGCAGTGGGAGTATGCACCCACTGCGGCGCAGTGGGAGTATGTCAAACCCACTGCGGCGCAGTGGGAGTATGTCAAACCCACTGCGGCGCAGTGGGAGTATGTCAAACCCACTGCGGCGCAGTGGGAGTATGCAACCCACTGCGGCGCAGTGGAGTTCCCACTGCGGCGCAGTGGGAGTGTATTAGACCCACTGCGGCGCAGTGGGTTATCAAAATGAAGAAAATTGTACAAATCACATCACAAAAGGTTACTTGAAGCATTTGGATGCAAGATCAAGGGGGAGCTCAACTAACACAATATTTTGTGTTACTTTGTCCCTTAGGTTGAGACCTTTTGACCCACTTGTTTCGGCTAACAAGTGTGGTCAAAATAGTTGGCTAATGTTGTGCACTTATTATTATGTTTGTCATGTTTGTTTGGTTGTTTATTATTTTGTCATGTGGATGCTTAAAAACCAACAAAAGACACACATAAAGATTAAAATTGGTTTTAATATTGACATTGACTTGCTAAAATAAAATGGGTTTTATTAAAAGTTAATGGTCGAAATTATAAAAGTGGATTTTATAAAAGAACCTTGAAATTTGGATTTCAAAATTCATTATGGTACATAGTTTTTAACTAGAATATAAAAACTCAAACGACCCTTTAAAAACAAGTTAAACGCCATCCTTTTATACAACACTTAATTATTTGGGAACTCTTTGTAGGATAAAGGTCACCTAACTACTTTGAGGGAACTTATAAGTTAAGGTAAATTTATTGTACTTATGGGATAAAGGTCACCTAACCACTAGTATAAGATAAATTTACATGTGTGTATAAGTAGGACAACTTGATTTGGAAGCCATGTGATTAGGGTCACCGAAGCATGGTAACCAAAGGCGTTGATGGGATTAAACATGCCAACTTAATATAAGATATTAAACCGGTCCCATACCACTAGAAATTGCAAAGTGTTGCAATTGTCAAACGTTGACTACCTTGTTAATTTAGATCATGGGATAAAGGTCACCTAACCATCATTTAAATGTAACGTTGGATTCTAGGTTTTAATTATTAATTGTCCATGGGACATAAAAGGGTATTAACAATTAAAATTTATATTTGATATCGAAAATACTAATAAAGAACTTTGTTAATCTTGTAGATGGCCGCTAACAATGCAATTAACCCCAACCCAAACGTCCATAACTTTTCACTAAGATCCATCCTTGAAAAGGATCGTCTTAATCAAAATAACTTTGTGGATTGGTTTCGTAACTTGAGAATTGTTCTCAGGCACGAAAAGAAATCCTATATTTTAGACGATCCTATTCCCGATGAGCCCGAAGAAACTGATGTTGAAGCCTATAATGATTGGGCTAAATATGTCGAGGACTCCGTGCAAGTTAGTTGCATAATGCTAGCGAGTATGACTCCCGAACTCCAAAAGGAGTTCGAGCACCATGGGGCATACGACATGATTACCCAACTCAAGGAAATGTTCCAACAAAAGGCAAGGGTTGAACGCTTCGAAACGGTTCGAGCGCTTCATGCATGTCGCATGGATGATTCACAACCCGTCTCAACATATGTTCTTAAAATGAAAAGCTACATTGATCGCCTCGAAAGGCTTAATTGTCCCGTCTCAAATGAGTTAGCTACGGATATGATCCTTAACTCATTATCTAAGAGATTTGAAACTTTCGTGTTAAATTATAACATGAATGGATGGGACAAGACCGTTTCCGAGCTTCATGGGATGCTCAAAACGGCCGAGGCTAGTATGGGAGGAAAAGTTCAACCCGTTCTCATGATCAATGAAGGCGGAAAGAAAAGGGCTTACTCCGGACCCAAGGCAAATGTTGCTAAGGGAAAGGGTAACAACAAAGGGAATTTTAAAGGCAAAGGAAAGGGAAAAATGGATACCCAAAAAGCGAAGAAGCAAAAGGTTGCTGTCAATGACCCATGCTTTGAGTGTGGGGAGGTAGGACATTGGAAACGTAATTGTCCAACCTATCTCAAAGAGTTAAAAGCTAAGAGGGATGCAGGGCAAACCTCAGGTACAATATTTATGATATATATTGAGCTTAATACCGTTTTTTCTTACATATGGGTATTGGATACCGGATGTGGAACTCATATTTGTAATATGTTACAGGGGTTCATAAGAAAGAAGCACATCAAGAAGGGAGACATTAGTCTCTTTATGGGCAATGGTGCATTGGTGCATGTTGAAGCCCAAGGAGACTATCTTTTGAAACTTCCAAATGGTTTGGAAATTGTATTGAACAATGTTTTGTATGCACCTAGTTTGACTAGGAGTATTATTTCTGTTTCCCGTTTAAGACATGTTGGATATGATTTTAATTTTGTTAACAATGATATCCATGTTTCTATGAATGATGTATTTTATTTTAAAGCTATGCCTTTAAATGGTATTTATGAATTAGTTCATGAAAACCAAACATATGATAACTCAATGTACCAAGCTACCACCAAGAAACTTAAATTAGATTTAAGTGAAACCTATATTTGGCATTGTCGTCTTGGCCATATAAATAAGAATCGCATACTAACACTTCAAAAGAATGGTCTTTTGAAAACAAAATCAAATGATTCATTTAATGTATGTGAATCTTGTTTACAAGGCAAGATGACTAAAGCACCTTTCAAAGGCACTAATGAAAGGGCAAAAGATTTATTAGGTATCATACATTCGGATGTATGTGGTCCTTTTAAGCCAATGACTAGGAATGGTGAAAGATACTTCATTACATTCACCGATGACTATAGTCGTTACGGTTATGTATACTTATTAAAACATAAGAGTGAAGCTTTTGAAATGTTCAAAATTTTCAAGAATGAAGTAGAAAACCAACTCAGTAAGACAATAAAAATTCTTCGTTCTGATAGAGGAGGTGAATACCTAAGTGATGCTTTTCAAGATCATCTTAGAAGTTGTGGGATTGTCTCACAACTAACTCCACCTGGAACACCACAACATAATGGTGTGTCTGAAAGGAGGAATCGAACTCTATTAGATATGGTTCGTTCCATGATGAGCAAAAGCTCACTACCTCTATCATTTTGGGGATATGCCATAATCTCTGCTGCCCGAATTTTAAATATGGCTCCCACCAAGAAAGTGGAGAAAACACCTTTTGAAATATGGCATGGAAGAGTTCCATCTTTATCATATTTAAAGGTATGGGGTTGTGAGGCTTATGTAAGACATGATGCCTCAAACAAATTAGAGCCCCGATCCACTAAGTGTATCTTTGTAGGATATCCCAAAGATGATTTGGGATATTATTTCTACAATCCTAATGAGCAAAATGTATTTGTTGCTCGAAAGGCTGAGTTCTTGGAAACTAAATTCCTTATGGAAGGAACTAGTTCCAGAACAGTGGAACTTGAAGAAGATCAAGAACCACTGACAGATACATACTTGGGTGACACTAGCATTCAACAAAAGGATGTTGAAGATGATCAAAGGGTTGATCAAGACACACAAAACGTTCGTAGATCTGGTAGAGCTACTTATCCACCTGAGAGATATGGATTTCTCGTGGATGAATGCTACATGGTAGTTTCTGATGAACCTACCACCTACCATGATGCTATGTCCAAATCAGATTCGGACAAATGGCTAGAGGCCATGAACGCTGAGATGCAATCCATGTATGACAACCAAGTTTGGGAATTGGTTGTTGAACCTCCTAATTCCAAAGTAGTTGGAAGTAAGTGGGTGTTCAAATTGAAACACGATATGCATGGAAACTTGAGTACTTATAAAGCTAGACTTGTAGCAAAAGGTTTCACTCAAACTCGAGGGGTCGATTATGATGAAACTTTTTCGCCTGTGGCAATGCTAAAGTCTATTAGGATATTATTTGCCATAGCCGCACATTATGACTATGAGATATGGCAAATGGATGTCAAAACCGCTTTTCTAAATGGATATCTTGAGGAAGATGTCTATATGGATCAGCCTGAAGGTTTTGTCGATCCTAAGCATCCTAATAAAGTATGCAAGTTAAAGAAATCAATCTATGGATTGAAACAAGCATCAAGAAGCTGGAATCGTCGTTTTGATGAAGAAGTCAAGAAATTTGGCTTCATCAAAAACGCTGATGAAGCTTGTGTGTATAAGAAGGCTAGTGGGAGCATCATTACTTTTCTAGTATTATATGTCGATGACATTCTACTATTTGGAAATGACATTCCAACCTTGGAAGGTGTAAAAGCCTGGCTTGGAAGTTGCTTTTCCATTAAGGATCTTGGTGAAGCCGCCTATATTTTGGGAATAAGGATCTATAGGGATAGATCAAGGCGCTTAATAGGTTTGAATCAAAGTGCATACATAGACAAGATCTTGAAAAGGTTCAAGATGGAAAACTCCAAAAAGGGTTTGGTGCCTATTCAAAGAGGAACTATATTGAGTACTTCTCAATCTCCCAGCTCAAAAGTTGAGCAAGAGAGAATGAGTGGAATCCCATATGCATCTGCTATAGGATCCATCATGTATGCTATGATATGCACGAGACCGGACGTGTCATGCGCTTTAAGCATGACAAGTAGATACCAGCAAAATCCAGGAGATAGTCATTGGATGGCTGTCAAATATATATTGAAATATCTTAGAAACACTAAAGATATGTTCTTAATATATGGATCTGGTGAGGAGGAACTCGTTGTAAAGGGTTACACGGATGCGAGTTTCCAAACTGATCGAGATGATTCTCGATCACAATCGGGGTATATCTTCATTCTAAATGGAGGAGCTGTTTCTTGGAAAAGCTCAAAGCAAGATGTGGTTGCATTGTCCACTACAGAATCGGAATACATCGCCGCTTCTTTAGCAGCACAAGAAGCTGCATGGTTGAAGAAATTCATTGCCGATCTAGGGGTTGTTCCTTCCATTCAAGGACCCCTAGAAATTCTTTGTGATAACGAGGGTGCGATTGCTCAAATCAAGGAACCTCGTGCACATCAAAAGACTAGGCACATTGAGCGGAGATTCAACTACATAAGGGATGAAGTTGAAAAGGGAAAGATATGTATTCACAAAGTTCACACCGATCAAAATGTTGCGGACCCACTCACGAAGCTCCTTGAAAGGCCTAAGCATGAGAGTCATACTTGTGCCATGGGACTTCGATATTCTAGTGATTGGATTTGATCTATTTTATGTATTTGGATATCGGAACACTTGTATTTATTAACACTATTTATATGAATATTGGTATTATGCATTTAAATTGTGTTATGTTCCATTTTGCATGTTTAAATCCATGAATAAGTTAATTATTCTAAATGTCCGTAGTCGATCATATTTGTGGGAACAAATATGAATGTAAGATTATTATGAACTTGGATTGGTAGATATTCAAAAGGTTTTGAATATAGAGCAAAGTGTTGCTACCAAGGTTCATAGATATTTGTGGGATACAAATATTGGACTGACCTGCAATCAAGCATTACTACATGGAATCTCTGTGATTGATCATAAGTAATCTTGAGTTAAAAGGCGGATATCATTGTATCCTCAGACCTGAGATACATATTGGGTCTTGATATTCACTGAATATTATACTTTGACTTAGTTCTTCGCTGTTCTGAAACATGGCAGTACATAAGACTAAGCTCAGGTATGATATAAGGTGATTGTGAGAGACGTATGTAGTCGAAATGGAATTTGTCCCTCTTATTCGTTGAGAGTAAGATGTCTAAGGCCTGCAACAAAGTTAAATCAATAGAGAATGATCACTCTGTGTCTCTAGGATTTAACAAGACATCTGTGACAAAAGGATAAATGATCGATTCACCTAAATCATTTCAAGTAAGGGACTTGAAGAGGATGATGTTATTGAATGGCACTTAGTCATACGTATTAGGGGTAGCAAACCGTTATTAGGCGGTATTTGCTGCTTGCGTCAATCTTCTATGAATCTTGTGCAAGTGGGAGATTGTTGGAATTCGTCTGCCCAAGACACATATTAAATTGACGTGGCTAGTACGTGATGATCCAAGTCGGGTCATACCCAATAACAAGCTAGACAAACACTTATGATATTTATTTATATGATATGATCTTTAAATAAATATCAATACTTGAAACATTTAGAAAGTGGTTTTCTAAATAATTGCACTTGAGATATGTAAATAAAAAAAAAAAAAAAAAAAAAAAAAAAAAAAAAAAAAAAAAAAAAAAAAAAAAAAAAAAAAAAAAAAAAAAAAAAAAAAAAAAAAAAAAAAAAAAAAAAAAAAAAAAAAAAAAAAAAAAAAAAAAAAAAAAAAAAAAAAAAAAAAAAAAAAAAAAAAAAAAAAAAAAAAAAAAAAAAAAAAAAAAAAAAAAAAAAAAAAAAAAAAAAAAAAAAAAAAAAAAAAAAAAAAAAAAAAAAAAAAAAAAAAAAAAAAAAAAAAAAAAAAAAAAAAAAAAAAAAAAAAAAAAAAAAAAAAAAAAAAAAAAAAAAAAAAAAAAAAAAAAAAAAAAAAAAAAAAAAAAAAAAAAAAAAAAAAAAAAAAAAAAAAAAAAAAAAAAAAAAAAAAAAAAAAAAAAAAAAAAAAAAAAAAAAAAAAAAAAAAAAAAAAAAAAAAAAAAAAAAAAAAAAAAAAAAAAAAAAAAAAAAAAAAAAAAAAAAAAAAAAAAAAAAAAAAAAAAAAAAAAAAAAAAAAAAAAAAAAAAAAAAAAAAAAAAAAAAAAAAAAAAAAAAAAAAAAAAAAAAAAAAAAAAAAAAAAAAAAAAAAAAAAAAAAAAAAAAAAAAAAAAAAAAAAAAAAAAAAAAAAAAAAAAAAAAAAAAAAAAAAAAAAAAAAAAAAAAAAAAAAAAAAAAAAAAAAAAAAAAAAAAAAAAAAAAAAAAAAAAAAAAAAAAAAAAAAAAAAAAAAAAAAAAAAAAAAAAAAAAAAAAAAAAAAAAAAAAAAAAAAAAAAAAAAAAAAAAAAAAAAAAAAAAAAAAAAAAAAAAAAAAAAAAAAAAAAAAAAAAAAAAAAAAAAAAAAAAAAAAAAAAAAAAAAAAAAAAAAAAAAAAAAAAAAAAAAAAAAAAAAAAAAAAAAAAAAAAAAAAAAAAAAAAAAAAAAAAAAAAAAAAAAAAAAAAAAAAAAAAAAAAAAAAAAAAAAAAAAAAAAAAAAAAAAAAAAAAAAAAAAAAAAAAAAAAAAAAAAAAAAAAAAAAAAAAAAAAAAAAAAAAAAAAAAAAAAAAAAAAAAAAAAAAAAAAAAAAAAAAAAAAAAAAAAAAAAAAAAAAAAAAAAAAAAAAAAAAAAAAAAAAAAAAAAAAAAAAAAAAAAAAAAAAAAAAAAAAAAAAAAAAAAAAAAAAAAAAAAAAAAAAAAAAAAAAAAAAAAAAAAAAAAAAAAAAAAAAAAAAAAAAAAAAAAAAAAAAAAAAAAAAAAAAAAAAAAAAAAAAAAAAAAAAAAAAAAAAAAAAAAAAAAAAAAAAAAAAAAAAAAAAAAAAAAAAAAAAAAAAAAAAAAAAAAACTTGTCTTTCAAACATGGGGTGATGGAAAAAACACATAACATAGAGTGCATCACCACTCTTACATTTCTTGTAAGAAATTTTTCTCTCAACTTTCTCAAGAGCAAAAACCTCCTCTTTTTCTCTTGGTAATTTCGGCATCAAGGAAGCAAAAGGGAAGGGTTTTCAAGTTTAAATCCTAGCATAGTTTGGGTGTTTGTTGGAAGCTTGGGGTATACTAGCTTGAGGTTCTTCTAGGTTGAAGACTTGCCACTTCAAGATCATCATTTCCTTCATTCCACCTTCTCATAAGCTTGGAAGAAGGTAGTCTTCTAAAACACCCTATGGTTGTTGTTTTGTATGTATGCTATTCATATACATGGATCCTTATTGTTTGGGTTTTATTTTATAAGTTAAACTTTGAATTTAACTATACCAACATATTGAAATGGTTCAATTTTCCGCTGCGTTTTAATATTATAAGGATAATATTACTTTGATAAAAACCCAAAAATCCCAACAGTTTTATCAAGGGACTCATAAGTATAACGAAATGAAAACCTTATGGAAAACCAATGGCGTGAGTGTTTAAGTGGACAATTATACTGATAGTCATTGTGGAATATTGCTTATGTTGCCAATAATAACGTTGATTCTTGATAGTAGATTGTAGCTTAGTAAGAACGAGCCTAAGGTCAATTGGAATGATAGAAATGTTCAAGAGGTGTTAACACAAGCATAGGGAGGATTCTAATTGTAACCGAAAGATGGTTTTGCTCTAGATTAGTCGAATTTTCTGATTTCGTCTTAAACTTTCTCATTTGTTTTTAAATGAATTTGCTTTTGGTATTCGACACCGCTTGGTAGGAAACTTCTCTTATAACTATGTTTTGTTTTATGAAATCGTGAATTGTTGGGTTATTGAGAATTGATTAAAGTGCATACTTGCTTGAGGGCAAGCAAGGTTTAAGTGTGGGGAGGTTTGATGTGTCTCAATATATACATATTTCCCACATCTTATTTGGACGTTTTAGACACGTTTGATAGCCGTTTATACATGTTTTGTGGTGCTTTATGGTATTTGCTAGTGATTTCAGGTCTATAGCAGGTACATCGCTCATAATTGGTAGAAAATAGCTTAAAAATGGTCCATATGCACTAACGATGAAGAACGAAGCTGAAATTCCAAAATCTGACCGAATTCGCGGCGCGACAAGGTAGCCTCGCGGCGCGATACAACACAAAACTTCATTCGCGGCGCGATCATGGTATCTCGCGACGCGACAAAAGTCCCTGGATTGAAATGCTCCAACTTTGGCACACCTCGCGGCGCGACCAAGGGGACTCGCGGCGCGACTCTGCGCTGGTCTGACAGATTTCTCTCTCCTGGGGTATAAGTACCAAACCCCATTCAACCCTAAACCTAATCTTGGACACTCCAGCCTCCATACCTTCTCTCCAGCCGATTTTAAGGGTTTTTCAAGGGTTTTTCATCATCCAAATTATTGTGAAGACTTGAAGATTAATTTTGGCTCTTGACTAGTGATTGTAGCTCGGTTGTAACCTCGATTTGGATTATTACTTCACATTTGGTACACTATGTTCTTCTTTTTATTTGAATCTTTAGCTCTTTTCATTATGGGTAGCTAAATCTCTATACATCTATGAAGATGAAGTGAAACAATTAGTTATGGTTGCATAATATTTTGAATTCAAGTTGGTTTTACTTAACATTTTGTCAAGATCTTAATGAAGTGATTTGTTCTACTTAAACTTGTGTTCTTGGTGATATTTGTGTTCTTCGATAGTGGTACTAGTTGAATGCAAGTATTATTTTAGTTGTTTGTCTATGAATAACTCTTGCTAGGTCATGGTATGATAGTAAAGAATGCAAATCTAATAGAAATTAGTTTGTTAAGTGGATTTAACGGTTGGTGGTACCACGTTTCTTTCACAAAGATAAAAATTGTTATTTAAATAATCAAACAAACTAGTTAGTTCGAGGAATTGTAATAGGGTTGGTGGTACCACTTGTTGCAAGAAATTGGATTGAATAGGTGATTGAGTCGATTTTACAAATGGAGTGCACCCGGTTGTGTTTTTGTCTTATCACGATTATTATCACCAACATTTATGAATTTTGAGCTTAACCTATATGCAACCTAGACTTTTTGCGTAGCGGATTTGACATAGATGGCTTTTTAATTATTTGTTTACAACTCAAATCTTTTAGCGTGCTCTCGATTGATACCGGTTGAGTACTTTATTTTACTTGTCGTTTACATAGTTTCAGAATCGCAAAGTGACAATTCGGTCACACCAAACTTTTTACGTGCTTCACATTTTTACAACTTTTAGTACAACAATCAGTCCTTGTGTTCGATCCTGGTCTTGCCAGTTATCTATATTACATACGAACGGGTACACTGCCCGCAAGTGTGTTGTAGTCAGTTAGCGGTAGATCTTGTTATAAATTATAAACTAGATTTCACACATCAGGGATCAATGAGGATTTCATAAACACAAAATCACTCTTCCAGTTCCGAATATCTAACCCACCCTTTCGAAAACAACCCCCTTGGAGCGATTGTCTATCATAACCCAGTCACCAGCAGAACATATTTGACAAAAATACCTAAATAAATCCAGTGATGGTTCGCCACCATAAGCCCTAGACATCACCTCAAATGCAACTATTTTTGATAAACCAAGAGGGGTTATAGTAGAAATATGGATCCTAAAGTGATTCAAGACACTAAGAAGAAAGGGTGTGAACGGATACCTAACGTTACCCTCTGTCATCGATTTTACATAAAAACCAACATACCCCTCTGGAGGAGTAACAATGGTCTCACCGTCAGCCGGAATCCTAAAAGAGTCTATTTTTCCAGGAAAATAGGTATCGACAAAATCATTTAATTTTGATCGAATGACAGTTGACTCGGTGGTTTCTAAACCTCTTTTTGCCACTAACAATGATAAAGGAAAAAATAGAAAATCAGAAGAAGACAAGAAACAAAACGTACCTATCGATTTTGATCGGAAGCAGATGAAGAAAACCCTAAGAAAGAGAGAGTAAGATATTTTTGATCGGAAGTAAAAAAGAAAAAGGGGAAAATACAATTTATATATGCGACTGCATGGAGTTCCCAACCGTCGATCAAAGCTCTCGAGATATGCACTATCTACCCCTTAATTAAACTTCAAATCACAATTAAATTAGGCGGTTCAGAACATTTACGAAATACCCCCCAAAAATAAAGAAATAAGCGGAAGTAGTCCAACGCAATGCTTATTTAGCAAAAATCATCACCTTGGACTGGGGGGCTTGATGATATACCCTCACAACAATACACAGGACCTGTCGCACAAGGGAACAGTAACACGCTGCGGTACGAAGGCTTCTCCGTAACGAAGGCCTCTCCGGCACGAAGGATCCCGCAGAAGATAAATAGATAAGAATTGCTTCCCTATAAACTTGGGATTTGATCTTATCACTTGCAGCCGGTAATTATGGAAATGATACTCCTGGCCTAAGACTTAGGGAAACCCTAAAGAGGCCTACTTGTTCTCCAAGAACATTTCCTCCTATAAAAGGAGAACCTAAAGACCTTGAAAGGCATTCTACACATTCTCGATCACACATAGATCACATACTCGTTCGATTGGTGTAAAGAGGCTAGAACCCTACCTTCGGTGAACCGCCAACGAACGACCCAAAAACACCCATCATCCCATCTTCAACCTAAGCCCGGTTCGGTGCACAATCACCCTTGTATGTTATTTATAATGTGTTTATAAAAGAACGTATTTGGGAAAAACGAGTATATATAAGGTGTTTTATGTTGATCACTTCTGATCACATGTCAGGTGAAATCTTTCCTTGTGTAGTTAAGATGTAATCTGAATTACTTTATTTTATGCTTGTTAATAAATCATTTGTGATAGCATTGTTATTTGTTTAATGTTTGTTATCCTATGATGAATGTGCAAATTGATTTATATATGATTTGTACACTAAGGCCTTTGATCGATCACGTTTCGAGTTGCTAGTCCAATTGACTGGAATGAGAAATCCCTTAGCTACTGTCTCTCTAGAACCTCTTATATTTTGAAAAATAAAAAAAGGGAAAAATCAGAAAATGCAACAAAAAAATATATAATAATGGTTTAAGGGGGAGTAGTTACTGCTTTAGTGTAGAGACGTGAAGATAACTAGTGGCTCTTAGGTCTGCTTAATGTACTTAAACTGCTTTGTTCAATGACTTCATCATATGATGTATCGGTAGACATAAAGTGTTAAGGTTTTTCCGTAATCTGATCTTAATATATACAATGCTTAAGGGGGAGTAGTTACTGCTTTAGTGTAGAGACGTGAAGATAACTAGTGGCTCTTAGGTCTGCTTAATGTACTTAAACTGCTTTGTTCAATGACTTCATCATATGATGTATCGGTAGACATAAAGTGTTAAGGTTTTTCCGTAATCTGATCCTAATTATACAATGCTTCTGTGGGACACTTGTTTAGATATATGGCCTTGTATGCCTGCTCTTTAGTTGCTAAATTGAGCTGGTCCTTAAATCTTATGAAAGATTCAGTGTTATTATTTTGCATATTTGGTCTGTATATGGAAAGTCTCGGGTACATATATTTCGGAAGTATATGTATTGCTATAGGAAGTATGTGTGTGACAAGATATTTTGGAAATATTTTGTTGGTTGTCAAAAATGAAGCTAATGTGGCCTTTGAGATTCGAACAAGTAAGTCCTCGGGGTATCTTCGTTATACCTAGCCTACCTAAAGTCTCTAATCATGCTTGGGATAGGTTGGCCCAAAGTTCGCTACACTGGTCTCATCGAAAGTCACGGGTTTTCATAATTGCTTATTCGTCACACATATACGTGTACTTAGTGCACTTGGGCATTGGGTATATTCCTGTACGTGAATCGGGTATATGTCTCTTTGCGATATGTGAGTATCGACCTGCGAACCGCTGGCCTGATTCTTAAAGACTTTGTTATATACTCACCAAATATCTTAATTTTGATGCTTTGTCGATTGTGAGAGTGTATCTAAACTTGGGTCACACAGATGCGCAAACTTGATAAGTGGACATTACTAGGCTACTCGGTCTACATGGTGACTGTCCTTGGGCAGGGTACGCTGAAAGTGTTCACAAAGCAAAGGAAAAACTGGACACACCGAATGTTTAAGAGGACAAATATACCGGTAATCGTCTTGGATCATTGTTCATATATAATAATAATGGAAAATTGCTTCCTTTTGCAGACTTATGTAATTGCCACATCTGATCTCTTCCGCAGAAACTAGTCTCTCCGATACCTGTTAAATATACAGTATTAAGCATGACTATTATAAGATTTATTAGATTAATTTGAATTTAAAATTAATGTGATTTATTTTATAACTTTATGCTCCGTAATGTATATTGCTAATAATAGGGTTCTATTGCATGAGAGACATTGCTAAATAGGGTATCTAGTTTCTAGGAGTGTAACACCCCAAGCCAAGGCTCAGAATATCACGGAAATCATATAGCGCAAGGTGGGATTAATGTAGAACATGAACTAAATGCAAATAAAGGATTCAGTGAATCCATACAATAAACGAAACAAGTATCAAAATGTAACAGAAGCAAGTAATCGTCAAGGTTTACAAAACGACATCAAAAGAGTGCTATCAATCCTAAGTACAATGCAACATAAGGCAAATGGACCCTTGATCCATATAAGTCCAGTCCGGGTTCAACAGCAAGCAAACAATCAAACTCCACGTCCTGGATAACCTGGTTACCTGAAAAGTGTACTAAGCATAGTCAACACAAGGTTGGTGAGTTCGTAGTAATGGTCCATTAGAAACCATTGCCAATCATCATAATATACGAGTAGAGGCAAAACATGACTTACAGTGAGCCTCTATGAACAACACACAATATCCACAACAAGGTACACAAAACAAGTAAACGCGAATTAACATTATACTTAAGTAACGTACTTAACATCAACTCAAAACAGGTATCATATCCTCTTCAGTGGGATTGATATACAACATATCCTCTTCAGTGGGATTCATATACAACATATCCTCTTCAGTGGGATTTATAAACAACATATCCTCTTCAGTGGGATTTATATACAACATATCCTCTTCAGTGGGATTCATATACAACATATCCTCTTCAGTGGGATGTATACGATACTTATGCATCAAACGACATCCATACAACACAAGTCCGTCAATCATCAAACACCAACTAAATAAACTATACGTACATACACTTAGGAGGATTCTACTTTCTTCGAATCCTAGATGCTTATATATAGGGTCACCCGCAGCCTTCCCACCACATCTAGAACCCAATGAAGGCATAACCGACTTCCACGTATGCACGTCTATCCTAGCAGTAATAATGATCATAATAATATATATATATATATCTCAATCCTTTACTAGAATCAACCATAATTACATTGCACATACATTTCATACGACTTTACTTTTAAGGAATCATAGATACTTATATATAGGGTCACCCGCAGCCTTCCCACCACATCTATAATCCATTAAAGGTATCGTCGTCTTCCCTGTATGCACACTATCCTAATCACAATATCAAATCACTACAAGATCATATGGGGTAAAGCAACATCGCATAAAGAATGAGTACGCGAATTATTAACGTCAGATCATGCCGTACGTATGTAAGACCATGATGTATATCAAATGCGTATCAATAACGTCATCAATGCAACAATAAAAGTATGTATAACAAAGCGTATATGAACACCCCAACACATTCCCAATATCCATCAATCACTCTAAACCACGCGTGCATACACTTCGGAGGATTTTACTTTCATCGAGTTCTAGATGCTTATGTATAGGGTCATCCGCAGCCTTCCCACCACATCTAAAACCTTTTGAAAGTAAAATCGACCTCTATGTATACACTACTATCCTAATTTATTTAACAATATCACAATCTCATACAAACCCATCAAGCATTAAAGCCAAAACTATTCATCATTCATCCAATGTCACCAACTAGACATTTCGTACGTGAGTAAAATCAAACAAACACCAACAATCATTTACAAACACAAATAACAAGTAATCACATAAGTTTACACTTTTCAGCCCGAATCTCAAGCGAGTAGGGAACTACGGAACTCACCTCGATTGGTTATGAAAGCTAAGATTGATAAAAAGTCAAGTTATTGTCGTACAATGTCCTTCTCGCGTCCAACACCTAAACGTCGATCATATACATTCACATCAACATACATATACACATATACGTAAATATCAATTATTCGGCAAAACCCTAATTACACTAAATCGCCTTTTGACTCGATTCAAGACTTGCAATTGCACCAAATCAATTAGAAACATATAAACAAGCATAAATGGAAGTAAATGGGATGATTTAGACTTACCAAAACTCTTCCTAGTGCTCAAATCCGGATTTAGGTCAAAATGGGTGAAATGTTAGAACTAGGCTTTTGGTTCTTCAAAGATGGCGACAATGAGATGAAGATGGTTACGATTCTTGTATTATGGTAGCCTCAAACACAACTTTGATGCAAGAAAAGAAGAAGAGATGAGAAGAGATTGCTCTTTTGCTTGAGAGAGAAATAGAAAGATAGATAGATAGAAGTGAAAGGTAAAAGGGGGAAGATAAGGGAGGGGAAATGGGTCAAAGGGCTGATGGGTCGTGGATGACCCACGGGCCGACCCGTTTCCTTCTCAGGCCAAATTACAATCGTTAGACATTTAAACACCGATCAAAATACATTATTGACCCGAATACAACACATTGCCATTTAATTCACGAAACGACCCGAATACTTCATCAACCTATATTGTTAGTCATATTACACGTAAAGTCAACGAGTCAAAATTCGCGGATGTTACAAGGAGGACTCAACTGCGTTCTTATTGAACACCGAATAAGCGTGTGTCATGATAGGGACGGAGTGTAGTTTAAGACTTTAATTTAAGTGTGTTTAGTACACCTTAGGTTAGGTCTTGTATGTAAATTGCTCGAAAGGTTAGGTTAAGTACTTAAGGTTTCGGTCAAAATAGGTCAAACAGAGTCAACTACTTGATATATTTGATGCTTATTTTGATTTGCAATTTACTTTGAATAATTGAATAGAAAATGCTTATTGTGTCGGCTAACATGATAATTGCTTAGATTTTAATCTTAATTGGGAGAATTTATTGTTTGTTATCTGTTATATATCTGTTTAAGTGTTTTCGAGTTCAATTATTTATCCTTGAGATTAATACATGTGTTGTGTGGATCTCACGAGTTTGTTTGAGTGTGCAGATTATTTATCTTAACAGGATGTGTGTCAACCAAGAAGATAAAGGATCTCTTAAGTGTATGAAAATTGAGTCTATCCAGTCCGGAATGGAGAAAGCTCAAGCTTGTAGGTCGAGCAGAGCACACTTACACACCGACAACTCACCAAAATTCAAACGGAGATGAAAATGAAGATTAAGAGTTTGTTTATCTTGTTATTCAACCTTATTTCTTTATTTTTGTTATATTTGAATTTTTATGTATTTTTGTTCAATATTCTATGCTTTGAGTGTTTTGTGTAGGGTTGGAGCAAATTTACAAGATTAAACAGCATTGTTGTGTGCAATGTCTATTATTGTCAAATACTTAACAATGGTACCTTGTAATTCATTAAATAGTGACATATCGGGTCTTGATTTAATGATCGTACATCGTAAGTTTGTTCAATTGGTGACAACTATCGAGAATCTCTTTATCGAGAAAAATACGGATAATAGTGATACAGAATATGTTTCCGTATGTGTCTTATCGTGTTCTCTAAAGAATTCTTTTGGTTAATCATACCGGGTTCGAGAAAATTCTTTGTGAATTTTCAAAGTGTTAATCAAGTTCGTGAAGGTTGACTTTTAGTAAGTCAAGGTTCACATGAATCGATAAATTGGGTTAAGTGTAATATGCGTGTTCTGCTAAATGGGCTAAATATGCGTATTTTTGTTAAGTGGGCTCAATTTGCGTGTTTCACTTTGGGCCTAATTTGCGTGTTCTGCCAATGTGGGCCGAATATGCGTGTTCTGAACATGGACTAGGGTTTGCGTGTTGTATGTGGGTATAAAAGGACTGACTTATACGCATTTATTATCATTTTCAAACATATTTGTGTGTTCTGTCAGAAACCCTCCATATTTGCGCGTTCTCCCATTTGCGTGTTCATCTACACAGATTTCGATTCATACAAACTTGATCTATTCGTGTTTAAGAGACAAGAAACACTTCCATTAACACTTATAGAACAAAGGTAAATGATTAACAAGATTTCTAAGTCCAGATTTCGTGTTTAATGGCCAAATATTTAGGGTTTTTATTTTCGGTTATAAAATCAATAAATGGGACTTTAAAAATGAAATGGATGAAGAAATGGAACCCTAAAACTGATAAATCGGACATATACGAATCTAATCGTACCAATTTAGGAGTTTTTGGTGTTCAAAACGACTGGGTTAGGTTTTGATTGGGTGTCACTGCATTTGCGTGCTCTTGAGCCATTTGCGTGTTCTTGTGAACCTAGATCTTCAAGCCTTCCCAGATTTTGCGTGTTGTGATGACGTCATCACAAACAAACACGCATTTGGCTTTTTTGCGTGTTTCTGAGTAAAATACACCATTTGCGTGTTTAGTCACCATTTGCGTGTTGTTACTTCATATGCGTGTTTCATGACTTGTAAAATTTTTAAATTGGAAAAATTTTAAATAAGTAAAATATGAAACAAAACACGTATCAACCAGTCAAACCAAACACCATATGTGTGTATTGTCACCATATGTGTGTGTATAAGGAATTTGCTTGTTTTAGGACTTCGGAAAATTTTCAAAACGGGAAATTTTTTAAATGAGTCAAATTAGAAAGTGCATTTACCTTATAAAATTGAACTTTAGGAAATTTAAGAAAAACAAGTGGTTTTAGTTAAATTTGGTAAAGTTCAATTTGTCGATTATTAAAACTAAATGTTTTGGAAGGTTATGAAACAAACGGTTTCGCGACCTTGGAAAACGTTAAGAGTTTTAATTTCGACTTGCTGTTCGATAAAATTGATAACATTTTCATAGTTTGTGAAACAAAGGGTTTTAGGAGCTGAGAAAATGTTAGGAGCTTTAAAGTTCGACTTTATTTGTTGTTGCTAATCTTTTGTTGTTGTTTGTATCATTTTGCAGATGGCCGAGAGACAGTTCAAAAGAAATCATAACTATTTGATTAATTTGGATGTCCACCAGGAGAATGCAGAAGAGTTTGTTCCGATTCTATAGTTCTTTCAACGCTCTAGAGTTCGAAGGGTTCTCACTGCCAACCCGGTGATCTATTTGACGTATCTTCGTCAATTATGGGCCTCTATTAGATACATTGCTGGAAATAATCAGAGGATTGAAGCTCAGGTGAATAATCAGGTCATCCAGTTCACTCATGCGGATTTGGTCCAGATACTTGGATTAGGTACTGAAGCCCAAGAGGGAGGAGCAAACGGTCCTACCTCATACCCACTTGCACTCAGATATGGAGTATACAGATAGATGGGTTATGTAGGTGAGCCTAACCGAAATACCTTCATGAAGAACTGTCTTCATGGGAAGTGGAAGTTCTTCAGTCACGTGATTTTGGTTGCTCTTAGCAACAGGAAGTCGGGGTACGACAAGCTGAATGTCGAGACCCAATCTCAAGTTGTCTCCCTTGTGCTGAACAAGCCGTATAGCTTTTCTCGTTTCTTCTTCAACGAGATTAGAAGGCGAATTGGTGCAGCTGCCGACGAGTGTTTCTTGATGTATCCTCGGTTTGTTATGATGATCATCAACGCTCGCCTGCCCAATTTACCACAGGTGGGTCCAGTCGAGCGAGTAACTGCTATGTCGAATCGCATATTTCGCGATAGTTACTACTACAGAGGTTCACTCCCACCTCCAGCTCGAGCGACCGATAGAAAATTATTCGGTGCAGTGATAAATCCGGCATATGTGGCACCAGACAATGACGGATTTGCACACGATGGGTCTGATGTTGAAGGAAATGTTGCTGCAGCTCCACAGCAAGTTCCTCAACCACCACCTGTAGCACACCAAGTACTACAACAACAACAAAAGCAACAACAACCTCACGTGCAACAACCCCCACTTCACGCTGAAGCTGTTGAAGATTTGTTCTTCCAAGTGGATCAGGGTCAAGGCAATGCTGAAGATGCTGCTGAGGTTGCACACCAACTGTTAGAACCTGATGATGTTCTTAACCAGGTTCAACAGTATGACGCTCTTCGTGATCTAGAGGCAGAGATCAACGAGTTGTTCGAGGATCACGAGGCCGATGATGAGGCAAGTAGTGATCCTCATGCCACTGAGAGCGATCAAGAGGAGAGCTCCAGTGATGATGATGATGGTCATGAGGACCCTCAGGAGTGAGCACGTAGGCTTCTTCAAGCAAAATGTGTTGCTCGTTCAGAAAGGGAACTGAAGGCTGATGCAGACTTTCAGCCAGAAGAGGAGGAAGATGAAGAAGATAGTCCGCCTCGATAGCTCAAAAGGAGAAGAAGAGCTGGCGAAGGTACATCGGGCACCCATGAGTCAACTGGACTTGGTGCAATGATAAATGTGGATGTAGAAGAGGGACTGGGGCGTGAGTCTGAGCTTCAGAGACAAGAAGAGCATGTTCAGAGAGTATCCGAGGATGTAGCCGAGAGACATAGGGAGTAGGTAAAGGATTGATGAGAGCACCGGTCGAGCCTTCAAGAACAAGAATCAGACTATCGGCAACAGGGTCTGCTTTCTCTTTGTTTACCAGTGCTGCTTCAACATCAATACCTCAAAGTTCGGTTACACTTCCGGTTGTTGGAACCTCTGCAATCCAGCAACCACATGCTTCTAGATCAAGATCGTCAGTGTCCACTTCCATAGTTCCACCGACTATCCCTCCTAGACCATCCGTGACTTCTTCTCAACCAAGCAGCTCAAGATCCGATGAAGACATTGTGTCAGGATTAGAGAAAGAACTTGAAGATATGAGAGTCTTGGTTGCAAGCTTGACGAAAAAATTTTCCAAGCAAGAAGAGTCACACTGTCAACAGCTTGAAGAGTTGAAGACAGAGAGTGTACAACTACAGACAAGGCATGAGGCTCTACAGAAGATTCAGTCTGAGACAACCGTGCATCTGAAAAGAGTTGTCAAGAAGCTGAATAAACACAAAGAAGCCATAGAGAGCCAAACTGCGGGTCTAGCAAGCCTTGATGAAGATTATGAGAAGCTGAATGAGATTGTTGATAATCTTGGATCTTAGGGGGAGATAGATCCAACCTGCAGAGATAATGTCCTCAGGAAGCACAGGAGAGAGGATGAGGACGATGATCCGAGCAGACAGGAAGAAGAGATCTCAAGATTATCAAGGGGCTTTCGGATTGGCACTCTGATGAGCGATAATTATATAGACTTTTCCCGCACTAACTTTGGCCATTTTATAGTCATTTGAATGAACTTATGATACTTAATGGCATGTATATGTGATATCAGGTTCATTGCTCGTGGCATGAAGGAAGAAGTCAAGAAATGGTGATAAAGGACTTAAAGGAAGATAAATGATGGTTCGATGAAGGTTCGGGTCGAGATTCAAGACTTAAGATGAAGAAACTTGTGTCGACATGAAGCTTATGACCATGTGTTAGTATTTTGGGTATAACTTCTTCATACGAATTCCGTTTCTGACGAGTAAGCTATCCACGGAAAGGCGAGAGAAAGATCTACAACTTTCGTGTTGATGTTGAAGACCAGCGCATCTCACCTAAAGCTATAGCACCGCTGGAAGTGATCCTGAAGCTCACGAGAGCCGCTAGGACTTCACCAGCGCCGCTGGTGAAGTCGGTTCAGATCTGGAATTTTCGAAAACCTATAAATACCCCCCTAAACCCTAAAATTCGATAATAACTCATTCCAGTCGACTTTGGGGCTGCTTCTAGGGTATTTTCATCAGATCTAAACCCTCGTAACACCACCATATCATCCAGAAGATCAGACTTCGACTCTCTACTACATTATCATCAATCTAATCTTTATTTCACTGTCGGTACATTATGTCTTCATATATTATTGATTGTGATTGTTCTTTTACTATGAGTAGCTAGATATTTTATCATCTACTGAGATGAAGTGACATGATTATGTGACGGTTGTATTTATTATTGTGACTGCAGCTAGTGTTTTGTCGTGATCTTAATGTATTGATTTCTTATTACTAATTATTGTCTTGTTGATTATATGATTATGCTTTTAATGGTATTACTTGCATGATTATATGATTTCAATTGTTTGGTAAACGATTGCTTAATTCATGGTATGATAAAGTACACGATAATATTAATAGGAATCAACGTATTAATAGTTTGGTAAACTAGTAGACAAAATTACTGCTGTATTAATCTATGCAACCGAAACATGTTATGGATCTGATTCAAAGTAGATGATACTCTTAATTTTATTGTTTTAAATTAAATCTTTCGTTGTTTCTTCCGAAACAGCCTGCCCCGGTAATACCGGATTCCATTGTCTTTTATTTTTTAGTTTAAGCATCGTGACAACTCGGTCACAAAACCACCAACCAATCTTAGTAGATCTCACCTAGTTCTTAAACATAGTCCCTGCGAACGAACCTAGTCTTACCTAATAGATATATTACAAACGAACGGATCACTGTCGGTGAGTGTGTGTTTAGTTTGGTATTTCCTTGATTTTATAAATTTAAAACTTAACCAACTCTTCATAGAAGAGTTGGCCACCAGCTGCCACTTTCCAGGAGAAACCTGGGTTCGAATCTTGCTAGAGGAAAAAATTGAATTTAAGTGGTTGCATTACCTTGACACTATCCTTGCTGGGGGTTATGTTGGTACCAATTCGGTACATGGGATTAAGCGGTTCCTATCAATCTACCGTTTTTTTTTAAAAATTTAAAACTTAACCGCTTTTCAATATACACAAACGACACATCAAGTTTTTGGCGCCGCTGCCGGGGACTATTTATTTAGGAATTTAGTGAGATTTTGTGATTCGACCCTTTTTCGTGTTTACTCACGAGAAAGTTACTTTTCTGTCTTTTATTTTCCGTCTAGTTTAATTTAGTTTAGACTTTGTTTTCTTAAATCTTAAAAACCCAAAAAAATTGAAATTAATAAAAAAAAAAAATTAAAATACAAAAATACAAAAAATATTTTCTTTTATTTGTCTAGATTAATTTTAGTTTTCGTCTTTTCTTTCTTTTTTTGTTCTTATCATAAAACTGTTGCTTTTCACGGGTTGCTTTTAGTGTTTGTTTTACAGAGGATAGTAGCAACATGACAGATTAGAAAGATTTTGATCGCTCGATTATGGAGACTAGGATAGTTCCATCTAGTCCCGAATCTCCCATTTGTACTCCTGGCCTACCAGACGAGTTCGCCCCGAACAAGCATCATTTGGAGCTGGTAATGGATGACCGATTTGATGGTAAGGAGAAGCGGGACCCGAATAGGCATATATTGGATTTCTCTAATCACTTTAGGATGTTTAAATACAAGGGTGTTGATCAGGACAACGTTAAACTAATTCTTTTTAAGTACTCACTGGCGGGAGGAGCATTGGAATGGTTTAACGAATTAGAGGAGCAAAGTATTAGGACTTGGGAAGAATTGAAGGAGAAGTTTGTTAATAGGTATTTCCCTAGAGAACTGATAAAAAGATTAAAGAAGGAGATTAGGGATTTCAAACAGAATAAAGAAGAAACATTGGGCGAATCATGGAAAAGATTAAGTAGGATGAATAGGAAATGTTATGGCAAAGGGATGGATGACAAGGAAGTTTTAGAAATCTTTTATGATGGAGTGGATGATCAATCAAGAAAGGATTTAGATATCTTAGGAGGAGGTATGTTCGAGTATTTATCAATAGGAAAGGCTAAGAAGATCTTGAATGATTTGGCGGAAAGAGAGGTAGAAAGAAGTTGGGGAGAGTCGGATAAGCAAGACGAGTTAAAAAGAATAACAACTCGATCGGGGAAGGAGACAAAATCACCACCAAACCCACTGGAGGATGAAGAAAGGATAAAGGATGAGAATGAGGCAGAAGCGGGAACGGAAAACGAGGCTAAAACAGAAATGAGGAAGAGTCAGAATCGTCTCGGAGCTCCCAGCACTGCTGGTCTGGAGTCACCAGCGCCGCTGGCAGCCCCAGGAACACACCCAGAGCCGCTGGCAGCACCAGGTACACTCCCAGCGCCGCTGGCACCCCCAGGAACACTCCCAACGCCGCTGGTGAACATCCACCAGCGCCGCTCAAGCCCATGAACCCAGTTTCGACATCAAAAAAGATACCTTACAGTAAAACCGTGCCTTTCCCTCAACGTGTGCGAAAAGAGAAGATGGAAGCGAGGACTAAAACACTTCGTAATGTATTAAAAGAGACTCTCGTAACCATACCATTACTTGAATATCTTGCAGGTACACCATCTTACTCGAAGGTCTTGAAGGAGATGTTAAAAAGCAGAAGGAGCTCTGAGGAAGCAAGAAGAATAGAGGTGGATGAGGAGTGCTCTACACCATTAGCAGATGAATTCCCACCAAAGTTGGGGGACACAGGGAGTTTTCTTGTTACTTGTACTTTAGATAATAATGTAACTTGTGATGCTTTAGCTGACCTAGGAGCTAGTATTAATGTAATGCCACATTCACTTTATCGTAAAATTTGCTCTAAGAATTTAGAGAAGACTTTTATGAACCTTAGGCTAGCAAACCAATCATATGAACACCCAATAGAAATAGCTAGGGACATGCGAGTAAGAGTAGGGAATTTAACCTTTTTGGTAGATTTTGTTATTCTAGAGATGATAGAAGATGCTAAGGTACCCATAATATTAGGTAGACCATTTGTACTCCTGGCCTACCAGGCGAGTTCGCCCCAAACAAGCATCATTTGAAGCTGGTAATGGATGACAGATTTGATGGTAAGGAGAAGCGGGACCCGAATAGGCATATATTGGATTTCTCTAATCACTTTAGGATGTTTAAATACAAGGGTGTTGATCAGGACAACGTTAAACTAATTCTTTTTAAGTACTCACTGGCGGGAGGAGCATTGGAATGGTTTAACGAATTAGAGGAGCAAAGTATTAGGACTTGGGAAGAATTGAAGGAGAAGTTTGTTAATAGGTATTTCCCTAGAGAACTGATAAAAAGATTAAAGAAGGAGATTAGGGATTTCAAACAGAATAAAGAAGAAACATTGGGCGAATCATGGAAAAGATTAAGTAGGATGAATAGGAAATGTTATGGCAAAGGGATGGATGACAAGGAAGTTTTAGAAATCTTTTATGATGGAGTGGATGATCAATCAAGAAAGGATTTAGATATCTTAGGAGGAGGTATGTTCGAGTATTTATCAATAGGAAAGGCTAAGAAGATCTTGAATGATTTGGCGGAAAGAGAGGTAGAAAGAAGTTGGGGAGAGTCGGATAAGCAAGACGAGTTAAAAAGAATAACAACTCGATCGGGGAAGGAGACAAAATCACCACCAAACCCACTGGAGGATGAAGAAAGGATAAAGGATGAGAATGAGGCAGAAGCGGGAACGGAAAACGAGGCTAAAAACAAAAAACAGAATCGTCTCGGAGCTCCCAGCCTGCTGGTCTGGAGTCACCAGCGCCGCTCAAGCCCATGAACCCAGTTTCGACATCAAAAAAGATACCTTACAGTAAAACCGTGCCTTTCCCTCAACGTGTGCGAAAAGAGAAGATGGAAGCGAGGACTAAAACACTTCGTAATGTATTAAAAGAGACTCTCGTAACCATACCATTACTTGAATATCTTGCAGGTACACCATCTTACTCGAAGGTCTTGAAGGAGATGTTAAAAAGCAGAAGGAGCTCTGAGGAAGCAAGAAGAATAGAGGTGGATGAGGAGTGCTCTACACCATTAGCAGATGAATTCCCACCAAAGTTGGGGGACACAGGGAGTTTTCTTGTTACTTGTACTTTAGATAATAATGTAACTTGTGATGCTTTAGCTGACCTAGGAGCTAGTATTAATGTAATGCCACATTCACTTTATCGTAAAATTTGCTCTAAGAATTTAGAGAAGACTTTTATGAACCTTAGGCTAGCAAACCAATCATATGAACACCCAATAGAATAGCTAGGGACATGCGAGTAAGAGTAGGGAATTTAACCTTTCTGGTAGATTTTGTTATTCTAGAGATGATAGAAGATGCTAAGGTACCCATAATATTAGGTAGACCATTTGTACATACAGCAGATGCAATCATTAGGGTTAAGGATAAAGAAATTTCCCTAGGTGATGGAAAAGACAGACTTAGATTTACTATTGGTAAAGGATTAGAATACCCTTGTAGTGAAGAGGATTGTTTAGAGGTTGATGAACTAGATGAGTATTTAGACATGTCAATTAACGAAGTACTTGAAATAGAAAGCACAAATGAGTTGATTGAACATGATATTGGAACTAATTTGCAGGTACACCCATGGGATGCAGGAGAGCTTGAGGAAGATATATTTGATGAAATGGAAGCAGTGAAACCAGGAGTGCTGCTGACTTCTTTGGAGGACCCACCGACTGACTTAGAGCTCAAGCTTTTACCAGAAGGCTTGGAATATGCATTCCTACGAGGTAAGTCTTCTCTTACCGTAATCATATCATCTAAACTATCAGGAATAGAGAAATCGCGTCTTTTGAAAGTTTTGAAAAATCATAAAAAGGCTTTTGCTTGGCGTCTATCCGACATACCAGGATTAGACCCGTCTTTTTGCAAACACAAAATTCATTTTGAAGGTAATGTAAAACCTGTCATCCAACGGCAGAGACGGTTGAATCCTAATATGAAAGATGTTGTCAAGAAAGAAATAATCAAATTGTTAGACGCAGGTATAATTTATCCTATTTCTGATAGTGAGTGGGTCAGTCCTATACATTGTGTGCCTAAGAAGGGGGGTATGACTGTAGTAACCAATGACCATGGTGAGCTTGTCCCAACTAGAACAGTCACGGGTTGGAGAGTTTGCATTGATTATAGGAAATTAAATGATGCCACCCAAAAAGACCATTACCCTCTACCCTTTATTGACCAAATGCTCGAACGGCTAGCCGGTAACGAGTATTTCTGTTTTCTTGATGGATTCTCTGGGTACTTACAAATACCCGTTGCATCCGATGATCAAGAAAAGACCACCTTTACCTGCCCATATGGAACATATGCTTAACGTAGGATGCCTTTTGGATTATGTAATGCCCCTTGCACCTTTCAAAGGTGCATGACCGCAATTTTTCAGGACTTGTTAGAAACATCGATGGAAGTTTTTATGGATGATTTTTCTGTATATGGTAATTCTTTTGATGTATGCTTGGATAACCTAGATAAGATGTTAGGAAAATGTGAACATGCTAATCTTGTGTTAAATTGGGAGAAATGTCATTTTATGGTAAAAGAAGGAATAGTTTTAGGACATAAGGTATCTAAGGCAGGGATAGAAGTAGACAAAGCTAAGATAGATGTGATAGAAAGATTACCACCACCTACTAATGTTAAGGGAATAAGGAGTTTCTTAGGACATGCAGGGTTTTATAGAAGATTCATTAAAGACTTTTTGAAAATAGCTAGGCCAATGACTAAGCTTTTAGAAAAGATGTAAAATTTGATTTTGATTCAGAATGTGAGAAAGCTTTTGAAACACTTAAGGACCACTTAGTTAACTCACCTATAGTAGTGTCTCCCAATTATGAGTTACCCTTTGAAATAATGTGTGATGCCAGTGACTATGCAGTAGGAGCAGTGTTAGGACAAAGGATAGAGAAACATTTTAGACCTATTTACTATGCTAGTAAAACACTGAATGAAGCCCAGAGGAATTACACCACAACTGAGAAAGAGTTATTAGCTGTAGTGTTTGCTTTAAAAAAAATTTGATTTTGATTCAGAATGTGAGAAAGCTTTTGAAACACTAAGGACCACTTAGTTAACTCACCTATAGTAGTGTCTCCCAATTATGAGTTACCCTTTGAAATAATGTGTGATGCCAGTGACTATGCAGTAGGAGCAGTGTTAGGACAAAGGATAGAGAAACATTTTAGACCTATTTACTATGCTAGTAAAACACTGAATGAAGCCCAGAGGAATTACACCACAACTGAGAAAGAGTTATTAGCTGTAGTGTTTGCTTTAGAAAAATTTAGATCCTATTTATTGTTAAGTAAGACTGTAATTTTCACCGATCATTCTGCCATCAAATACTTATTAAGTAAACAGGATGCCAAGCCTAGGTTGATTAGGTGGGTACTATTGTTGCAAGAGTTTGATGTAGAAATTAGAGATAAGAAAGGTGCTGAGAATTTAGCTGCTGACCACCTTAGTAGACTAGAAAACCCCCACTTAAAGGAATTAAGAGAGTCAGACATAGATGATGCATTCCCGGATGAATATTTAATGAATGCTAGACTAGTTGAACAACTTGATAGGACACCATGGTATGCTGATATTGCTAATTACCTTGCTGCTAAGGTTGTACCAAAAGATTTTACTTATTCTTTTCTGATTTAAAGTATTACTATTGGGACGACCCGTTTGTTTTTAGAATGTATGCAGATGGCATTGTGAGGAGATGTGTGCCCGAGGAAGAAACGAGGGAAATCCTTGATGGTTGTCACTCAGGGCCGACTGGTGGACACTATGGACCATCTGTGACTGCCAAAAAGGTTTATGATGCAGGTTTCTATTGGCCGATGATATATCAAGAGGCACAAACTTTAGTTAGAAACTGTGATGCATGCCAGCGCCAAGGGAACATAACGAAGCGGGACGAAATGCCACAGCAGGGTATCCAGGTTTGTGAAATATTTGATGTTTGGGGGATAGACTTTATGGGACCATTCCCACCGTCTCACAAATTCAAATACATTTTAGTTGTTGTAGATTATGTATCAAAATGGGTTGAAGCCAAAGCTTTACCCACTAACGATGCTAAGGTAGTGGTAGATTTTCTTAAGAACTTGTTTAGTAGGTATGGCATGCCAAAGGCCCTTATTAGTGATAGAGGAACCCATTTTGCAAACTCCCAATTAGAAAAGGTATTAAAAAGGTATGGTGTGACACATAGGTTTTCCACTTCCTACCATCGCCAAACTAGTGGCCAAGTAGAGAACACTAATAGAGCAATAAATTTTTTTTAGAGAAAACCGTAGAAAGTAATCCAAAGAATTGGGCAAAGAAGCTTGATGATGCTCTATGGGCATTTAGGACCGCCTTTAAGACACCTATAGGGACCACTCTGTATCGTTTACTTTTTGGGAAAGCTTGTCATTTACCATTAGAGATAGTTAATAAGTCTATTTGGGCAGTTAAGAATTGTAACATGGACTTAGATGCAGCTGGGGAACATAGATTGTTACAACTAAATGAAGTAGAAGAACTTAGACAACATGCATATGACAACTCTAGGCTTTACAAAGAAAGGACTAAGGCTTGGCATGACCGTAGGATTCGCATGAAAGATTTTAAGGTTGGAGATAAGGTTCTTCTGTTTCTTTCTAAGTTAAAATTGAAGCAACCCAAGTTAACTTCTAGATGGACGGGACCGTATGTGATTAAATATGTGTTCCCATCAGGTTATGTAGAACTTTTTAAGTCGAACGGAGGGTCATTTATTGTAAATGGTCATAGGGTAAAGTTGTATCATGATGAGGAAAGTGTGGCGAGAGTTATCATAAATGAACTCCCATTCTTTGAAAGTGACAAATAGACCATGTAGGTAAAAGTCTGGCTGAAGACTCGGTAAACTTAGCGCTTCTTGGGAGGCAACCCAAGCCGTATTTTTATTTTCATTTTCATTTTTATTTTTATTTTTATCTTTTTAGGAATATGTGACTAATTGCAATTAAGTGAATTGTTTTGAATATAATCATTTGTGATCTGTTTTATATGAGATATATCCTAAGAATCACAGATGCAAGCTTTCATGGATCAAGGAAACAAGTAACTTATTGCAATCGTATTTCGTTTTTGTTTTTATTTTTATGTTTTAGCTTGTTATTTCCATTTTGATAGTTTGATTGAAGTGTGCAGGAGTATTTTGTTTTGTAGTCTGAAGGAAACCATGCACTTGGCCAAAAGCTAAGCGTGGGGGAGTTCCAGCATCAAATCGTGGAAGAAAATCAGACGTCGAAACACGTACAGGAGCCACCAGCGCCGCTACTGCCTCTAGCGCCGCTACTGGGCCTCCAGCACCGCTGGGAATGCATAGCCAGCGCCGCTGGACCAGCACCTGTGCAGTCCAGCGCCGCTCCCATTGATCCAGCGTGCTCCCGGTGTCTGCCAGCACACCAGATCGCGAAAAAACCAAAAAAATCAGAAAATCAGAAAATACCAAAAAGAAAAGAGGATGGAAAAGCAACAATGGATCGCCATAAAATGGAGTTGACTCAAGCTTTGAAGATTATTACACGCAGTCGCTTCACATATGCCATCTTCAACAATTTCATGCAATTAAACCCGGGAAGTTTCGTAATTCCTTATCTTTGATTTGTTTTTTTCCTATTTACCCTTTTGTTTTTAATGTCTAGTACAACGAGGGCGTTGTATAAATTAAGTGTGGGGGGATGGAATAAGAAAAACCCGGTGTTTTGTTGTTTGAAATTTCAAATTTTCCACTACTTATTTCATGCATAAATTTTCAAATTTTTAACTTTTCTTGTGTTGAAAATCATTTTTGAGATATAAGCTTTGCTAGTAGACAAAAGATGACGATATATAAGCGATATTAACTTTGGTAAGATGAAATGCTAGCTAGAGTTGTTAGTTTAATCATAGATTTGTGGCTTTTCATTTTTCCAAAAGCATTATAGCTTAAGCTGAAACTGTGTGAGATTTAGTTTAATATAGCTCATTTAACCGGACTTTAATATGCCTAGCAATTGGAACTATCTAGTTATTAGTATAGGTATATGTTGAGTCAAGGATTCGCTGACCACACTTGGCCGCTGACGTATGTCGTCAGCAAGTCTTCAGCGAGTCAGTGACTCTTGTCAGCGGGTGGTTCACTTTCCAAATTGTGTGTCAAGGCGGGAAGAATTTGAATCAAAAGAAGACAAGAAGTCACATGGTGGTTCACCCAACTGCAATTTACTTAGTATGGCAAAGATGCAGTTGGACCAAAAGAAGGGTTTTCTCTTTCATACCCGTTTTGGTAAAGAAGACAAAGGCTCCTGGATTCAAGTACTACGAGCCAATTAGATGTCGACAACCACCATTCTATCACTATCAATGTAAGGCTGTGTTGCCCTAATTCCTCCCCTATATAAAGCAACACAGCCGTCTCAATAACACTTTGTGTTTGTCACCACAAGTGTGTCTCACTTATATTTCTCTCTTATAATTGTTTGAGTTTTAGTTTGTCTAGACTTAGCAATTATTAGTTCATTTGTATTATTGTAAGACAAGTTGTAATATCGACCATGTATTCATCATTTAATTCAATGATACATATGATTAGACTTGCTTAGATCTTTGCACTTGAACTTTATTCTTGTTCTTGTTCTTTACTTTCTGTATTTACTTTCTTGTCTAGTTTAATTAAACATAAATGTGTAAATCGTGGACTGTCAAGTGGTATCAGAGCCACTGTTTCTAAATTATTGAAACAAGATCTATTTGCATACTTATTTTCTTCTTAAAATTCTATACTTTCTCTTCTTTCTAAATCTTCTAATCTTTTCTTTAGACAAGAACATGACGGCTGTACCAACTCTTGTGAATACACGTGGCGTTGGTTACGTGTCTGTTCCTCCAAGATTCGAGCCTGAGGACTTTGGATCTTGGAAGGAAAGAATGCTTTTCTTTAGACAAGAACATGACGGCTGTACCAACTCTTGTGAATACACGTGGCGTTGGTTACGTGTCTGTTCCTCCAAGATTCGAGCCTGAGGACTTTGGATCTTGGAAGGAAAGAATGCTTCTTCACACTGTTGGTGTAGAACCCTATCTCATGACCATTACGACTGTTGGTCCATATGTACCCACTCTGGTGCAAAGAACACCAGGATCAACTGCTGATGCTCCTGAGATTGTGATTGACATAGTCAAACCAGAGGTACAATGGACTGATGACGAGAGGAGGCTAGTAAATCTTGATGCTAGACTCAAAAACATGATTATCAGCACCCTTCCCTCTGATATCATGAAACTCGTCATCAAATATCCCTCTTCTAAACAAGTCTAGGATAGACTATGTAGCATGTATGAAGCTTCTACTGATACAATTGCTACAAAAAAGATTCACCTTAAGAGGGCTTATGAAAAATTCCTTTATCTTCCTAACGAACGTCTTGAGAGCACTTATACTCGATTTAAAGGGTGGCTGAATGATATGACGAATGTTGGTATCACTCATGATGACTTTGAAGTGTGCCACAAATTCATTGACAGTCTTCCCATGAAGTGGAAAGGATTTAGACAAATCCTTAGAACCACAAAGCAGCTACAAGGTCTTGACCTTGAATCTCTCTTCGGTATGCTTCAATTTGAAGAGAGAGCTCTTGCTCAAAACCTAAGAGCTGCTGCTGAAGCACAACGAAGTGCTGGTCCCTCCTCATCTACTTCTTCTTCTGCTTATTTTGTCACTGATCCCCTAGCCCTTGTCTCAGCTGAGCCTATTAATCTTAATATCGGTGCCAGCTCTTCTAATCTTTCATCTCCTATTCAATCTCTTGTTAATGATCTCGACGCTGATGAGAAACAAGAGATGTTCAGCGACTTCATGGACTTTGCCCTGGTCGCTGGAAAAAGGTACTCTAGAAAATGGAACAACCGTAAGTCGGTTGCTCCATATAAGCCTCCTGTTGATAAATCTCAAGAGGAGTGCTGGAGATGTGGTAGGAAAGGTCACTACCAGAAGGAGTGCAGAGTTGTTATTCCAACTTCTGGTGCTCCCAAAACTAACTCCTCTAAACCTGCTGATGAGTACAGGAACAAATACTATCAGCTCAAAGCAAAGGTGGCTGAAATGGAGGAGGCCAAGACACCAGCAAAAGGGCTGGTGGCTGAAGATCATGAGTGGGCTGAATCAGATGATTCAGACAGTGAAGAATATGTAGATTTCATATGCCTTATGGCACTTGCTGATGGCGATGCACTGACGAAAGACCAAGTTTCTTCCAGTCAGTGGATGAACGTCACCATCAAAAAGGTATGTGCACATTCTGCTGCTTCTGATGAAGATAAATCTAAAATCTTCGAATCTTTCCTTTGTGACATCCAGTTCGTTGAGTCTATACGAGCTGAGATCCAGTCCAAACTTTACTCTGTCTGCTCAGATTTAAGTGAGAAATCTGAAAGACTCAATGAGCTAAGTAATGTTCATGTTGAACTTCAATCTCATGAGTTGCTGGCACAAAAGGTTCAGCTTGAAAATGAAAAACTCAAGCGTGAAGTTTCCAATCTTAGGAAGATTGTTACCTCATGGTCAAAAGCTTCCAGGTTTCACCATAAGTGCTTGAATGAACAAGTCCCTGCCCAGGTTCAGGCAGTGATAGGCGGCGATTTTGAAGCTGCTGCCACCCTTTCTGACATGTTCAATGATGATGTGAAACCTAAAATCTCCATTCCTCCTTCTGCTGTTATCTCTCCTAAAGAGATGAAGAAATGGTACTTCATTAGAGGTCTTAATGACTACCATACTGAAATGGAAGCTGGTTCTACCTCTTCTATCACCAGCGACCCATCTCCTTCTACTGAGGGTAATGGTGCAAGCTCCTCAGCAAGCTCCAACAAGCTCTTCCCTCATCTTCCCATTATTGGCATGATGCCAAATGAAGGAAGAGTTCAATACTCTTCTGGGGAATCCTTTGAAGGTGATATTGGCAGTGATGGTTTCAAACCGGTCGCTCCTCAGCAGCTTACTATCAAAGCTACTGAACCCTTCAAAAGAAGTAAGGTTGTTGTCCCTTATGACTATAGCACGCCTTAGCGAGATAATCCTGTCAATCAGCAACCTCAACAAGTTGGTCCTCAACCCTCTTCTTCTTCATCCTCTCAGCAAGTTCCTGCCCATGCTGAGAGTAAAACTATTCAGCATGATCGTCTCATACAAAGACGCGTCAGGTTTGGTGATGCTAGATATCAGCAAATAGGACCATCTCAGGTCAAACCCGCTGATAGACAGGTCCATCAGCAGGCTCCTCAATCTATGCCTGTTCCTTCTAATATGAGGCACAATACTCCTCAGAGAGGAAGAATGCCTCACTCCCAAAATAGGTCCACCATTCCTCAAAGAAGAAGACCCCATTCTCAAAATAGGTCCACCACTCCTCAGAGAGGATACTTGCCATATCATCAAGTTAGACCTATTACCCTCAGAGAGGACACTTGCTACATCAGCAAGTAAGGTCCACTACTCCAAAAAGGGAGTATTTACCTCATAGGCAAATGAGGTCAGCTACCCCTAATCAGCAATCTAGACCGATCACTCCCAAAAGAATGCATCAGTCTCATCAGCAGGGTCCTTCTTCTTCTTCTTCTCACCCTGTTGTTAAACAAGCTTGGAGTGTAGTCAAGGGATCACAAAATCCCTCTACTTCTCAATCAGAGGATCCAAAAGGAAAGTCCATTTTGGGTCCTGCTCCTAAGATGTCTCAGCTGACACTTAAGAAAAAGCATAAGTCTAAGCAAAAGAAAAGGGCATCTTCCACCTCTGACCCTCAAACTAACGAGCTCACTCAGCGAGTTAATGATCTCTCTTCTCAACTGAAGGAATTCTTCCTTTCAAAATCAAAAGGGCAGCACCTCTGATAAAAAATGCTACATATGTGGCAGCAGAGGTCATATTGCTTCTGATTGTGATAACTCCAGGGATGCTCCTGAAGTTGTCATTCAACCTAATCCTCCTTCCTCAACAGTTACTTCCTCCTCCACTATGGTCAGCGAAAGCTCTTCTTCTGCTGAACATGAAAATAGTGTAGGAGACACAACTGTTCTCACTGAGGAAAACATTGCTGACTTCATTGCAGCCCAGCATGTATCCGTCCCTCACTCTCAAAGGGTTATTACCAATGAATTTGGTGAACCAGCTATGATCGTTGAGTTCAGTGATACTGATATGGTCAGAAATGTGGTCTTCATTCAAACTAATAATACCACAACTCCATTTGATGGTGATGAATCATCTTATGGCACCTTTCCTCTAGATTCTCTTCCTCTTCATCCTTCTACACAAGCTGAAGAGGAAACCTCTGAAGCTGCTAGTGAACCCATCTAATTCCTTCTGTTGTATCCATGCAGGGCTCGCTGGGAAAAGGTGTGTGGTACTTGGACAGTGGCTGTTCAAAACATATGACTGGCACTAAGACCCTGCTGGATAGCTACATAGAGGCTGCTGGCCCTACTGTAGTGTTTGGAGATAACTCCACTGGACAAACTGAAGGTTATGGTCATCTCTCTAATGGCCTCATTAAGTTCACCAAGGTCGCTTATGTAAATGGTTTGAAACATAATCGTATCAGCATAAGTCAATGCTGACTACAAAGTGATTCTTGATAAGCATCAAGGCACTGTTGTAAATATAAACAAGGAAGTCGTCTTGGTTGCTCCAAGAAAACGAGATGTCTATCTTGTTGACTTCACTCCTATCAAAACTGATAGTGAGACTTGTTTCTTTGCTAAGTCAGCAGCTGAACTAAATTGGTTATGGCATAAGCGTATGTCGCATGTGAATTTCAAAACCATCAACTCTCTGGCCAAAAAGAACCTTGTTCGTGGCCTTCCACATCTCTCTTTTGAAAAGTGATAGACTCTGTGGTGCTTGTGAAAAAGGTAAAAGCCATAGAGCTACCTTCAAAACAAAGCAGGCCAATTCTATCACTGGCTGCTTTCATCTTCTTCACATGGACCTTTTTGGTCCAGTGAATGTCCAAAGCCTAAAGGGTAGCAGATACACTTTAGTAATTATGGATGAATATTCACGATACACTTGGACTATCTTTCTTCACTCAAAAAGTGATGCTGCTGAAGAGATTATAAATTTTATCAAGAAAATGGAAAATCTCAACAGCATAAGGGTTAAAGAACTCAGAAGTGATCATGGTACTGAGTTCAGAAACCACACTCTTGAATCCTTTTGTGCTGATCAAGGGATCTCACAAAACTTCTCTTCCACTAGAACTCCTGAGGAAAATGGTGTTGCTAAAAGAAGAAATAGAACTCGAATAGAGGCAGCACGTACCATGCTCAGTGAGTATTCTTTTCCTAGTAAATTCTGGACAGAAGCTGTCAGCACTGCTTGTCATACCCAAAATAGATGTCTCATTGTTAAAAGACATGACAAGACAGCTTATGAGGTTTTGAAAGGTAAGAAACCTCAAATAAAATATTTTCATGTATTTGGATGTCCTGTTTTCATCCTTAACAATAAGGATCACTTAGGGAAATTTGATCCTAAAGCTGATGATGGATACTTTCTCGGATACTCTTCCATTAGCATGGCATTCAGAGTATTCAATACTCGCCTTCAGAAGGTTGATGAATCCATTCATGTTACATTTGAAGAAAGTTCATCAGCTCTTAAGGATATCCAAACTACTTCATCAGAAGTCATTTTCAATGAGCTCGCTGATCCTCTTACTGAGGAAGCTGACTCATTTGTTGATGCATCTTGCTCACTGCCTGAAAACTAGAGCAAGTTGCTGCTCATATCTACTCGATTGAGCCAGTTGAGCCTATCTTAAGATCAATCCATGCTGCATCAGCCAAACCTAGATCAATGGCTGATGACGTGCATGCTGATGACTGTGCTGAGGAAGAGTTTCATGATGCATCAGCTAATGCTGATGATATGGAGTCAGCTGATGACCCCAACATCAATGATAACTCAATTCAGTCGAATGGCTCATCTGATCATACCCCTTCTGATCCCATTCTTACCATTGACCCCATCTCTCAATCTTTCGCTGACACTCAACTAGGTTCCTCAAGTGTTCTAGCACTTCGATGGACATCTAGTCATCCAGCTCACCAAATCATTGGTGATCCTTCTCAAGGGATCATTACTCAATTAGCGACTAGAAACACATGTCTCTATGTAAATTTCTTGTCAATGACCACTCCTAAGAATATAGGAGAAGCAATGATTGATCCTTCGTGGGTAGAGGCTATGCAAGAGGAACTTACTCAGTTCCAGAGACAGCATGTCTGGTTTCTTGTTCCTCTACCTGCTGATAAAGAACCCATTGGGACAAAATGGGTTTATAGGAATAAAATGGACGAAGATGGTGTAGTTACTCGTAACAAGGCTAGGCTGGTTGCACAAGGATACCTTCAGGAAGAAGGTGTTGATTATGATGAAACATTTGCACCAGTGGCCCGTTTGGAAGCTATTCGCTTATTCCTGGCACATGCTGCTTACAGAAACTTTACAGTATATCAGATGGATGTCAAGAGTGCCTTCCTAAATGGAAAACTCGACGAGGAAGTTTATGTTAAGCAGCCACCTGGTTTTGAAGATCCAGCTAAGCCACACCATGTCTATCATCTCTATAAGGCACTTTATGGTCTTAAACAGGCTCCTAGAGCCTGGTATGACACTCTTTCTGAATTTCTTCTCTCTAACAAGTTTCAGCGAGGGTCTATTGATAACACCCTTTTCATTTATAGAAAGGGCGCTGATGTCCTTTATGTCCAGATATATGTGGATGACATCATATTTGGATCCTCCAGCAAGAAACTTTGTACCAAGTTTAGCTCACTAATGTCCTCTCATTTTGAGATGAGCATGATGGGTGAGCTGACCTTCTTTCTTGATCTTCAAATTCGCCAACTCCCAAATGACATTTTTATCAATCAGGAGAAGTACATTCGAGACATGCTGGCCAAATTTGACATGTCCAATGTCACTACTAAGGCCACTCCTATGTCTCCTCCAAATAATCTCCATGTTGATCCTGAAGGTAAGCATGTGAACCCCACTCACTATCGGGGAATGATAGGCTCGCTGATGTATCTCACAGCGAGTCGTCCTGACATTATGTTTGCCACTTGCTTATGTGCAAGATATCAAGCATCTCCCAGGGAGTCTCACCTTCTCGCTGTCAAACGGCTCTGGTAAAGACTTCTCAAATCCGTTAATCCCTGCTGCTTTGGGAAAAAGCAACACAAAAGCAATAGAGAGCTGAAAGTCTCTATCTAGTCCAGCAGCAAACGGCTCTGGTAAAGACTTCTCAAATCCGTTAATCCCTGTTGCTTTGGGAAAAAGCAACACAAAAGCAATAGAGAGCTGAAAGTCTCTATCTAGTCCAGCAGCAAACGGCTCTGGTAAAGACTTCTCAAATCCGTTAATCCCTGTTGCTTTGGGAAAAAGCAATACAAAAGCAATAGAGAGCTGAAAGTCTCTATCTAGTCCAGCAGCAAACGGCTCTGGTAAAGACTTCCCAAATCCGTTGACCCCTGTTGCTTTGGGAAAAAGCAATACAAAAGCAATAGAGAGCTGAAAGTCTCTATCTAGTCCAGCAGCAAACGGCTCTGGTAAAGACTTCTCAAATCCGTTAATCCCTGCTGCTTTGGGAAAAAGCAACACAAAAGCAATAGAGAGCTGAAAGTCTCTATCTAGTCCAGCAGCAAACGGCTCTGGTAAAGACATACCAAATCCGTTAATCCCTGTTGCTTTGGGAAAAAGCAAACTAAAATCAATGGAGAGCTGAAAGTCTCCATCTAGTCCAGCAGCAAACGGCTCTGGTAAAGACTACCTAAATCCGTTGATAGCTGACAGTTTGCTAAAAATTGTATTCTTTATTCATCAGCGACCAACGTGTATCGTGAAGTCGCTGACTGAAACTTGTTTTCTAAATAAGGTAACCAGATTTTCTAACTTTGTCAGTGGATATGTTTTCATTCTAACTAAACTTAAGTGGAAGCATATACGCCAAGTATTAATTAGAATATTTTATTGGAATTTCAAAAGGTTACCTCGATTTCCTCCCTAATGGGCAACTTGTACACTGTTTCCGCCGTAACCACTCGAGTATTCTTGAAATTATGGTACAAGTTGTCACATCAAACCACTTTTATACGCTACTCACATGCGTATATTAAACGTTTTTTTTACAAAACCATTTTTTTTAAATATGTATATGTATATATTACGTATGAAAGAGAGTATAAGTGACGATTCACTTTTGCAGTTATAGGGCCCATATCCATACCATATATATAGCCAAATCCCTTTCATCTCCGTCTTTTATACTCTCAAATCTTTTCTTTTCATATTCATACTTCCTATTCTCTTATTCTCCAAATCTCTCAAAACTCTCTCAAACTTCTCAAAATCTTTTCTATCTCCTTTCACTGTTCATCTTCTTCTTCATATTCCTAAATCCTTAATCTAAGATGGCTTCTTCATCTGAACAAAATCAACCAGAAACTCAAACTCAAAATCCTCCATCGGAAAATCAACCTGAATCACCAACTCATGTTGAGTTGTCTGCACAAGATCTAGCCACCCAGAAAGCTTTTAAACAAGTTCCTCTTTATATGCATTCTAAAACATATGATCCAGAAACCATTCCTCCTTCTTCAAAAGTCATGTTTCAAGCCCAAAGAATCTCCATTAAATCTAACAATTATTTGGGTTCTCTTAAAGTTCCTTCTGGCACTACAGGGTACCAGCATATGCTAGACTTTATAAAAGCATGCCCTGTAAGCAATGCTATGTATGTTGATCCTGAAGAAATGTATGTTTATCTCCTTTGAGAGTTTTGGTGGACATGTGACTATCATGTAAGTATCGGTACCATTACTGGCACCGTGAAAAAGAAGCAGGTACGCATAATAATCACTCCCAAAATCATTCGAACAACACTTGGTCTTCCAGATCTAACAAAAGAAAAGCCTTTTGTGGATCTAGCAACTGTTGAACAGTGGAAAGAGTGGTTGCCCACTATTGGATATGGAACAGATGTTGATCCACCTGAAGCTGTACCCAGCAATCCCACAAAAAAGCATCTCCCTGGTTTATGGAGGTTACTGTTTGCACATATTATTCAATGCATGGGTGGCAACTCTGGATCTCATGATCAAGCTACAACAACGAATATGCAAATTATCCATGCTCTGGCTACTGGAAGATCTATTGACTTTGCCTCAGTCATATTTGAAGATATGAAGGCAAAAGTTCAAGCCATCAATCGCTCTTACACCATTCCATTTACAAGATTCTTCTCTTCTTGATCTTTAAACAAGAGCTGAAGGAAAAATACAATCAATTCGGTGCTTACTGTATGCAAACCACCAAGAATTGGTCATTCAGTATACAAGCAGCCTGCTTGTGATCTTGCACTCTTTGACAGTAAGTTTGCTGAACTCACTCCTAAAATGAAAGAGGTACTTTTCTCATCCTATCCTAACATCTACATAAAGAAACCATCTGGAGTGGTTGCTGAGGGTCTCGCTGAGAAAGCACCACCCAAAGCTGCCAAGCCATCAAAGAAAACAAGATCAAAGTCTTCTAAGACTTCTGCTCCATCATCACCTACTGCTGCTGCCCCTAAAAGACAGAAGAAAGCAGCAAAGGGCTTCATAATTAAGGGATTGGAATCCTCTCAGCTTTCCCTCATTGATGAACCAGGAGCCTCTACTACTGAGGAAAACATTGAACAATCACTTCATGAAACAGAGGCACATCTTTCTCCTACTCCTATAAATTTCTCTATGTATGAAAGAGAGGCAGCCACTACTGGTAATCCTGAACTGCAAGCTGCTGGAGATGATGATGTTATTGAAAGTCCTGGTGATGGTAATAATGTTGTTGAAAATATTGAAGGAAGAAATGTGGAAGAAGGTATAGTAACTGTAGATGTGGTTAATAAAGGAGATGAGGCTAATGTTGGAACAAATGAAAGTGCTGGTGGTGAAGAAACTATTGTGGAAAATGTGGAAAGAAGTGTGACAGATGAAGGGGTGATTATTAGTGAAAATGAAGAATCGGTTGTTTTTGAAATGGAAGAAAATGAAAGTGACTTGGAGTTAGGAGATTTTGTTGCTGATGAGTTCCAGCTAGACTCATACAATCATACTGATGAAAAGGAGGCCAGTGACATGGAAATGGAAGAAGATGATGAGGAAGTTGAACCAGTTGGTGAAAATGTCTCACAGGAAATTCCAGTCACTGAAAACACAAGTGCTGACGCCAATGTTGAGCCAGTTGTTCTCACTGTAAGGCCTAAGACTCCACCAGTTCAACCAGTGAACACCATGCTCTCTCTTGGCATGCCCTCTTCTTTCCAAGCTATTCCTGGTTGTTCGTCTAAATTTCCAAAAGAAGTTGAGCCCCTTGTTGCTAAAGAATTGGGCATTTCCTACTCTACTTACTCTTCAAACCGATTAGAAAGGGTTGAGCATCAATTAAACAATCTCACCAAGGCAGCCACCCTTGTTGTTGAGTGGAAGGAAAAGGAGTCTGGCAGGCTGGTTTCCACAATGACCAGCTGGTACAATAAACAAAATGAAAACAACACAGATATAAAGACGTTGAAAGAAAAATCTATCTCTATAGCTGCTGCTCAAGACAAAATCAACACCACCACAAACATCATCAAACGTGATCAGCAGATAATAAAGTCTGGTGTCTTGTCGTTGTTCAAATGTGATAATTCCACCAGCTACTCAGCTAAGAAGGCAGCCTCTACCAGCAAATCTGCTGCTGCTGATGTAAAGAAGCTGAGTGATCTCATCTCCCCTCTGACAACTCAAGTTGACAACAACACCAAGGCTATCCATGCCTTAGAAAAACAAGTGGCTTATCTTCCCATACCTCAAGCATCTTTCACTGAGGAAGATCGCCAAAGGAAAGTTAAGTTGGAGAAGGAAGTAAAGGAGCTTAAGAATCTGCTGGTCCAGCTGGTAAACCAACAATCTAACCAGTCGCCAAGTGTGGAAGTTTCTACTACTGATGCAACTTCCAAGGGGGAGAAAATGATGAAGCCATTATAAAATTAGTTGGTGAAGCGGTGAACATAGCTGTTGATCAAATATATGAGGAAGCTGCTGAAGAAGCTTTAGGCACCACTGATGCTGTCACTAATGGTATGGCAATTGTGATGACTAATGATGAAAAAGAAGACCTTGTTCCTCCTGCTGGTGTTGAAGGGGAGGTTGAAAAAGAAGTTAACGTTGAAGTTCCCCCAGCTGATGTTGAGGGAGAGCAACAAATGATCAATGCTGATGCTCCCCAGATTGAAGTTTTTGAAGATGTAGGGGAGCAGTTTGACCCCAAAGCACTAAAAGCAGCATGGGAGGTCAGATTCGCTGATGAGATGGCCATGGACAGATCCAAGGAAGTCCTCCTAACCTTTCACAAATGCTTCCTTGGGAATGCTGTCATTGCACCCATAACTGAATCTCAGAAACAGCACCTAGCCAAGATTCAGCACAAGAAATCTCCATCCTCTCTTCCCGCTGCTCAACTATCTATCCAGTCCCCAGCAGGTCACAAGCATCAAATGATAGATATACTAGCCTTGACTGCTGAGGGAAAGACTCAAGAAGAAGCTATCAAGGAGCTGGAAAGGATTAAAGAAAATCAAGAAAACGAAAGGAAAAATCTTGAGTATATCAAGCAGCTGCCTCTCCTTGAAAAAGATCAATTGGATGGAGAACAGAGAATGCTTTTCAAAACTGGTGGTGCTGAAGTTGTGTACAAACAAAATCATGCCGAGGTTGAGAAACAACTTAGTGAGAAAAGAGCTAAGTTTGAAGAAGAAAAGGCTAAGTGGCTGAAGATTATGGAGACAAGAAAAAGGCCACAAAAGATAGTCGCTGATCAAGCCTTTAAAGCTGATATGGGGCTGAAATCTAATTTGAAAATCTTAAGAGAGGGGGCAGCCAAACCAATTTCCCTTGAAGGGGTCGAACCAACAAGTCTAAGTGCCTCTGAATGGTTTGAGGTTTATATGCTGATCAAAGATAAGAAGACCATCAGCTATGCTCACCTTCAAAAGATGCTGAAGGAATATTTTGAAAACGCGCTGGAGTATGAGACCAAATTCAAGGCTGACTTGCCAATGCTGAGGCAAGTCTTTGGTACCGCAGCTGCCATCTCCTCATCAGAAGGCAAGAAATATCAAAGGAAAAGAAAAGAAGAATATCAAACTTTGCCTGTTGATCTTCCTCCTATATCTGGTGATGCCTCTCTGAACCTCAAACTTCCTCCGAGAAGCTTTTTCGAAGAAGGGAGAGTGCTGGAGAGTCCTGCTGGCATATTCTTCACAAATTTTCAAAATGATCAGCTGTTCTTTCGATTGGCAGAGATTGAAAAACTTTCCACTGGGTTCATCATCAGCATAAGGAAAAGATGTGCTAAGACAACAAACACCAGATGGTTCATCAGCAAGTTAGATGAAGAGCTGTTGAAACCTCATAGAAGGGATGATCCAGTGCTAAGAATTGCCAAACAAGAAGATGCTTGGGAGATTGAGGCTGCTAATCTTTGAAATGTCTTATATTGTAATGAAAATGCTTGATGTGTCAGCATGTAATGATTAATGATGAAACTAATTTGAAAATCTTAAGAGAGGGGGCAGCCAAACCAATTTCCCTTGAAGGGGTCGAACCAACAAGTCTAAGTGCCTCTGAATGGTTTGAGGTTTATATGCTGATCAAAGATAAGAAGACCATCAGCTATGCTCACCTTCAAAAGATGCTGAAGGAATATTTTGAAAACGCGCTGGAGTATGAGACCAAATTCAAGGCTGACTTGCCAATGCTGAGGCAAGTCTTTGGTACCGCAGCTGCCATCTCCTCATCAGAAGGCAAGAAATATCAAAGGAAAAGAAAAGAAGAATATCAAACTTTGCCTGTTGATCTTCCTCCTATATCTGGTGATGCCTCTCTGAACCTCAAACTTCCTCCGAGAAGCTTTTTCGAAGAAGGGAGAGTGCTGGAGAGTCCTGCTGGCATATTCTTCACAAATTTTCAAAATGATCAGCTGTTCTTTCGATTGGCAGAGATTGAAAAACTTTCCACTGGGTTCATCATCAGCATAAGGAAAAGATGTGCTAAGACAACAAACACCAGATGGTTCATCAGCAAGTTAGATGAAGAGCTGTTGAAACCTCATAGAAGGGATGATCCAGTGCTAAGAATTGCCAAACAAGAAGATGCTTGGGAGATTGAGGCTGCTAATCTTTGAAATGTCTTATATTGTAATGAAAATGCTTGATGTGTCAGCATGTAATGATTAATGATGAAATATAAGACATCTTTCTATCATTCTTTTAAAAGTCTAGTTTACTCAGCAAGTCTTCTCAGCGAATAGGGGGGGATTGTTGAGTCAAGGATTCGCTGACCAGACTTGGTCGCTGGCTTAAGTCGTCAGCAAGTCTTCAGCGAGTCAGTGACTCTTGTCAGCGGGTGGTTCACTTTCCAAATTGTGTGTCAAGGCGGGAAGAATTTGAATCAAAAGAAGACAAAAAGTCACATGGTGGTTCACCCAACTGCAATTTACTTAGTATGGCAAAGATGCAGTTGGACCAAAAGAAGGGTTTTCTCTTTCATACCCGTTTTGGTAAAGAAGACAAAGGCTCCTGGATTCAAGTACTACGAGCCAATTAGATGTCGACAACCACCATTCTATCACTATCAATGTAAGGCTGTGTTGCCCTAATTCCTCCCCTATATAAAGCAACACAGCCATCTCAATAACACTTTGTGTTTATCACCACAAGTGTGTGTCACTTATATTTCTCTCTTATAATTGTTTGAGTTTTAGTTTGTCTAGACTTAGCAATTATTAGTTCATTTGTATTCTTGTAAGACAAGTTGTAATATCGACCATGTATTCATCGTTTAATTCAATGATACATATGATTAGACTTGCTTAGATCTTTGCACTTGAACTTTATTCTTGTTCTTGTTCTTTACTTTCTGTATTTACTTTCTTGTCTAGTTTAATTAAACATAAGTGTGCAAATCGTGGACTGTCAGTATATTAATTGAATCTTAATGCTTTAAGTGCTTGTGTAAGATCTGCTTTAGATGTATGGTTTATCCTTAATTCTTACACTATTAATTGCTGAATAGCTTGCATACTAGGTAAGTGTATGAGTCTTCTGGGTCGCTGATTAAGTCTATGCATGAATAATGTAGAAAATCTTAAGAAAGACAATCAGTAGATTAATAAAAGAGTTCAAAGAGCTATTAAATGAATGAATTTATACACATCAAGTTATGTCGCTTTGCGTGTGGGGAACCACCGACCTGTCACCGCTGTCTCAACTATTAAAGATGATAATTATTGTACAACTGCTTTAGTGTCTAGCTAGGAAGCATAACTGTATTGTGAGAGTATATCTAAGTAGTAATTCACAAGTATAACTAATAATAAGATAAAGTGCCTTGCTAGTAGCTAGTAGAACTGATTGCTATACAAACTTTAATTAAGTGCTTAACTAGTCTGCATTAAAAAGTAAGATTGAGTTGTAAGACATGTGGAATTATAGAACGGTTTTAGAGATATTAACACATAAAAGGTTAATTTTTAGCTTTAACTGACTGATTATCTTTGCCTCGAAGTTATAGCTTTCTGATTTTGTCTTAAGCTTTCTCAAAAACAATTTGCATGACTAACCTTTGAATGTTTTGAAAAGTAGAAAAGTTTTGTCACTTAAGTTGTCCGCTCATCTTTAAATGTTTCTATTATTCTTTTGGACACTTTGCTTGAGGACAAGCAAAAGCTTAAGTGTGGGGGTATTTGATGAGCGATAATTATATAGACTTTTCCCGCACTAATTTTAGCCATTTTATAGTCATTTGAATGAACTTATGATACTTAATGGCATGTATATGTGATATCAGGTTCATTGCTCGTGGCATGAAGGAAGAAGTCAAGAAATGGTGATAAAGGACTTAAAGGAAGATAAATGATGGTTCGATGAAGGTTCGGGTCGAGATTGAAGACTTAAGATGAAGAAACTTGTGTCGACATGAAGCCTATGACCATGTGTTAGTATTTTGGGCATAACTTCTTCATACTAACTTTGTTTCTGACGAGTAAGCTGTCCACAGAAAGGAGAGAGAAAGATCTACAACTTTCAGGTTGATGTCGAAGACCAACGCCGCTCACCTGAAGCTCTAGCGCCGCTGAAAGTGATCTTGAAGCTCACGAGCGCCGCTGGGACTTCACCAGCGCCGATGGTGAACTCGGTTCAGATCTGGAATTTTCGAAAACCTATAAATACCCCCCTAAACCCTAAAATTCGATAATAACTCATTCCAGTCGACTTTGGGGCTGCTTCTAGGGTATTTTCATCAGATCTAAACCCTCGTAACACCACCATATCATCCAGAAGATCAGACTTCGATTCTCTACAACATTATCATCAATCTAATATCTATTTCACTGTCGGTACATTATGTCTTCATATATTATTGATTGTGATTGTTCTTTTACTATGAGTAGCTAGATATTTTATCATCTACTGAGATGAAGTGACATGATTATGTGACGGTTGTATTTATTATTGTGACTGCAGCTAGTGTTTTGTCGTGATCTTAATGTATTGATTTCTTATTACTAATTATTGTCTTGTTGATTATATGATTATGCTTTTAATGGTATTACTTGCATGATTATATGATTTCATGTTAATGGTATTACTTGCTGATTATATGATTATGCTTTTAATGGTATTACTTGCATGATTATATGATTTCTTTTAATGGTATTACTTGCTTGATTATATGATTATGCTTTTAATGGTATTGCTTGTTGATTATATGATTATGCTTTTAATGGTATTACTTGCATGATTATATGATTTCAATTGTTTGGTAAACGATTGCTTAATTCATGGTATGATAAAGTACAGGATAATATTAATAGGAATCAACGTATTAATAGTTTGGTAAACTAGTATACAAAATTACTGTTGTATTAATCTATGCAACCGAAACATGTTATGGATCTGATTCAAAGTAGATGATACTCTTAATTTTATTGTTTTAAATTAAAATCTTTTCGTTGTTTCTTCCGAAACAGCCTGCCCCAGTAATACCGGATTCCATTGTTTTTTTATTTATTAGTTAAAGCATCGTGACAACTCGGTCACAAAACCCCCAACCAATCTTAGTATTGCTTGATCTCACCTAGTTCTTAAACATAGTCCCTGCGAACCAACATGGTCTTACCTAATCAAACGAACGGATCATTGTCCGTGAGTGTGTGTTTAATTTGGTATTTCCTAGATTTTATAAATTTAAAACTTGACCGCTTTTCATTATACACAAACGACACATCACACTCCGATTGCTACATCTCAGGGGGAGCAAAGCCAGCATGATGCTGCCGGTACCTCTCAGGCTCCCACAACTCAAGACAAAGGGAAAGGTATCGTTGAAGATACTTCCCAATTACCGACTGGAGATGTAGATGTCGGTTTCCAGACTCATGCCTATGGCTCCGAAGTGATGATGAGCTCGTTGCCATCGATGCTATCAAAAACTTGGATGACATGGCTGAAGAAGATTCAGAAGGCTCAGAGGAGGGGGAATGGATACCTCACTCAGATTGGCAAGGAGTGATGGTATCACCTGAGCATAGGTTTTAATTTGAAGATGCACTTGCAGCAAACCCGGATCTCTTTGAGTTTGAAGGTCAGAAGGAACGTAAAATCAAGTCCTTTTATGAGCTTCCTGCTTAAGGTTTGAAGTTTACAGTCTATTACAAGAAGGGTACAGGAAGAGATGCTGAGCTTATTGGTAGTAGCTTCATGGATGAACTAAGCAGAGAGATTAGTGATACGTTTGCTTCTGATGATGAAGATGAATATTATCATGTCTTGCCGAATGTTTATCCTGGAGATCCAAATCATCCATACTTGCAATTGGATGTCACTCTTCCTCATAGGTATTTTGAGTTTGTCAAAGATCCTCGTGCATCACGTGTACAAGAACTCATCCTCAGTTGGACTTTCGATGAGGAGAAGAGGCTTTACATGATGACAAGACTTGATGGATGTCAGTACCTGGAGCCTAACTTTGAAGCTTTTAATTCAATGCCCAAGGCAGATTTCTTTGGTCTTACAGGGCTTAGTCTAATTGGTAATCACAAGCGTCTGAAGTTGTTTGAGAGCTGGATCAAGAATGACAATCATCTCATGCAGAGTGGAGAGTCAGACTCGAGAAAGTTCAAGTTCAAACCAACTCCGAGAAATAAGCGTGTCACTCAGGGACCGAATGGAGAAGAGATCATTGTTAGATTTAGGAACAAGATCAAGGATGTTCGTAAGGTTCCTCTGAAGAAATGGCCGCAAAACATGCTTAGTGACATGGATTATTGGAGAGTAGATGACTACAGTGCAACAACTATTGTTATGTCTACAAGAGCTACTAGGCACAAGGAATTGCTTAGAGTCTACGATCCACTTCAGCTTATTAATCTATCGAGAAAATACTTGAAGAGATTATATAGGCATCAGCTGACAAGTTCACAACTCCTTAGAGGCATAAAGGGTGTCTATGAAAGGATGGTGAAGTTTTGTCTAGTTGAGTATATCCATGCTGACAGTCGAAGATTCTTTGACGAAATACCTAGAAGGGTGCGAGCAGGGGCTCCGGCTGGAGACAATCAGAATGTGGTCCCTCCAGCAGTTGAAGAGCCAAATGCAGAAGCAGGGGCTCTGGCTGGGGAAAATCAAAATGTGGTCCCTCCAGCAGCAGATGAGCCAAGTGATTTCGCACCAGTACCCTAGACTGAAGTTCCCGATGACAGGGTGGTGGCCAACACTTAGGAAGACAAACGAAAACTTGAAGGCCACATCTAGATGCTGGTGTCAAGGGGGAGACTATTGGTGCATGTTTCTCGGTGACAAAAGCATTTTAGATGTGTTCTGTATTTTATATTCAAGTCTTGTAATTTATCTTGTAAATTACCGTTTGTCAATGAAATTACCTTGGCATATATTGTAATCATATTGGGGTCTTTATATATATGTTTATATGTTGCTTTATTATTTGTGTTTTGCAGGTACTTGACATGAATGTAACCAATACATGTAAAGGGTAAATAAGTTAATGTTGGTTCTGCGTTTACAGCAGTAAGAACATTAACTTAAGTACTTCTAAAGAAAATCTAGTCAATGTTGGTTCTGCGTTTACAGCAGTAGGAACATTGGCTGAGTTAATGTTGGTTCTGCGTTTAACAGCAGTAGGAACATTCACTCAAATATTCCTAAGTGTCATTTGAGAGTTATTGAGACAAGCAAAAGTTTGCTTGTTCAGAAGAACACTCAAATTGTTTGAGAGTTCTTGAGAAACAAGCAAAAGTTTGCTTGTTCACAAGAACACTCAAACAATATGCGTGTTCAGGGAAACACGCATATGGCCAAACCCTAATGGGCCTTGGGCTGACATGGAAACACGCAAACCCATAGGGTTTTGCGTGTTCCTGCCCTTATCTGTATATATGGGTGTGTGGTTTGTGTGTTCAGAGACAAGAGTGTAGAGAGAGAAACAAGCAAAATCTTGAGAGAGAAACTACTAGAGCTAAGAACACACAAATCTAGTAGATCTTGTGGTGTCACTCGTCTCACGCACGAACCGCAAAACACACACTCGTGGTTGGTTGGTTTAGGACTTAAGTTACCAAGTGGGTATTGTTTGTCCGGAAAGCCGCCTCACTATATTAACCAAATACGAGTGTTTATGTTCACGCATAGATATATATATATATATAGATATATATATATATATATATATATATATAATATATGATATATATATACTAGATAATATATATATTAACCATATATACGAGTGTTATATATATATATATATCTTACAAAAGGTGATATAGAAACTGTGGTTATCTCGAGGGATTCCGCACTTCGACATATCCTTAGTCAATCTCGTTTCGACGGTCCGACAAACGAGGGCGACCTGAACTTACAGATATCAAAAGCATAATCCATCGAGTAGACAATATCATCAACCGTGACAATCATACTTATGTGAAATCAAATAACATCATCAATCAAGACAAATCAAACATATGCGCAATAAATCAACGCCATCAATCAAGACAATCAACATACGCACAATAAAACAATCATCAATTAAGGAAACCATATAATTGCACAATCAAGCAGTGTGAACATACAACATTTGTACACTTTCTAGCTCGAATCTCTATTGAGTAGGGAACTACAGAACTCACCTGTGACGAGCAACAACAACCCCAAGAAGAAAGGAAGTAGAACTGACGTCCACGATAGCTGAAACCTATCATACACATATCACACAAATCCTAAAGCATCTCAAGAGGTAAGGTCCTATCAATATTGACCTAATATTACTATAAAAGCTTTATTATGTCCATTTTAAAAGGTTTTGATCCGACCGAGGTGGAATCATTACGTTTTGTTTCACAATGACTAGTCGGGACTTGACCGCTGTTGCTTAATCAAAAGTTTTTATTTGTTAAAACTATGTTTTGGACTCAGAGGCCTATACTATTAGAAAGTAGACTCAATTACGTTTCCGTGGCCACTTGAATCGTCAAAAACGGAGTTATGGTTCAAAAGTTACGGTCGTTTCAAAAATCGGGTTGTCGGCTGAACCGGGGAATATGCGGCGCATGCAAGAAATATGCGGCGCATATTTCATCATTTTTGAGGTCAGGACTTTCGTCAACTCAACATATGCGGAACATAAAACTTCTGTGCGGAGCATATCGTATGATTTCGGGCAAAAACCTCATTTTTGACACAAATTGACCCACCAAACGTCCAAATCAAGTTACCAACTTTAACACAACATATTTCAAGTATAAACAAGTGTAAAAATCAAATCTTAAACAAAACCCACTTCCTAAATCTCAAGATCTAATCCAAAACCCGTTTTCAACCAAAAACGCACACTTTTCACCCAAATGGACCACCAATCGTTTAGATCTATACCAAGGAAGTTTACTACAATGTTAAATGAACATTTTGAGATAGAATTTACTTACCAATTCGTCCAATGAAGTGGAATCCGATTTTTGAGCTAGTTAGAGGATGAACACTTGAAAATGGGAAGAATTTGTTGGATTCTTGAACATGATTACTATTATTATTATTACACAATTCCTTAGTAAATTTCTTGCCTAACTTTTGTTCTTGAACTAGATTTGAAGAGAGGAAAAGAGGAAGAAGCTTTATCTTCCATTTTGGAGAGAAAAGAAGAAGAGAGAAACTAGAGAGAGAGAAAGGTGATGCAAGAATGAGAAAGAAAGGGAGTGGTGGAGAGGTTTTGTTTCCCCTTTAGCACTCTCGCGACTAGTTCTGGTTTCTTCCGAGAAATTATTCGTTTAGTTAAGACTTTTAACCTGAGACTCGTTCAAATATTTCGTTGATACAATATTATTTATTTTTGAATTACGCTTCTAATGACTATTCACATGCCTACCTTTTCATTACGAAAGTTTATTTACTCCAATTTGACTAATTTCCGTTTTACGAGTTCGCTAGAGTTGACCGGTCAAAGAGGCGGGTGTTACAATCTGCTATATCATTATCATATGGCCAACAAGGAGTTAGCCTAGTGGTAAGATAAACACTTGATGACCTTAAGGTCTTTGGTTCGATCCCCGCTTGGCACAAAAAATAATTCCTTTAAGGTACCCGTTACCAATGAAGCCTAGGCCCACATCTGAAGTTTAAACACGCGGGTTCGATCCTTCGGGGTGCCCAGATCATGTGGGGATTAGGATGGAGGTATTGTACCGGCATCATATGGCTCATACGGGGTGAGTCGATGGGTATCCAACTGTGGTACCGGGGCTAGGGTTCCCTCCATTACCCTTTTTTTACTCACTTTCATACCAAAATCACCATTTTTCATATTTGACCTGGCTGACTTCAAACAAGCATAACTCGAGTTCTACTCAATCTTTTTACGTGATTCCAGTGGACAATTAAAGGAGACACATATATCCACATTTTATCTTTAGTGACCAACATGTGAGTTATCCCTTAAGAGTGACTTTTGCTCGTTTTAAAAACAAGTACAGTTGTTGTTCTTACTGACTGAAACAGATGTTGTTCTTACTGATAAAAACAGATTACATTACTGACTTCAATCAATCATAACTTGAGTTCTACACCATATTTTTACCTCATTCCAGTGGCCACTTAAAGAAGACACATAAACCTACATTTTCTTTTTAGAAATTAACAAGTGATTAATCTGTTTCAGGGGAATTCTACACGTTACAAAAACTGGTACAGAATCTGCCAAATTCTTTTCTTACCACCATTCACTAAAACTTTCATGCAACCCAACTAGAAACCCACAATTTGATTAAATTTTAAGAACCCTAACTTGTATTAAAGCAATTAACTCATTTTAAAGAAAACCCCCAATTTCCCAAATTCAAGAACCCTAATTCTTAAAGAAAAGGGTAAGAATTAAGGTTAGAAATTACAAATTCTTCTTCCTTTTTCCTTGCTAAATTCGGCCCCCACCCACACAATCCTACTCTCAATCTTCTAATTTCCCTTGCTTGCAACTTGATGATAATTATTATTATTATCCTTTGAAAGATTTCAATGAATTTAGATGGAGTTTATGAAGCACTAAATTGAAGAATGAAATGAAGAAAAAAAGAATAATAAAAAGGGTTGGTGGTGGTGGAATTATGAATCAACAAAGATGGAAGTGTCTGGCAACTTCCCCTAAGTGCCACGTTTTCTTTCAATTAAAATGGGTAAAATTCCAACTAAATTAATCACATATTCAAAAATAAAATACTATGAAATAATTTTAAAGGCAAAACTATAATAAAGGTTAATTTTCATTGGACTAAAAATTTAGGATGTTACAGTTTTCAAAATCATACTCGTATGGTACCTAAGAATGACGACCGTCTTTGGCTGTTACGTCCATCAACTGAGGACTATTTTTGTTATTTTTTCTTATTCAGAGGACCAACAGTGTAATTAACTTTATAAAATATACATATACATATATGTAGGTCCCAACTCAATAGATGGTACTACCTGAAGACACCTCTATGTCGATGGTGATGTTACTTTGCAATATAAACACTGAACTGGAAACGACCAGTTACAGTGAGTGTATACCAAGTTCTTGGATAGATTACTTATTACGGTGACAAGGTGTAATAAGTAAATACAATGCAATAAATAAATACTTGTAAAGTAAATCTGGTGAGATCGATATGTAATTTTTCAAGTGTAATTTATTTATTATCTTTAAATAAATTACAAAGGTTGTTGCGGAACCAAGATAATACAAAGATGTAAATATCCTAACAACCTATGAAATACAATGATCTAATACTTGGAAATTATCTTCAACAATCGAAACACTTAAAGTTGTGAAATGTTCCTTTTTGCGATTGAGAGAATATTGCACAAGTTCACTAAGAAATGCAAATGTCTGAATATGCAAAGTTATGTCTTCGTTGTGCAAAGACCTCTATTTATAGATAAAGTTGTCATTGGGATTCCAACTTTATCGTACAAATATGGTTGAGAGCATTTAAGGAAGCAATATGACTTCCAATTAAATGTTGTATAAAGTATGACATAAAGTCACTTTATTCAACCTGCTTTATGTACTTTTGTACTTTAAACATAGACAATTGTTATTGTCCGGTTAAAGGCACATAAAGCATAAAGGTCTTCCTCGTAATCAGTGTAAAGCTTTGTAAAGGCTTTAAACTGATGTTCTCCAGTTTCTATCTGAATAGAATGTCAACTAGGCTTCGCTGCCATTGTCATTCTTTATCTTCCATTTGTTGTCTTCGACTTCAATTGGAATGTCTTCATATCTGGTCAGATCTCAACTGGAGGAAGTCTTCAGTTGCGTTAACTGTACGTTGCAACTGGACTTCAATATATTTCTGGACAATTTCTTCAGGTCTCCAGATGCAACTGGAGACTGGCCAGTTTATCAGTAAACTGGTCCTAACAAATTCCCCCTAATTGTCCTAAAATATTGCCAAGTCTTTTCTAGTTCTTGTATCTATACAAGTATGAACTGGAAAGACTTGTTTGACTAAATCTACTTAAATTTTCCAAGGCATTTTTATAGATCATTAAATGCCTTGGGTATTTCTTTTAAGTTTGCTAGATTTAATCTGTTATCTACCTTGTGGTTACAAACTGGTAACTTCATTTATACAAGGAAATGAAATTTATACAAGTTACAAGAATGTAAATAAAATTACAAGATGATAACTGAAGGAGAACTTATGCAGATTGCCCTTCGCCAGTTTTCCTTCTGTAGGCAACTGAAGAGATGCGTTGGTTGTCTTCAGGATCAAAGTTCAGTTTTTCTTCAACACTTTCCTTGAACTTGATCAGACTTTGAAGCACATGAATCCAACCTCTTTCCAACTTGTTCTTCTGCTGCCTAGTTTCCAATACATTCAGCATCTCCACATGCTCAGAATGACCATACCTATGAACATCTGGATCTTCAGTATAGCAGAAAGATCCATTGGAATACTTAACACCAACATAGAAACATTTTGTTCCTGGCTTGATCGAGATCTTTACATCAATGATCTTGCCAGGGTGATATCTCCGCTGTAGCACTTCACTTAGATATGCCCTTGCCTCAGATTCATTTGCCAGTTTGATCTGGCCAGTGCTTAGTTTCTGCACTGCAGCTCGGATATCTTCAGTTGTTGGCTCATTTGGTTGCACCCAAGTCCTTAGGTCTGCATCTCTTGGCAGTGGCTTTAGCTTTCCTCTGGACTTAGGTGGGTTAAGTACTCTTTTAACAACTTTCTGGACATTCTGAATTCTTCTTTCAATTCCAGATGCCCTCAACTCTCTAGCCTTCTCCACTGACACATTTATTGATTTGGCATCAAGATTAACTTCATCATCTGGATAGTCTCTTTCCAGTTGAATGTCAACCATTTCACTGACCATTCCAACTATTCTTGGGTCATTCTTTATGCCCTTGTATTGTTCCAGTGTGATGCCCAACAGATTGGCATCATTTATGTCCAGCAAACCCAAACCTTGCTGTTGAACCCTTGAAGCTAGCAGATTGGCTTTTCTTTGTTTCTTTCTTTCTTTGATTGCATTGCCAACAGCTGCCAGTTTCCTGCTTTCGGATTCAGACACTGGAGGAAGTTGATCAGGATTACCAGTTTCAAGCACACTGGCATCAGTACCAGTTGCTTTTGCTTGTGTATCAGTGGCCAGCTCAATACCCTTTCCCTTGTTTACATTCCCCCTATCAACTACATCTTCAAATTGTTCAATAACTTGCCTACTAGCATCAGTACTAGTTGCTTTTGCTTGTGTATCAGTGGCCAGCTCAATACCCTTTCCCTTGTTTACATTCCCCCTATCAACCACATCTTCAAATTGTTCAATAACTTGCCCACTAGCATCAGTACCAGTTGCTTTTGCTTGTGTATCAGTGGCCAGCTCAATACCCTTTCCCTTGTTTACATTCCCCCTATCAACCACATCTTCAAATTGTTCAATAACTTGCCCACTAGCATCAGTACCAGTTGCTTTTGCTTGTGTATCAGTGGCCAGCTCAATACCCTTTCCCTTGTTTACATTCCCCCTATCAACTACATCTTCAAATTGTTCAATAACTTGCCTACTAGCATCAGTACTAGTGGCTTCAACAATTGCCTTATCACCTGGAGTTTCAACAATTGAACTTGGTGCATGGACTGATCTTTCCCCCTTGGCAGCATCTAGTCCTTTACGAATAACATCAAAGTCAAACTGGCTAGATGGCAAGCGACCTAGAGGCTGCCACGATTGTAAGTCCTTGCACTCCTTGAACACTCCACAAACCATGCGAACTGTCCTCCACAAATGATTCACTTCTTTAGACTGAGTCAGAACATTGGCAGATGTTTCATCCTGACTAGTCTTGATGGCATTCAAAAGTGTAAGATCATCTGTAGAAAGCCCAGTTGCAACCAATTCTCTTTCCTTTACAATTTCCTTCTCCTTTTCTTTCCCAACTTCAGTTGTCAGTTTGTCTAAAGCTGTTGAATGTTCAGACACTTTGGCAGCCAGATTATCGAGACTACCCTTCAACAAGTCAACCTGTGAAGTGATTGGAGTCAGGTCAACTGGTGAAGGGGTAATCTTGGTGATCTCAGACATCACCCTTTGAATCAATACTTCTTCCCTCTCTGCCAAGGTATCCTTAATGATCTGACCAACTGAAGTTGCCAACTGCTGCCCAAGCTCAGTCACATTAAGAGCAGGTCGATCAACTAATTCCTTGACTTGACTTTCAATCTCCTTGAGTTCATTTTCAGATGATCTGATAGTTGTGCCGAGTAAACTAGAGATTGATGAGGTGACTTTTGTTTGAGTTAGGTCAAAGGCTTCTTTTAAAGAAGTGGTCAGATTGTTTCAGCCAGTGACCAACTCATTGAGCTTATGAAATACCAAGTCTTCATTCTTTGCAAACCTATTAATCCCCAGGTCCACCACTTTTTGATTGGTCAGACTGTCTTTGTTGTACCTGGAGATTGACTTGGCATTTTTCTCAATTGTCTTATGAACATCCTTCACCCGTTTGATCAGGTCTTGGATGTCGGTTGAGAAAGAGACAAATTGAGTGTCCAGTGACGGAGGGGGAAGTCTCACTGGACCAGCAGCAGGGACCACTGGAGCAACTGGAGGAGGCATATGAAGAGAAGCCTCACCAGGTAACTGAGCAGTAGTCAATGAAGTAGAAACAGGGGGTGTTAAGGAAGAGGAGGTAGGAAAAACAAGTGGCTGAATGTACTGAGTATTCTCAGGTACATTAGCCGGTGGCGGTGGTGGCATGTGTCTATTTCTAGGCACAAGGAGTGAAGATATGAGGGATGGTTGTCTAGGTCATGGACTTTGAGTGAGCATTTGTGTGGAGGAAACTGAAACTATTTGTTCTGGGGCGAATCAAGAAATGAAGGGAGTTGATCTTGTACAGAAGCATCAACTATCTCTTGATTAGAAGCTATTCCTTCAGAGTCCGAAGACTCTAGCTGGAACTCATCAACATTCATGCCCAGATTCATGAATGATAGAGATGGCTGATCAGGTTGATCAGTCTCCTGATGACCTTCTCCAGTTTCCTGGAAGGTTTCATCAGTTGGTGGTGCAGTTGCCGTAGAAACTTCACCAGGGATAGAGGTCACAGGGGTTGCCTCAGTTATAACTGCTCTATCCACAGTCATAACATCACTGGCCGTAGAGTTTGGAGCTTCAGTCTCCAGTTGTGACTGACCGAAGACATCGTCAGCTCGTGCAATAAAAGAAGTGTCAGAAATTTGGTCAGACTCAAATTGTGCAGACACGGACACTACTCTGGGTTGGGGTAGCCCAGTATTATCTTCACCACTCTCTCCTACAAAAATTTCGAGAGTGGTTGCTTGCGGTTAACCCATTTGACTATCTCCAGCAACCTGTTGGGAGGAAGCTAGAGGCTGCCATGATTGTAAGTCCTTGCACTCCTTGAACACTCCACAAACCATGCGAACTGTCCTCCACAAATGATTCACTTCTTTAGACTGAGTCAGAACATTGGCAGATGTTTCATCCTGACTAGTCTTGATGGCATTCAAAAGTGTAAGATCATCTGTAGAAAGCCCAGTTGCAACCAATTCTCTTTCCTTTACAATTTCCTTCTCCTTTTCTTTCCCAACTTCAGTTGTCAGTTTGTCTAAAGCTGTTGAATGTTCAGACACTTTGGCAGCCAGATTATCGAGACTACCCTTCAACAAGTCAACCTGTGAAGTGATTGGAGTCAGGTCAACTGGTGAAGGGGTAATCTTGGTGATCTCAGACATCACCCTTTGAATCAATACTTCTTCCCTCTCTGCCAAGGTATCCTTAATGATCTGACCAACTGAAGTTGCCAACTGCTGCCCAAGCTCAGTCACATTAAGAGCAGGTCGATCAACTAATTCCTTGACTTGACTTTCAATCTCCTTGAGTTCATTTTCAGATGATCTGATAGTTGTGCCGAGTAAACTAGAGATTGATGAGGTGACTTTTGTTTGAGTTAGGTCAAAGGCTTCTTTTAAAGAAGTGGTCAGATTGTTTCAGCCAGTGACCAACTCATTGAGCTTATGAAATACCAAGTCTTCATTCTTTGCAAACCTATTAATCCCCAGGTCCACCACTTTTTGATTGGTCAGACTGTCTTTGTTGTACCTGGAGATTGACTTGGCATTTTTCTCAATTGTCTTATGAACATCCTTCTCCAGTTTCCTGGAAGGTTTCATCAGTTGGTGGTGCAGTTGCCGTAGAAACTTCACCAGGGATAGAGGTCACAGGGGTTGCCTCAGTTATAACTGCTCTATCCACAGTCATAACATCACTGGCCGTAGAGTTTGGAGCTTCAGTCTCCAGTTGTGACTGACCGAAGACATCGTCAGCTCGTGCAATAAAAGAAGTGTCAGAAATTTGGTCAGACTCAAATTGTGCAGACACGGACTCTACTCTGGGTTGGGGTAGCCCAGTATTATCTTCACCACTCTCTCCTACAAAAATTTCGAGAGTGGTTGCTTGCGGTTCTCCCATTTGACTATCTCCAGCAACCTGTTGGGAGGAGTGAGCATTTGTGTGGAGGAAACTGAAACTATTTGTTCTGGGGCGAATCAAGAAATGAAGGGAGTTGATCTTGTACAGAAGCATCAACTATCTCTTGATCAGAAGCTATTCCTTCAGAGTCCGAAGACTCTAGCTGGAACTCATCAACATTCATGCCCAGATTCATGAATGATAGAGATGGCTGATCAGGTTGATCAGTCTCCTGATGACCTTCTCCAGTTTCCTGGAAGGTTTCATCAGTTGGTGGTGCAGTTGCCGTAGAAACTTCACCAGGGATAGAGGTCACAGGGGTTGCCTCAGTTATAACTGCTCTATCCACAGTCATAACATCACTGGCCGTAGAGTTTGGAGCTTCAGTCTCCAGTTGTGACTGACCGAAGACATCGTCAGCTCGTGCAATAAAAGAAGTGTCAGAAATTTGGTCAGACTCAAATTGTGCAGACACGGACACTACTCTGGGTTGGGGTAGCCCAGTATTATCTTCACCACTCTCTCCTACAAAAATTTCGAGAGTGGTTGCTTGCGGTTAACCCATTTGACTATCTCCAGCAACCTGTTGGGAGGAAGCTAGAGGGCTGGTTGGGTTTCTACTGTCAGTGGCAAGTTCTGACTGTCTCCTAAGACGACGTGATCTGGTTGCCTTTGGAACACCCTGGAGACCTGTTGGGAGGAAGCTGGAGGGCTGGTTGGGTTTCTACTGTCAGTGGCAAGTTCTGACTGTCTCCTAAGACGACGTGATCTGGTTGCCTTTGGAACACCCTGGAGACCTGTTGGGAGGAAGCTGGAGGGTTGGTTGGGTTTCTACTGTCAGTGGCAAGTTCTGACTGTCTCCTAAGACGACGTGATCTGGTTGCCTTTGGAACACCCTGGAGACCTGTTGGGAGGTCTCCAGTGACAGTGGAGGGAACTGACAAGCTGGAGCTGGAAGGGTTAGACAGTTGTTCAGGTCCAACAACCGTCACTAATCCAGCAGACGAACTAGTGGGTCCCTCATTATTTTGAGGCCCGCTCAGTTGCCTTTCTGACTCACCTTGGACTGGTGCATCAGTTTTAGCGAATGCCAGCCGCATTCTTTCAGGAATATCAACCTCCCCAGTTGTTGATGCTAGGGAGTCAAGATTCCTTAACATTTCTGGGGCAGTATACAAAGATTGAGTGTTATGATATTCAACACTCCCCAGAATTTCAAGGAAACAGAGGGATAAATACCTGGAGAAGGGGATGCACAGTCCCCTGGTGCCCTTCAGCTTTTGAACAAGGCCACTGAACAGGATATCGGCAAAATCCACTCTGAGTCCATACCACAAGCAGTAGGCCATTTCTGCTTGTGTGGAGTTTATCTGGTCTAATCCACCAGAACTCCCACCCATGCTCTCCACCAGATGGATGAAGAAATACTTCCAAGATGGAGAGAGACCTTTCATGGTCATGGGTCCTTTTGTCTTCAACACCCCATTTTCCAAGCAATCCTTGTGTCCCATATCAAGGAGAACTTGTCTAAAATTTTGAGTGGGGGAGATGACAACCGGAGATTCTCCTTGTCTCCAGTAGTTGAGGTGTAAAGCATTCCTCAACGTTTCTGCCGTTATTGTACACGCGACTGTTCCATTTTTAAGAGTGAAGGAGATGGATGAACAGTCGTCTGAGAGTTGTGCAGTGTACCAAAACTCACACAAGTAATCATGATATAACTTGCGTGGGTAAGAAAGAAAGACTCGCCGATTGGAGAATCACGAAGAAAGCGTTGGATTCGTCCAATGAGAGTATCGGCAGTCTGAACCCCTTGCAAACTAGCCATCGGATTATTTGGGTTTAATTTGATGAGCGTAGTATTGCCAGGAGCACCAGGTGCCTGTCTGACACCTGATGGGGGAACATATGGGATAGTAAGGAGATTTATATCTCTTGATCTGGATGATTTAGGTGCCATTGAAAGTGAAATTGAGAATTTTGGAATTAGGGTTCTTGATTTATTGAGCAGAGAGAGAAAAGAAGCAATTTTGATGATTGGGAAGTAAATGAAGGAATGTGAAAGGAAGTAAATGGTAACCGGAGTAAATGTGGGGGTATTTATAAGGGTACAAAATCCCAATATAAATAAGAAAGAAAGACTCGCCGATTGGAGAATCACGAAGAAAGCGTTGGATTCGTCCAATGAGAGTATCGGCAGTCTGAACCCCTTGCAAACTAGCCATCGGATTATTTGGGTTTAATTTGATGAGCGTAGTATTGCCAGGAGCACCAGGTGCCTGTCTGACACCTGGTGGGGGAACATATGGGATAGTAAGGAGATTTATATCTCTTGATCTGGATGATTTAGGTGCCATTGAAAGTGAAATTGAGAATTTTGGAATTAGGGTTCTTGATTTATTGAGCAGAGAGAGAAAAGAAGCAATTTTGATGATTGGGAAGTAAATGAAGGAATGTGAAAGGAAGTAAATGGTAACCGGAGTAAATGTGGGGGTATTTATAAGGGTACAAAATCCCAATATAAATAATAAAATATTATTTTAATCCCCAAATTTTCTAAAACAAAAGATATTTTGATTTATGAAAAATTTGAATTTCAAAAATATTTAATACCATCATGTCAGCATTAAATGCTACGACGGCTGGTATTTCCACACGCCCACTACCATTTTACAATCCCCATAAACAGTTCATCTTTTTACAAAAAAAAGTCTTTCACACGTCATACGACGGTTGCAAGTGGGAAAATACACTTGAGTACCATCACATGTCACAAAAATTGACCAAGTATTTTTCCAACGTTATGAAATCTGATTGACCACCAATTTTAAGACAAGACTGAACATGTACACTGGAGGATTAATCCAGTACCAGTTTCCAACTGGAGAGTTCTCCAGTTGCCATTTTCAAACAAAAAGAATTTTAGTAAGAAAATTATTTTGAGTCTTTTCCCCCTAAAATGATGATCCAGAAATCGATTAGTGCCAGGATAGTATCACAAAGGCGTTCGATAGCCTGGCGAGCAACGATTATCTGTACATCCTCAACTGGAGAACTTCATCAGTGTCACTGACGCGTTCATAACAAAATCTCCAGGTTTAAGGATTTAACATTCCCAATTCGCTGATAAGATGTTTAAAGGTTTTCTCATCAAGAGGTTTTGTAAAAACATCAGCGAGCTGTTTGTCAGTGGGGATGAAATGAATTTCAATGTCTCCTTTCATAACATGATCTCGAATAAAATGATACCTGATGTCAATATGCTTTGTCTTTGAGTGCATCACTGGGTTGTGAGATATAGAAATTGCACTGGTGTTGTCACAAAAGATTGGGGTACTTGTATACTTCTGACCATAATCTAGTAACTGGTTCTTGATCCAGAGAATCTGGGCACAACAACTGGCCGCAGAAATGTACTATGCCTCAGCAGTGGACATAGAGACTGACGTCTGCTTCTTGCTGGTCCAACTCACCAGTTTTCCTCCAAGGAAATGACAACCTGCATGATCTGAATCTGAATAACCCATTAGATCTAACCCAGAGCCTTTGGGATACCAAAGACCAAGGCTAGGACACCCTTTCAGGTATCTGAAGATGCGCTTAACAACATGCAAATGTGATTCTTTTGGGTTAGCCTGAAATCTGGCACATAGACATGTTGCAAACATTATATCTGGTCGACTGGCAGTTAAATACATCAGTGAACCAACCATTCCACGATATTCAGTGGTGTTCACTGGTTTGCCAGTTGGGTCAGAGTCCAAATTTAAAGGTGCTGCAATAGGTGTGTTTTTCGATCGGATTGAATCATATTTGTATTTTCTTAACAAATCTCTGACATATTTTTCTTGGTTTATAAAATTTCCATTTTCAGTTTGCTTAATCTGAAGACCCAAGAAAAATGTTAATTCACCCATTAAACTCATTTCATACTCAGGTGACATGATTTTAGAAAACTTTTTACACATTGCATCATCAGTTGAACCAAATATAATATCATCGACATAAATTTATACCAGTAAGATATTACCTTTTTCTTTCAAGATAAATAAGGTATTATCTATTGCACCTATTTGAAAGCCATTTTTGAGAAGATGTTTAGTTAAAGTATCATACCAGGCTCTCGGGGCTTGTCTTAGACCATACAAAGCTTTGTTCAGTCTATATACCCAGTGAAGATGCTTCTCATTAATGAAGCCTGGAGTCTGTTTAACATACACTACTTCTTCCAGTGTTCCATTCAGGAACGCACTTTTGACATCCATCTGGAAGACTTTAAACTACAGATGGGCTGCATAAGCCAAGAAAATTCTTATGGCTTCAAGTCTTGCAACTGGAGCAAAAGTCTCATCAAAATCAACGCCCTCTGCTTGACAATAACCCTGGGCAACTAATCTGGCCTTGTTTCTCACAACATTGCCATCTTCATCCATCTTGTTTCGGTAGACCCAACTTGTACCAATGGGTTCTTTCTTCAACCCTGGTGGACAAGGAACAAGTTCCCATACATTGTTCCTTTCGAACTGGATAAGCTCTTCTTGCATAGCTTCTACCCAGCTTGGATCTGCCATAGCCTCGTCAATCTTCTTCGGTTCAATTAGTGATAAGAAGTTGACGTTTAAGCATTGCTCACTTGTGGCTCTTCTAGTCTGAACCCCACTATTTGGATCTCCAACAATCTGATCAATTGGATGTGCTCGAGTCTATTTAGTGTATTGACTAGGCTGGTGAACTACAATATCAGTGCAAGTCACCTGGTGATCCTCTTCAGGTGTTACAACTTGAGGATGATCAGCCCAAACTACTTCTATATCCTCATCAGAGTCAATGAGTTCACGATTTGCATCATGAAATTCTTCAGTTGAAGGCATTTCTTGAAGAACTGGGGAAGTTGGAGTTTGAACTGGTGCTGATATTGGAGTGACACGTACATCTGATCCAATCACCAGTTTTTGTGGTAAGTTGAAACGGATGGAGGGATAAAATGATGTATCACTGGTGGTTTTCTTCTTTTGAGCTGGTTCCAGTTGAGTGTAACTGGAAACATTATCTGGTGAAACAACTGACTGATGAACTTGGTCAGTTTCACCAAAATTTATTGGAACGACTGGAGAGATATCAAGGTTAGGTCTCTTATTGATTGCATCATTTGATTCGTCGAATGTGACATGAATTGTCTCATGAACCTTTTGGAGTCTATAATTATAAACTCTAAAAGCCTTTCGAATATCTGAATAGCTTAAAAATACACCTTCATCAGCTTTTGTATCAAACTTTCCAAGCTGACTGGAATCATTTAAAATATAAACTGGGCAACCAAATACGTGGAAATATCCAATATTTGGTTTTCGATTCCTGAGTACTTCATAGGCGGTCTTCTTGTGTCTCTTGATATAGACTGACCGGTTTTGGGTGTGACAAGCTGTTGCCACTGCTTCTGCCCAAAAACTGGTGGGAAGACCTGATTCAGATAGCATACTTCTGGCCGCTTCTATCAGTGTGCGATTCTTTCTTTCCACAACTCCATTTTGCTCTGGAGAATGTGCTGATGAGAATTTTTGAGAGATGCCAGTGTCATTACAAAATCTTTCAAGTACTTTATTTTGAAATTCAGTACCATTATCACTTCGTAACTAACAAACTTTTCAAGTGTACTTGAGTTCAATTCTTTTGATGAGAGAGATGATTTCAGCAGGTGCATCACTTTTGGATCTGAGAAATACCACCCAGCAATATCTGGAGAATTCGTCAACCACAACTAGAGTGTACTTCTTTCCAACTCTAGTTTGAACATTCACTGGACCAAAGAGATCCATATGAAGCATGTGAAGAGGTTCAGTGATGCTAAAGTTTTGCCTAGTCTTGAAACTGGCCCTTTTCTGCTTGCCCATCTCACACCCTGGACATGGCTTTTCTTTATTAAAAGAAATCTGAGGTATCCCATCCACCAATTATTTTCGAGACAATTTGTTAATATTTTTGAAATTAAGATGGGATAATCTTTTATGCCACAGCAAGTTGGTGTCCTCATCAGCCTTGGTATAGAAGCACTGCTCTTTTGGAGCTGGTTCCATATCCATGATGTACACATTTCCCTTCCTTGGTGCAACCATTACCACTTTCCAATCCTTGTTAAATATGGTGCCTTGAGGAATATCGAACAAAACTCTGTAGCCATCATCACAAAGTTGGCTTACACTGATCAGGTTATATTTCAAACCATACACAAATGCAACTCTTTTGAATTCGACCTGTCCGTTATTGAGCACACCATAACCTTCAATCTTTCCATTTTGATCATTACCAAATATCACTGCCAGTCCATCTTGGACAATGAACTCTTCCAGCAGGGGCTTACATCCGGTCATAGTCCGGCCAGCTGCGCTGTCCAGATACCAGGTGTTCTTTTTTCGATCGCCCTGCACACCCACAAAAAATCATCAGTTATTTTTGTGAACCCATCTTTTCTTGATGGGTTCACTGGACTTCACTTCAGAAGTCTCAGTTGATTGTTGTGGTGTTGAACTGGATGTTGCATCTGGAGCGGTTTCAATAGCTCCAGGTGCAGGAGTAAAAACGATTGGTACTTGATATTTGCTCCCCTTTTTCTTTTCATTTTTAGCTCCAGATTGAGCAATTTTTTGTTTTTGTTTCAAAGGGGTTTTGATATTTTGTGTTTAAACTGGAGGAGATGAGGCTCCTTCCAGATTTTTAATTCTGGCAGTGCAACTCTGAACCTGCCTGGACAAAAGTTGGAGTTGACTTTCCAGTCTTGACAAAATATCATTTTTAGTAGGCTGCTGAACCTTGGACCTAGGTGCAGCTGGACTTTTAGTCTTAAGATTCTTGGGCTCCTTGGACTTTTGAGGTAAAGGCTTATCACCAGCAGCCTTTTTAACTGGAGCTCTAGCCTGATTAGCTCCAGGTTTAACCTCAGAGGGGGTGGTCTCAATGGGTTCAGTTTTGATATCTGTAGGCTGGTCATATGGGGTGACTGGCCTAAGAGCTGGAGGCATAATGTGGATATCTGGAATGATACTGGCCATGTGCACATCTCCAGATTTATAAGCATTTTTCTGTGCATCAATGGTGTAAGTCCCAAACTCGATAGATGGTTTAACCCAAAGTGTAAAATACAACAAGTCTAATAAGCACTAGATTGGACTAGTATTACTTGAATATAAATGCAAATATATAAACAAAGTAATACAAGACTTAAAGTAAAGGTGTAACACAATGTAATTTTTCAAGTGTATTTTATTTATGATGTTAAATAAAATACAAGGTTGTGCGGAATCAAGAAAATACAAATATGTAAGTATCCTAACAACCTATGAATTACAAATGATCTATATTTGCCAAATAAACTCTTTGGATCGAGATACTTAAAGTTGTGAAGTATCCCTGTTACGATCGAGAGTATTTAGACAAATTCACCTTTAATTGCTAAAAGTAATTTTAACAAAGAAATGACTTTGTATTTATAGGCAAACAAATTCACCAGTGAATTTGTGTCGTACAAATATGGTTGCATGCATTTAATGAACCGAAAGGGTCATTAAATGCATTGGTTAAAGTACAAGGATAAAGTCACATCAATATGACTTTATTCTTTTAACCAACCACCTTTACACACGTATGTACTTTAGTAAAGAACAAGTGGAATGTTCTTTGGAAAGTGTGTAAAGGCAAAAAGTCAATTCCTCGTAATCAGTATTCAGACTTGTAAGGTCTAGAACACTGACAAAGCTCCAGTCGTAGATCTGGTAAGACTTCCAGTGGACTCCGCCATTTGTCAGTCTTCTTTATTCTAACTTCAGTCTTTGACTTCAGTGAGAATGTCTTCAGTAGAATAGATCTGGACTGGGGTGAAGTCCAGTGAGCTAATCTGGAGGATTCCAGATTTTCCTATACAAGTATTTTGCTCACTGGTCTTCCATTATTTCTGAACAAATCTTCAGTGTCGCTCCAGTCGTCAAGTCTGGAGCGAGTCCAGTAAATCTGGACCTAACAAATTCCCCCTATTTGTTTAGAAATAATGCAAGGTTTTTCAAGCTTCTATCTATACAATTTTGTATGCTTGAAAAACACTTGTTTTGAGTTAGTCTAAAAATTTATGTTACTGGGAAACACTTTATAGATCATCAGTGTTCTAGTTTCATCTTTTAATTCTAACTTAGACTAAATCTGATCATTTACTTTGTGAAACAAAATATGCAACTATATTTACAGCCATCAACAGAAAATAAGTCACAATTTTGTGAAAATAAATACAAGTACAAGTAAATGATACAAGAGTCAGGCCCTTCTCTTTGACGTCTATCCTGAAGCATCTTCAGTAGCCTTTCTCTTTGGAGATGGAGGGGATGGTATAGACTTTGGTGGTTTCATGCCTATTGCAACTTCCATCTGTTGCTTTCTCTTCCATACCTTCTCAATCCTCTTCAAAAATGTTTTAACATCAGTCGACAAATCAGTCTTCCCCCTGAACGTTAAGGCTATCTCCTTCAGTTCAGTCCATCCAAAAGCTTGGACTGAAGCACTCTTCCGTTCATCAGTAAAGTTACAATCTCTGGTCAACTTTATTTCAAACCTGCTCATGCCTTCATGATTTTCAGCAAGCTTAATCTCTGCACCAATGATCCTTCTGGCATCAACCCTGAAATTCAACATTTCTTCATACTTGGCTTTCTACTTTGCCATCTGGATCATGTATTCAGTTTCCTTAGATACTTTCTGCTGTTCAATGGCAGACTGGAGTTCTTCACGATTGATTCTTTGTGAAGTATCCAAAGGAATGAATGTGCTTAGATCAGCATCTCTGATTTCCTTTATCTGTTTGGCAGTGAGTTTTGGTAAGCCCTTTATCTTCTTTCTGTACTCTATCTCCAGAGCACCAGCATTCTTTCTAATCTTCTTCTGGAGGTTCACCAGTTCCTCCGTTCTCTGTCTGACCAGTTCAACTACACTGACACCATACGTTACATTACAGCATCATAAGTTTGTTCTTCTTCAGAGTACCTGGAGCGAATGTAGACGTCATCCAATGCATCCAGACATTGATGAACTCTGGGGTCTTCCTTCATTCTTTTATAAACATCAATATGTATGCCCAACCTACCAGCATTGTAAGAATCAAGAGTCCTCATGTTTGCCATATCCCTTTTGTGGGCCAGCAGTTCATCCTTTTGTTTTTTCTTAAAAATTTCTATCATAATGCATTCTTGTTCCAGTCTCTTAGAGGTGTCTTCATCAGTAGTTGGTAATTCTGATGATCTCCCAGCAGTTTCACTTTCTTCTCCAGATACCATATGTTCCTTTCCTTTTACAGACTTCAGAGTTGTTGTGATATCTGGGAAAGATTCAAACTGGGGCTCACTGGCATCAATACCAGTAGCCTCTTCAACCTGCACAATGGCTTCAGTGCCAAGTGCTTTCTGCGCTTTTTGTGCACTGGCATCAGTACCAGTAGCCTCTTCAACCTGCACAATAGCTTCAGTGCCAAGTGCTTTCTGCGCTTCTTGTGCACTGGCATCAGTACCAGTCACTTGCTCTTGTTGCACAATGCCTTCAGTGCCAAAGGCCTTTTCAATAGCACTAACAACCACTTCTTTCTTTTTCATTATCAACCCTTCTGGAACATACTCAGTGGCAGCAGACTTTTCAACAACCTGTACTTCATACTTTTCCCCCTTAGATAGTCCACCAGTTTGAGACTTGTGGGCACTCCATAACTGTTCAAGCATGTATCTGTCTGTAGCACCAAATGTTCTTCCTGCCACTTGAGTTGTGATGTTCACAGTCTTCCTTAGCTGAGTCACTTCCTTCTTGATAAATTCAATTTCTGAAGACAAGTGCTTTGGCATTTCATTTTCAATCATTTTTACCACTTGTGGCAACAACCCATCTTGAATGGTTCGAAGACCAGACCCAGAAATTTCTTCAGTAATTTCCTTCAACATGCCATGTCTGAACTTCTTAGCACACTCATCACTGATGGTGCTAACAACAGCATTCTGATCAAGTGTTGGCCTGCTTTCCAAATTACTAACCCTGGTAATCAACTTCTGAACCTCATCTGTCAGACCTGCCAGTAGTTGAACAAGTTCAGCTTTCACTGCAGTCTGAACAGAATTTACCAATTTTGCCTCTAAGCCCTGGACTGCCACTTTGATATTTTCATTGTTTTGATTTGTGGCCAGTACCAGTTCATTCAGTTTCTCAAACATCAGCTTCTCATTCCCAGCAAAAATATTCATTTTAGATGCAAGGTTATTTGATTATAAAGATTTAAAATCAGAAACAACCTGGGAAGAAGACTAGAGTGATCTCTCCAGGTCCGCCACATTACTTAAAAGGCCTTGGACCTCGGCTGAAGAAGAAGTGGAGAGACCACTTGGAGGTGCCAATCCAGAAGCCAACCTGGTCACCAAAGGTACTTGTGCCTGGACCCCTTCAGTGAATGCTTCAGATGTTACAACAGTTGAGTCCAGCACATGAGTTTCAGGAAAGTTAAGTGGAGTTTCAAGTGGTGGTGGTTGATTTTGCGAAATTTTGTAACATCCCGAACGTCTTATGTTTGACTATTTGACTTTCCGTTAATTAACGTTAGGTCCGTTATGTTTATGTGCCCTATAAGGGATTATGTGATTAAATGCTTATGTGTTTAATATGAAATGAAGTAAAATGAATTAAATGAAAGTAATTTAAAGTAAAGTATGAAAGTTAAGTGCTTGTTAGATCGTTAAGTCTCCCGGTAAGTTAATTAAGCTACGAAAGTAAAGTTTAGGAAGTCGATGGGCCTATGGGCACTAAAGGAAACTTATGGTCAGGAGCTTAAGGTCTAGTAAGACTCCAATAGCTGCTAATTTTCATGATTAAGCCCTAGGAACAGATCCCCTCCCTCTCAAAACAAGTTTCTTCCAAGAATCAATCGTTTTGTGTCGTTTCGATCAAGTTTGATTAAGATTTCGAATCCTCAAAGTCATCTACAGGTAATATGGCTAATCTTACTCTTAAATCTGATCATGTATGTCTTAGAAGTGATTTCGATCCAGGCCATAGGGTTTGGGTTGGGTTATTTGATCAAACGTTTACCGAATTCTTGTTATTCGGGTGTTGTAATGATTGATTTGTGATGTAAAGCATTAAAGGATTGATTGATGGATTAAAGGCTTGAAAAGTATTGGAAAAAGGGTTAATTTTATGTCCCAGGGCGGATTTGGGGTTTGGGTTCGTATGGAATTCGTTTGATCAAAGAACAAAATTAAGGTTTCTGGTCGACACTCCAGGTGCGACGCACCACATGTCAAGTGCGACGCACCTGATGCCCAGGTTGCACAAAGTATTTTGTTTAGCTTATATTCGATCTTATACTCATTCTAGGTTGTCGGGAGCACTTAGCAAGCACTATAAGATACTTTTAACTTGTTGGTAAGCTGTATCGAGGTAAGATAACATCTTTTGTCACCTGTTGGTACAACAAAATACGTTTTCATAAGTTAAACCTTCCAATTGAATATGTATGCACGTTTTATGTTCATGGGTGACTATGGGAGGTTGCAAAGGAGGTATTACTTACCATTTATGATGATTAACATACATATGCAGGTTGCAATGGTATGAGGTAAGTATATATGCATGAAATGATGGAATGATTATATATGTATGAAAATGTCGAAATGATATGATATATGTTTGCATGTGTGGCTTGATCACCTAGTCACTAGTCCTTGATTAGGATTGCCATGTTCACGTGCACGTTAAGGGCCCTAAAGTAAAAGATGATATGTGATTAGTATAGGTGAAAGCGTAGCCTAAACTAATTAAACGATTAAAGTCTCGAGCATTATGTAAAGTCTTGTGTTAAGCTTAACCCGTGCTAGCTCTTCGGGGCTGGTGCGTACATGGTCACTTGAGTTGCTCCTTGTGGCATAGTTACGTTTGAGTATTCCGGGTGGAGTAACTAACCACCAATGCGTAAAGGCATAAATGGCTTATTCAGTTGGATTGACTTTGTCATTCCTTAACGACGCCGATGGACCACCTTATGGTTTACCCATCATGTCGGGTGTGAGAACTCCAAGTATCGTTTATGACCGCCTACACACAACCCCACATCCCTATGTAAGTGGCATAAGTCACTTAGCCTACATCTTGGCAAAGAAATAAAGAAAGAAAGATGAAGAAAGAAAGCATAGGCACACCTTAGGACATGATGAACCTAATGTGTATCTTATGATGTTATGAATGTGTGTGATATTAACATAAAATGCAGATTTTGTTAATATATGTAATTGGCAAACGTTTTCAAATCTATGTTATCTTACTTAGCTAATTTTATTAGCTAACACTTGTCCTTTGAAAATGTTGTGCCTTCAGGATAATCAAGTTTGAGCTAGGCGAGGATTAGCTTGGTGAGAGTTGGGTAGAATGAATAAAGAAGCTTAGCAAAGACATTAAACGCTTAAACTTCCTTTAGCCTATGTTTGGCTATTTTGTTTATGTTTAAGAATTGTAATGATGGGCATTTATGTAGGTGCCAAAGCTTGGATTTACTTTTATTATTTTGACGATGCTAGAAGTAGCACCAATTTTAAAGGTACCATCCGTTACGGATGGGGCATAATTTATATGTGATCCTTTCCGCTTATTTTAAACGCCGTTTGGCAAAGATTTTTCAAAATCCAAGTTTTTAAACGACGGGTGTTACAAGTTGGTATCAGAGAAATGGTTTAAGTGAACCAAAATTCGACCAAGACCTTAGGATTTTGGACTTAAACCGTATGAGAAATGATTGGCTTAGGTAGTAATGCTTTAGCTTTATGATGAAAATACGTTTAGGACGGGTTGGGATGAGAGTGAGTGTAGGTTTATGGCTTATATACGATTATGGTATGCTTGTGTAATTAAGTAGGCCTAACCTTACATTGTTCTCATTCGATTCATCTCTAACGTTCGCCACTAAATTGTAGAAAGATGGTTAATACTCGTGCTAGCAGTCAAAGAGATGGAGCTGATGCTAGCAATGCTCCGGCTAATCAAAATGGGGCTGGGAATGGTGTTAACCAAAGGCCTCCTCGAAGGCCATTTCCGGGTGCACAACCCACAAGGTCTGAGATTGATAGAGCTAACCCAGTGATTGAACAAGTTCCTACCCAAGCTGAAATGCATGAAGAGTTGAGGGCTATTCGAGCTCTCTTGTTGAGGAATGAAGAAGAGTTGAATCAACTTAGGGCTGAGAGAGAAGCGAGATTGCAACGAGATGAGCATACGGATGGGAATTACTCTAACCGCTCAAACCGTAGCGAGCCATCAATGGTAAGGTCACAGGTTGCTCCTGGAAATGTTGTTGCTGAAGTGAATGGTGCGGGAAATATAGTGGCGCCTCGTGCTCCTCGCGTCCATCACTTCAAATATGAAAGCTTTAAGAAGTGTGGTGCCAAGGAGTTTGATGGCACTCTTGATGCAGTAGGCGCCATGGAATGGCTTACTGACATTGAAGTAGTGTTTGCTTCATGCTACTGTCCTGATGATATGAAGGTATTATGTGCTACACGGGTGTTGAAAAAGAATGCCCGGAATTGGTGGAGATCTACTACTGTTTCATTGACTCCCGAGGTACTTGCTGCTATGCCTTGGGATACATTCAAAGAAAAGTTTTTGGAAGAATATGTGGGTACTCGTGAGTTGAGGCTGATTGAGAAGGAATTCAGAGCTTTGACTGCTAAGCCCGGTGCCATAGGTGAGTATGCTCGCTCGTTTACGGAAAAGTTACAGTTTGTAGGTCGTATGGTGCCAAGGGAAATTGACCAGATTGAAGCATATTGTGATGGTCTCCCCGCTAGCTATCGTGGCCTTTGTAGGCAACATACTACATTGTCTGCTGCGATTAAGGAGTCCAAGAGGCTGGATGATGACTTCAAAGGTGAAAAGGTTGCAGTAAAAGCTAATGATGACAAGCAATCAGGTTCAAAAAGGAAGCATGATGGGTTAAATGGATCTAATAGGAAGTTCAAGAAAGGTTCATTTTCAAGAGGTGGGGGCAGCAACTATGCCAAGCCTAAGAATTGGTGTGGTACTTGTAAGGCGCCTCATTCGGGTCCATGTTCAGATAAGACCCGAAGGTGTGATACTTGTGGTGGTACGGGTCATCCTACTTTAGAATGCAAAGACAAGCCAAAGTGTTACCGGTGCCAACAAACCGGTCATTTCATCAAGGATTGCCCACAAGGAAGAGATGATGGAAAGAAGACGACTGTCCAAAAGCCTAAAGCTCGAGCCTTTCAGCTGACAGTCGAAGCTGCCAAGGATAACGATGAGGTAGTAAGCGGTACATTTCTTGTTAACTCAAAACCTGCTTCTGTACTTTTTGATTCGGGTGCAAATAGATCTTTTGTGTCCACTTTATTTGCTCCTAAGCTTGATAGGGTCACTACTCCTCTTGATTGCTCTATAGAGGTCGAAATTGCTAACGGTACCATTAGTGACATTCAAGTAGGTTATGATGATTGTTCTATTGAAATTGAAGGTCGCTCTTTTCCGGTTCAGTTATTGCCTACCACTCTAGCCGGTTTTGATATAGTGATAGGTATGGATTGGTTATCTCAAAATGATGCTACCATTTTATGTTCTCAAAAGGTCGTGCGGTTCGCCACTCCGGATGGTGAGGTCATTTCCGTTTATGGAGATAAGAAGAAAGGGAGCATAAAGATTATTAATTTGATGAAGGCTCTCAATTGCATTCGGCACAACAAGAATCACTTTCTTGCTTATGTTATCGATACACGAAAAGAGAAGTCTCCGATCTCTAATGTTGATATAGTTTCTGAATTTTCTGATGTCTTTCCGGATGATCTTCCCGGTATTCCTCCCGACCGAGAGGTCACTTTTCAGATTGATCTTGTACCCGGTGCTACACCTGTTACAAAAGCACCATATCGCTTAGCTCCTACAGAAATGAAAGAGTTAATGTCTCAGCTTCAAGAGCTACTTGACAAAGGTTTCATACAACCAAGTTCCTCGCCTTGGGGAGCTCCGGTTCTTTTTGTCAAAAAGAAAGACGGTTCTATGCGCATGTGCATAGACTACCGTGAGCTGAATAAGAGAACGGTTAAGAACAAGTATCCTCTTCCGCGTATTGATGATCTTTTCGATCAGCTTCATGGTGCTTCTTATTTCTCTAAGATTGATTTGCGGTCTGGCTACCATCAATTAAAAGTCAAAAAGGAAGATGTGGCCAAGACAGCTTTTCGTACACGTTATGGGCACTATGAGTTTCTTGTCATGCCTTTTGGGTTGACAATGCTCCAGCCGCTTTTATGGATTTAATGAATCGGGTATGTCGCCCATTCTTAGATCATTTTGTGATTGTCTTCATTGACGATATTCTAATTTATTCAAAGTCTGAAGCCGAGCACCGTGAGCACTTAAGAGCTGTTCTTGAGGTTCTTAGGGAGAAAAAGTTATATGCAAAGTTCTCCAAGTGTGAATTCTGGCTCCGAGAAGTTCAATTTCTCGGGCATGTTATCTCTTCTGAAGGTATTAAAGTTGATCCCGCCAAGATTGAAGCTGTATCTAAATGGGAACAGCCAAAGACACCCACGGAGATTAAGAGTTTTCTCGGGTTAGCTGGCTATTATAGAAGGTTTATTCAAGATTTCTCCCGAATAGCTAAGCCAATGACTGAATTGACAAAGAAAGGAGTAAAGTTTGTGTGGACGAAAGCTCAAGAAAAGGCCTTTCAAACGCTTAAGACAAAGTTATGTGAAGCTCCTGTCCTAGCCTTACCCGAAGGTACTGATGATCTTGTGGTGTATAGTGATGCTTCTATTTCAGGTTTGGGTTGTGTCCTTATGCAAAGGGACAAAGTTATTGCATATGCTTCACGTCAGTTGAAGCCTCATGAAAAGAATTACCCGACCCATGATCTTGAATTGGCTGCAGTAGTGTTTGCTTTGAAGTTGTGGAGGCATTACTTATATGGCACCAAATGTACCTTGTATACGGATCATAAGAGTTTGCAATATGTGTTCTCACAAAAGGAAATGAATGTAAGGAAAAGGAGATGGATGGAACTTCTGAAAGATTATGATTGTGAGATTAAATACCATCCCGGTAAAGCCAATGTAGTGGCGGATGCATTAAGTAGGAAAGTGCAGAATTTTTCTTGTAGATTGATGAGCATGGTTGTTCAAGCCAAGTCGGGGTTACTCGATCGCATCAAGGAAGCCCAAGTTAAGGCTTTAATGAAGGATAATATCGATAATGAAAGCATTGGAAAGAAGAAAAGACTTGTGATGGAGACGAACAGCCGTGGATTTAAGACTTATAAGGGTCGAATATGGGTACCATTGCTTGGTGGTAACCGAGAATTGATCCTTGAAGAAACTCATAGGTCAAGATATTCAGTCCATCCCGGTATTACCAAGATGTATGCAGATTTGAAGCCTATCTATTGGTGGCCAAACATTGAGGGAGAAGTTGCTCATTTTGTTGAAAGATGTTTGACTTGTGCACGTGTGAAAGCTGACCATAAAAAGCCGTATGGAATGTTGCACCAATTAGAGATTCCGGAATGGAAATGGGACCATATAACTATGGATTTTGTGACCAAGCTACCAAGAACTCCGAAGGGAAATGATATGGTATGGGTGATTGTTGATAGGTTAACGAAGAGTGCTCATTTCCTAGCAACGCGCCAAGATGTGCCATTGACCAAGATGGCAAAGATGTACATTGATGAAGTTGTCTCAAAGCATGGTGTTCCATTATCTATTGTGTCGGATCGAGACACGAGGTATGTATCTAGTTTTTGGAAAAGTCTTCAACGAGCATTAGGTACTAGAGTAAATTTGAGTACCGCCTATCATCCTCAAACGGATGGACAAAGTGAAAGAACCATACAAACATTGGAAGACATGTTGAGGGCTTGTGTATTAGAGTATGGTGGAGCATGGGATGATCATTTGAAGTTGATAGAATTCTCTTATAATAACAGCCATCATGCAAGTATTGGAATGCCACCATTTGAAATGCTTTATGGTAGGAGATGTAGGACTCCGAGTTGTTGGATGGAACCCGGTGAGAAACAGTTTACGGGTCCTGAAATCATTGAAATCTCAGCTGAAAAAGTCAATGTAGCAAAAGAAGCACTTCGTGTGGCTAGAGAACGACAAAAGACTTATGCCGACAAGAAAAGGAAGCCAATCGAGTTTCAAGTTGGTGATTTGGTAATGCTGAAAGTTTCTCCATGGAAAGGAGTGATTCGTTTTGGAAAGAAAGGAAAGCTAAGTCCACGTTTCATTGGACCTTTCAAAATTCTGAAACGTATCAAGGATGTAGCTTATCAATTGGAACTACCTCCAGAATTGGATGGAATTCACCACACATTTCATGTTTCATATTTGAGGAAGTGTTTAGCCAATGAGTCTAGTGTTATTCCAATTGAGGATGTGAGCATAAATCCTCAGAAAAGAATAGTGGACGAACCAGTAGCGATACTCGGAAGAAAGCAAAAGAAACTTCGCCGAAAGTTGATTGATCTCGTGTTGATTAAATGGAAGCATAACACGGTGAAAGTTTAACTTGGGAGACCGAGTCGGTGATGAAAGAAAAATTTCCAGATTTGTTCGCTTCTGAGGCGATTCCGAGGATGGAATCCTCTTAAGGGGGAGGTAATTGTAACATCCCGAACGTTTTATGTTTGACTATTTGACTTTCCGTTAATTAACGTTAGGTCCGTTATGTTTATGTTCCCTATAAGGGATTATGTGATTAAATGCTTATGTGTTTAATATGAAATGAAGTAAAATGAATTAAATGAAAGTAATTTAAAGTAAAGTATGAAAGTTAAGTGCTTGTTAGATCGTTAAGTCTCCCGGTAACTTAATTAAGCTACGAAAGTAAAGTTTAGGAAGTCGAGGGGCCTATGGGCACTAAAGGAAACTTATGGTCAGGAGCTTAAGGTCTAGTAAGACTCCAATAGCTGCTAATTTTCGTGATTAAGCCCTAGGAACAGATCCCCTCCCTCTCAAAACAAGTTTCTTCCAAGAATCAATCGTTTTGTGTCATTTCGATCAAGTTTGATTAAGATTTCGAATCCTCAAAGTCATCTACAGGTAATATGGCTAATCTTACTCTTAAATCTGATCATGTATGTCTTAGAAGTGATTTCGATCCAGGCCATAGGTTTGGGTTGGGTTATTTGATCAAACGTTTACCGAATTCTTGTTATTCGGGTGTTGTAATGATTGATTTGTGATGTAAAGCATTAAAGGATTGATTGATGGATTAAAGGCTTGAAAAGTATTGGAAAAAGGGTTAATTTATGTCCCCAGGGCGGATTTGGGGTTTGGGTTCGTATGGAATTCGTTTGATCAAAGAACAAAATTAAGGTTTCTGGTCGACACTCCAGGTGCGACGCACCAGGAGGGTGGTGCGACGCACCACAGCCAGATTTGGAAAAATGGATTTCAGCCAAAAGCCCGATATGCGACGCACCAATGGGTAGGTGCGGCGCACCTGCATCTATTCAGAATTTTCTGATGAATTTGTGCGACGCACCACATGTCAAGTGCGACGCACCTGATGCCCAGGTTGCACAAAGTATTTTGTTTAGCTTATATTCGATCTTATACTCATTCTAGGTTGTCGGGAGCACTTAGCAAGCACTATAAGATACTTTTAACTTGTTGGTAAGCTGTATCGAGGTAAGATAACATCTTTTGTCACCTGTTGGTACAACAAAATACGTTTTCATAAGTTAAACCTTCCAATTGAATATGTATGCATGTTTTATGTTCATGGGTGACTATGGGAGGTTGCAAAGGAGGTATTACTTACCATTTATGATGATTAACATACTTATGCAGGTTGCAATGGTATGAGGTAAGTATATATGCATGAAATGATGGAATGATTATATATGTATGAAAATGTCGAAATGATATGATATATGTTTGCATGTGTGGCTTGATCACCTAGTCACTAGTCCTTGATTAGGATTGCCATGTTCACGTGCACGTTAAGGGCCCTAAAGTAAAAGATGATATGTGATTAGTATAGGTGAAAGCGTAGCCTAAACTAATTAAACGATTAAAGTCTCGAGCATTATGTAAAGTCTTGTGTTAAGCTTAACCCGTGCTAGCTCTTCGAGGCTGGTGCGTACGTGGTCACTTGAGTTGCTCCTTGTGGCATAGTTACGTTTGAGTATTCCGGGTGGAGTAACTAACCACCAATGCGTAAAGGCATAAACGGCTTATTCAGTTGGATTGACTTTGTCATTCCTTAACGACGCCGATGGACCACCTTATGGTTTACCCATCATGTCGGGTGTGAGGACTCCAAGTATGGTTTATGACCGCCTACACACAACCCTACATCCCTATGTAAGTGGCATAAGTCACTTAGCCTACATCTTGGCAAAGAAATAAAGAAAGAAAGATGAAGAAAGAAAGCATAGGCACACCTTAGGACATGATGAACCTAATGTGTATCTTATGATGTTATGAATGTGTGTGATATTAACATAAAATGCAGATTTTGTTAATATATGTAATTGGCAAACGTTTTCAAATCTATGTTATCTTACTTAGCTAATTTTATTAGCTAACACTTGTCCTTTGAAAATGTTGTGCCTTCAGGATAATCAAGTTTGAGCTAGGCGAGGATTAGCTTGGTGAGAGTTGGGTAGAATGAATAAAGAAGCTTAGCAAAGACATTAAATGCTTAGACTTCCTTTAGCCTATGTTTGGCTATTTTGTTTATGTTTAAGAATTGTAATGATGGGCATTTATGTACGTGCCAAAGCTTGGATTTACTTTTATTATTTTGACGATGCTAGAAGTAACACCAATTTTAAAGGTACCATCCGTTACGGATGGGGCAGATTTTATTTGTGATCCTTTCCGCTTATTTTAAACGTCGTTTGGCAAAGATTTTTCAAAATCCAAGTTTTTAAACTACGGGTGTTACAAATTTGAATTGAGGGTGGATTGAAATATGGAGTGTTTTGTGGAATTGAAAGTGGTGGTGGTGGTGGTGGCATTTCAGTAGAGATAAGTGGTTGGGTGACTGAAGTAATAACAGATGTGACAACATTTTCTACATCTTCTCCCAGAAAGTTCATGTTAACATCAAACATGTTTCCTTCAGACATTGGGGAATCTACCTCATCCCAATCTGGAGCCGTCCCAATCCTCTGATCATCCACTTCTCTATTTAAGTCTAACTGAGCATCTTGCTCACCAGTTACCTGCTCATCAATCCGTACAATATTTTCTTCCTGCTCAAAAATAGGAGACCCATCTATATTCATGACATCACCTGGATGGCTCGATTCAGCTCTATCTGGATTGACCTGAACTCCAGCCTTCCTAAGGCATCTGGACGTTCTGGGTCGAGTAACATTTGCAGTCTGTTGAACCTCAGGAGCCACCTGGGTCACTGGTTGTACAATTTTCAGCACTGAGGACTCCAGAGGGTCCTTCACCAATCTGGTTCCCTCCTGGAGCCTCTTCATGTTCATCTGATGATGATGCTTCAAGTGCATCATTTCCAAAGTGATTCAGCATATTTACAGGAATTTCAACCTCACCAGCTCTTGATTTCAATGAACTTAACTCCCTCAGATATTCGCACACAGAAAAATGATTTGTGTCGAAATCATACTCAACACCTAGAGCTCTATGAAAAACAAGTGACAGAAAATGAATATAAGGAATATGTGGTTTTCTACCTTTCACTCTTAGACGCTCTACCAGATCATCAAAGAAGATCTGAGCAAAACCTACTCTGTACCCAAACCATAGACAGTAGGCAATCTGGAGTTGCATTTGATTAATCTGGTCCAACCCTCCAGAACTGCCACCTAAACACTCAACAAGATGAGTGAAAAAGTATCTCCATGAGTCTGTAAGCTTGCTCATGTAAATGGTTCCTTTCCTTGATAACTGGCCATGCTCATCCAGTATATCTGTGTATCCCATCAATCTACACACATCTCTGTAATTAAGACCAGTAGGAAGAGTAATTGCCATCTCATTTTCAGCCAAATAATTTAATCGAAGAATATCTCTAAGAGAATCGGCAGTAAGAGTAAAGGCCCTGGTGCCTTGTTGCAATGTATAGTTGATGGATTGAGTATTTTCAACATATACAGCACTATACCAAAACTCACATAGGTAATCATGATATGTTTTACCTGGATTAAGTGTAAGAGCACCATAGAGTGGACAACTGAGGAAAAAGGCATTCAGTCGTCCGATGAGAGAGGTGGGAGTATGAGTGGTGCTAGTGAGTCTGGCCATCCAATTGTTCATGTTTATTCTGATGGTCTTTGCCTCTAATGTAATATGAGGTGCCTTTACAACATTTGGAACGGGAGCATATTCAGCAGCGAGCAGATTTTTCGGTGAATTAGATTGTCTTGGTGCCATTGAATATGATAGATAGATGAAAAAGAAACTGAATTTAGGTTATGAGAGGGACACATTTACAAGGAGACAAAAGTCACCTCAAACATGCACTTCAACCTATCTAATTACCAGTGAGAGAGACACATTTACAAGGAGACAAAAGTCACCTCAAACATGCACTTCAACCTATCTAATTACCAGTGAGAGAGACACATTTACAAGGAGACAAAAGTCACCTCAAACATGCACTTCAACCTATCTAATTACCAGTGAGAGAGACACATTTACAAGGAGACAAAAGTCACCTCAAACATGCACTTCAACCTATCTAATTACCAGTGAGAGAGACACATTTACAAGGAGACAAAAGTCACCTCAAACATGCACTTCAACCTATCTAATTACCAGTGAGAGAGACACATTTACAAGGAGACAAAAGTCACCTCAAACATGCACTTCAACCTATCTAATTACCAGTGAGAGAGACACATTTACAAGGAGACAAAAGTCACCTCAAACATGCACTTCAACCTATCTAATTACCAGTGAGAGAGACACATTTACAAGGAGACAAAAGTCACCTCAAACATGCACTTCAACCTATCTAATTACCAGTGAGAGAGACACATTTACAAGGAGACAAAAGTCACCTCAAACATGCACTTCAACCTATCTAATTACCAGTGAGAGAGACACATTTACAAGGAGACAAAAGTCACCTCAAACATGCACTTCAACCTATCTAATTACCAGTGAGAGAGACACATTTACAAGGAGACAAAAGTCACCTCAAACATGCACTTCAACCTATCTAATTACCAGTGAGAGAGACACATTTACAAGGAGACAAAAGTCACCTCAAACATGCACTTCAACCTATCTAATTACCAGTGAGAGAGACACATTTACAAGGAGACAAAAGTCACCTCAAACATGCACTTCAACCTATCTAATTACCAGTGAGAGAGACACATTTACAAGGAGACAAAAGTCACCTCAAACATGCACTTCAACCTATCTAATTACCAGTGAGAGAGACACATTTACAAGGAGACAAAAGTCACCTCAAACATGCACTTCAACCTATCTAATTACCAGTGAGAGAGACACATTTACAAGGAGACAAAAGTCACCTCAAACATGCACTTCAACCTATCTAATTACCAGTGAGAGAGACACATTTACAAGGAGACAAAAGTCACCTCAAACATGCACTTCAACCTATCTAATTACCAGTGAGAGAGACACATTTACAAGGAGACAAAAGTCACCTCAAACATGCACTTCAACCTATCTAATTACCAGTGAGAGAGACACATTTACAAGGAGACAAAAGTCACCTCAAACATGCACTTCAACCTATCTAATTACCAGTGAGAGAGACACATTTACAAGGAGACAAAAGTCACCTCAAACATGCACTTCAACCTATCTAATTACCAGTGAGAGAGACACATTTACAAGGAGACAAAAGTCACCTCAAACATGCACTTCAACCTATCTAATTACCAGTGAGAGAGACACATTTACAAGGAGACAAAAGTCACCTCAAACATGCACTTCAACCTATCTAATTACCAGTGAGAGAGACACATTTACAAGGAGACAAAAGTCACCTCAAACATGCACTTCAACCTATCTAATTACCAGTGAGAGAGACACATTTACAAGGAGACAAAAGTCACCTCAAACATGCACTTCAACCTATCTAATTACCAGTGAGAGAGACACATTTACAAGGAGACAAAAGTCACCTCAAACATGCACTTCAACCTATCTAATTACCAGTGAGAGAGACACATTTACAAGGAGACAAAAGTCACCTCAAACATGCACTTCAACCTATCTAATTACCAGTGAGAGAGACACATTTACAAGGAGACAAAAGTCACCTCAAACATGCACTTCAACCTATCTAATTACCAGTGAGAGAGACACATTTACAAGGAGACAAAAGTCACCTCAAACATGCACTTCAACCTATCTAATTACCAGTGAGAGAGACACATTTACAAGGAGACAAAAGTCACCTCAAACATGCACTTCAACCTATCTAATTACCAGTGAGAGAGACACATTTACAAGGAGACAAAAGTCACCTCAAACATGCACTTCAACCTATCTAATTACCAGTGAGAGAGACACATTTACAAGGAGACAAAAGTCACCTCAAACATGCACTTCAACCTATCTAATTACCAGTGAGAGAGACACATTTACAAGGAGACAAAAGTCACCTCAAACATGCACTTCAACCTATCTAATTACCAGTGAGAGAGACACATTTACAAGGAGACAAAAGTCACCTCAAACATGCACTTCAACCTATCTAATTACCAGTGAGAGAGACACATTTACAAGGAGACAAAAGTCACCTCAAACATGCACTTCAACCTATCTAATTACCAGTGAGAGAGACACATTTACAAGGAGACAAAAGTCACCTCAAACATGCACTTCAACCTATCTAATTACCAGTGAGAGAGACACATTTACAAGGAGACAAAAGTCACCTCAAACATGCACTTCAACCTATCTAATTACCAGTGAGAGGGACACATTTACAAGGAGACAAAAGTCACCTCAAACATGCACTTCAACCTATCTAATTACCAGTGAGAGAGACACATTTACAAAGTTCCAGTGATATTTTCCAGAAATTAAAACATTTTTAAGGACAAAAATATATCTTTCAGTCTTCCCCCTGGAATGTTGATCCAGAAATCTATTAATGCAAAGATAGTACACAAAGTCGTTCAATATCTAAGCAGTTATAGATTTGTAAATCTGATAAATCAAGGATCCCCAGTAGTACATAAAGGCGTTCAATACCAAGGTTCCAGATTTAAGGGTTTAACATTCCCAACTCACCAACAAGATATTCAAAAGTTTTGACATCCAGTGGTTTGGTAAAAATGTCAGCGAGTTGTTTGTCAGTGGGAATAAAATGGAGTTCAATGTTGCCTTTCACAATATTATCACAAATGAAGTGATACCTAAGATCAATGTGCTTCGTCTTTGAGTGCATGACTGGATTGTTCGAGATAGCAATGGCACTGGTATTATCACAAAAGATTGGGGTCTTTGAATACTTAATACCATAATCAAGCAACTGGTTCTTCATCCAGAGTATCTGAGCACAACAACTGGCTGCAGACGTGTATTCAACTTCAGAAGTGGACAATGAAACTGAAGTTTGCTTCTTACTGGTCCAGCTGACCAGTTTGCCACCAACTAAATGACATCCACCAGTAGTGGATTTTCTGTCTATCTTACAACCTGCATGATCTGAATCTGAATAACCCATTAGATCCATGCCTGAGCCTTTGGGATACCAAAGACCCAAACTGGGGACACCCTTAAGGTATTTCAGTATGCGCTTTACAACAAGCATATGAGATTCTTTTGGATTAGACTGATATCTAGCACATAAACATGTTGAAAACATAATATCTGGTCTACTGGTAGTTAAATACATCAGTGAACCAACCATGCCTCTATAGACAGTGGTGTTCACTGGTTTACCATCTGGATCTGAGTCCAGTGTTAATGGTGCAGAAATTGGAGTGGGTTTAGATGGTGAAGAGTTCATATCATATTTCTTTAAAAGATCTCTAACATATTTCTCTTGATTAATAAAAATACCATCTCTGGTCTGTTTAATCTGGAGTCCTAGAAAATATGTTAATTCACCCATTAAACTCATTTCATATTCAGTCGACATTATTTTCGAAAATTTCTTGCACATTTTATCATCAGTAGACCCAAAAATAATATCATCAACATAAATTTGTACCATCAACAGATTACCTTTTTCATGAAGAATAAATAAGGTATTGTCAATTGCACCTCTTTTGAAACCATTTTTCAATGAATGTTTAGTCAGAGTATCATACCAGGCACGTGGGGCTTGTCTGAGGCCATAAAGCGCTTTGTCCAGACGATATACCCAATGTGGATGTTTTTCATCAACGAAACCTGGTGGTTGTCTGACATAAACTTCTTCTTCAAGTTTTCCATTCAAAAATGCACTTTTAACGTCCATCTAGTAGACCTTGAATTGATGATGAGCAGCGAATGCTAAAAATATTCTGATTGCTTCAAGTCTAGCCACTGGAGCGAATGATTCATCAAAATCGACATCTGACTGGCAGTACCCTTGTGCTACCAGTCTGGCCTTGTTTCTGATTACGTGGCCATCTTCATCTACCTTGTTCCTGAAGACCCATCTTGTTCCAATTGGTTCTTTCTTGCCAACTGGGAAAGGGACCAGGTACCAAACCTTGTTCCTTTCAAACTGGTGAAGCTCTTCTTGCATAGCAGTCACCCAGCTTGGATCTTCCATAGCCTCGTCAATCTTCTTTGGTTCTGTCAGTGATAAGAAACTGACATATAAGCATTGATCACTGGAGGCTCTTCTGGTCAGAACTCCATGACTGGAGTCACCTATTTCTTAATACTTCATAGGCTGTCTTCTTGTGTCGCTTCACATAGACTGATCGATTCTGGGTGTGGCAAGCAGTTGCAATTGCTTCAGCCCAGAAACTGGTAGGAAGACCAGATTCAGCAAGCATACTCGTGGCAGCTTCTATCAGCGTTCGATTCTTCCTTTCCACAACTCCATTTTGTTCTGGAGAGCGGGCTGATGAGATATTTTGGGAGATGCCAGTGTCAGTACAGAATGACTCCAGAGTTGCATTCTGGAATTCTGTTCCATTGTCACTTCTTAACTGACACACCTTTCGACTGTACTTGAGATCAATTTGCTTGATAAGACTGATGATTTCAGCAGCAGCTTCACTTTTAGACCTGAGAAAGATCACCCAACAATATCTGGAGAATTCATCTACGATCACCAGGGTGTATCTTTTACCAGCACGAGTCTGAACATTCACTGGACCAAAGAGGTCCATATGAAGCATATGAAGTGGTTCAGATATGCTGAAATTCTATCTGGTCTTGAAACTAGTACGTTTCTGCTTACCCATCTCACATCCTGGACATGGCCTTTCCTTTTTGAAGGAAACTGAAGGTATCCCATCTGCCAGTTGTTTTCTAGACAACTTATTTATAGTTTTGAAATTTAAATGGGATAACCTTTTATGCCATAACCAGTTTGTGTCTTCATCAGCTTGAGTATAGAAACACTGCTCTGAAGGAGAGCTTTCCATATCCATCACGTACACATTCCCTCTTCTGGGAGCAATCAATACTACCTTCCAGTCCTTGTTGAATACAATGCCCTGAGCAATATTGAATATAACTTGATAGCCATCATCACACAGTTGACTAACACTGATCAGGTTATATTTCAAACCATTCACAAAGGCAACTCGTCTGAATTTGACTTGTCCATTGTTCAGAACACCATACCCCTCAGTTTTTCCACAACCATCATTTCCAAAAGTAATGGAGGGTCCGTCAGAAATTACGAACTCCTCCAGCAGGGTCTTACATCCGGTCATCGTCCTGCCAGCTGCACTGTCAAGATACCAGATATATTTCTTTCAATCGCCCTGCACATCCACCAGATATATCAGTTAGATTTGGGAACCCATCGACTGATTGGTTCACTGGACCCTCCCTTATAAGTCCCTGGAGGTATCTGGTTGAGTTCACTTTCTTCAATAGTAGTCTTAGTTGAAAAGACCACTGGGTTGATAGTTTTGAAACCTTTTTCTTTTTCTCAATTGGAGAAATATATTTATCTTTCTTTGAAAAAGGTTTGGTATTTTGTCTAGGGCCAGATGAAGTACCCTCAATAAAGTTTAATCTTGCATTAAAACTTTGAAATTGACGAGTCAGTAATTGAAACTGGCTCTCTAACCTTGACAAAATGCTTTCTTCAGATGACATCAGCCTTTCCAGTTGACTAGGGTCGAGGCTTAGGTAGGGAACAGGTCTTCTTCTTTTGAACCTGGGGTTCTTTAGAAGCAGTCTGAGGCAAAGGTCCATTCCAGTTGACCTTTTTAACTGGAGCAGTCATCTGGAATGCTCTAGTCTTAACCTCTGGGGATTAAACTGGGAAAATATTGGCCTTAGGAGTTACAGGCTCATCATAAATGGTAATGGGCCTGAACCCCTCTGGTAAACGATCAATTACTGGTATTAATGATGCAACATGAGTATTTCCATCTAAATAAGCACGTTTTTGAGTGGGAAATTGATTTACTCCAGCATCATATGGCTTTCTGGTTTCAAGCCATGATTTAATAACCAGTTTTTCCTTTTCTAAAATGACTTCAAGATCTTGTTTTTCTTGAATCAGTTGTTCAGTTACCAGAACCTGGGCTTGAAATGCCAGTTCAATATCTTGAAGTTCTTTTAATTTTGATTTTAAAACTGTAATTTCAGAAAAATCTGTTTCTAGACCATTTACACAGTCAGATCTAACAGTTTCAACAAAGATTAAATCAGCATTAAGAGCTTCAGCAATGTCCAATTTAAGTTCAGGGTCAGTTTCAGTATCATAATCACTAATCTTTTTGATAACAATGTCCACCCATCTTCCAGATGTGACATCTTCCTTCACCAGGTGCTCTTCGTCTGCCAGAGCCATGTAACAGCAATCTTTTTCTTCTTCTTCATCAGCAGATGAATCATCAGAAGGAACCCATTTCTCTTCAGTTGTTGCAATCATGCACTTATTATTATTTTCCATTTGTTGTGCCATGAGAGCAATTTGAGCCTTAAGCTTTTTATATTTAGATTTATAGCTATCATCAGGCTTTTTATTAGAAGTAAATGGACCAGGCTGAGATACAAACTGACTGGACTTGCAATCTTTCATGAAATGACCTTTTCTGCCACACTTAAAGCATGTCAGATTGGTCTTGTCAGTAGAAGAACTGGATGCAAATTGTCCAGATGGCCTATTTGCTCTTGCTTTGAAACGGTTAAACGTTTTAGCAATCATTACAACCAGGTCATCATTTTCAGATTCATCACAGTCTGGAGTGATAAGACTAGATTCTCCAGATTCCATGAATTCAGACACCATCTTCTTCATAGAAAATACATTCTTAGAAGATATTAGTGCTGTACTTTGTGGTTCAGTAAGACTAACCACATTGGAACTACTGGAGGCATGGTTATAGGCATCTTGTTCTGCCACAACTCTCTGAGCTTGATTTTCTTCAGTGTACCTGAAATCTCCATATAAAGTTGAAAGAGTGTGTGTGTGCAGAGTTTTACCTTGTGTTAAGACCAGGATCATGTGAGACCATTTGGTGGGTAAAATATCACAAAATTTCTCCAGAAGTATATCCTTGTCTTTCTCAACCCCAGTCCTCTCAACTGGTTTATGATGCTCATAAATCTGGTGTAAGTACTAGTGAGAGACTCATTAGGCTGAGCAAAAAATGACTCATACCTCTTGTTTAAGGAGACTTTTCTGGTGACAATGGTGTCATCTCCTCCTTCATACTGGTTTACTAGTTCATCCCACATGGTTTTAGCACTGGGAAAAAGAACTAGTGTGGGAATTAGGGTTTCTGGAACAGCCCCGAGGATCATGTTTTTGAGAAGGGTATCTAGATTTACCAATCTCCTCTCCTCTTCAGACCAATGTTCCTCCCTCTTTTCCCTGCCTCTTCTAGATCCAGTTGGATAAAGAAGAGCATTGAGAGGTGATGTGGGGACATAAGGTCCTTCATTTAAAATTTTCATCATATTTCTCTCAATACCAGTGATATGCAATATCATCCTAGCCTTCCACATACCAAATTCATCACTATTCCCACTGAATTTAGGAACAGGATTGTTTGAGTAGTGCACATGCACATGTGGAGAAGCAGGAGGAGGAGGAGGAGGTGGATTAGTGTTATTAACAAGTGGTGGTTCATTATTTTGATCATTGATATTAGGATCAGGACCATGATTGAAACCTCCTTGTGTATTTTCTGGGGTGGCCATCAAAGAAGCAGATCTAGGCAAGTTTATTAGCCTTCTACTCTGATACCAATTGTAAGTCCCAAACTCGATAGATGGTTTAACCCAAAGTGTAAAATACAACAAGTCTAATAAGCACTAGATTGGACTAGTATTACTTGAATATAAATGCAAGTATATAAACAAAGTAATACAAGACTTAAAGTAAAGGTGGAACACAATGTAATTTTTCAAGTGTATTTTATTTATGATGTTAAACAAAATACAAGGTTGTGCAGAATCAAGATAATACAAATATGTAAGTATCTTAACAACCTATGAATTACAAATGATCTATATTTGCCAAATAAACTCTTTGGATCGAGATACTTAAAGTTGTGAAGTATCCCTGTTACGATCAAGAGTATTTAGACAAATTCACCTTTAATTGCTAAAAAGTAATTTTAACAAAGAAATGACTTTGTATTTATAGGCAAACAAATTCAATAGTGAATTTGTGTCGTACAAATATGGTTGCATGCATTTAATGAACCGACAGGGTCATTAAATGCATTGGTTAAAGTACAAGGATAAAGTCACATCAATATGACTTTATTCTTTTAACCAACCACCTTTACACACGTATGTACTTTAGTAAAGAACAAGTGGAATGTTCTTTGGAAAGTGTGTAAAGGCAAAAAGTCAATTCCTCGTAATCAGTGTTCAGACTTGTAAGGTCTAGAACACTGACAAAGCTCCAGTCGTAGATCTGGTAAGACTTCCAGTGGACTCCGCCATTTGTCAGTCTTCTTTATTCTAACTTCAGTCTTTGACTTCAGTGAGAATGTCTTCAGTAGAATAGATCTGGACTGGGGTGAAGTCCAGTGAGCTAATCTGGAGGATTCCAGATTTTCCTATACAAGTATTTTGCTCACTGGTCTTCCATTATTTCTGAACAAATCTTCAGTGTCGCTCCAGTCGTCAAGTCTGGAGCGAGTCCAGTAAATCTGGACCTAACAAATGGTGTTTGTAAAAGCATCATAATTTAATCCAGATGCCCTTATCCAGGATTTGACAATCTTTTGTTTTTTTTCAAGATCAGATTTTAGTTTTAGATTTTCAAAATCCAATGCCTCATATTTCAAAACTGACTCCTTGAGAGCCAACTGGACACTTTGCAAGTTTGAAATTTGTGGTTTCAAATTATTTAATTCTGTCAGAACTGTTTCTAAATATCTTTCACTGTCAGTTCTAAAAGTTTCAACAAAAATTAAATCACTGTTAAGTGATTCAGCAAGGTCCAGTTTTAGTTCTAGGTCAAGTTGAATGTCATACTCACAAACCTTTTTCAAAATGATGTCCACCCATCTTCCAGAAATAACATCATCTTTCACCACATGTTGATGGTCTTCCAAAGCCATGAAACAAATGTCTCTAATCTCTTCATCATCATCAGATGAGTCATCAGAGTATTCCCATTTTCCCTCAGTTTGTGCCATCATGCACTGATCTTTTTCTTTTTCCAAGGACAGTAAAGCAATCTGGGCTTTAAGCTTCTTGTACTTAACTTTATAGCCATCATCAGCCCGATTGTTGTTAGGAACAGGGGGACCAGTTTGATTGTTCAACTGACTAGATCTGCATTCCTTCATGAAATGACCTTTCTTGCCACACTTATAGCATGTAAGATTGGTCTTATCCAGAGAGTTGGAGCTGGAAGCATTGTTGGAACCATTAAAACTATTAGATTTATGCTTAAACCTGTTAAAGGTTTTAGCAATCATGGCTACCAGATCATCATTTTCAGTTTCATCACAATCATCACTGATTTCAGTGGTCAGATCTGAGTTCAGAAAACTGTTCAACATTTCCTTCATAGAATGTGACTGGACATTCTCAGTAGATATTAAAGCAGCACAAGGTTTCTCAGTTATACTAGAAACCTTTGAACTCTGGGCATGATTTAAAGCATCCTGCTCAGCCACCAGTCTCTGTGCATTGTTATCTTCAGTGAATCTGAAGGCTCCATAAAGAGATGCAAGAGTGTGGTTGTGCAAGGTCTTACCTTGTCTTAGGACAAGAATCATGTTTTCCCATTTGGAAGGAAGAATATCACAAAACTTCTCAAGAAGAATATCCTTATCCTTCTCTACACCCAGCCCTCTCAGTTGATTAATCACACTAGTGAATCTGGTATAAGTACCAGTCAGGCTCTCATTGGGTAAAGCAAAGAAGGATTCATACTTCTTATTTAAAGCAACATTCCTTGTGACAATGGTGTCATCACCTCCTTCAAACTGAAGGACCAATTCATCCCACATTGCCTTGGCACTGGGGAACAACACAAGTGTTGGAATAAGGTCTTCAGGAATAGCCCCAAGGATCATGTTTTTCAGTCTGGTGTCCAAGTCCACCAGTCTGCGATCCTCATCAGACCAATGGTCTTCAGGCTTTTCTCTAGAGCCTCTTCTAGATCCAGTAGGATCAGGAAAAGGACTCACCCCTTGAGACATGGGTACATGTGAGCCATCCTTAAGGATTCTCAACATGTATCTCTCTATCCCACCAAAATGCAAGAGCATTATGGCCTTCCATGTACCAAAGGTCTCGCTGTTTCCATCGAATTTGGGAACAGGAGTATTGGAATAATGTACATGGACATGGTTAGGGGGTGTAGGAGGAGGAGGAGGATTAGTATTAACATTTTGAACAGGTGGATTATTAACATTAGGATTTTCATCTTGACCAGAACCATCCCCACCTTCAGTAGTAGTCATCTAAGCAGATCTAGGCAAATATATTAGCCTTCTGCTCTGATACCACTTGTAGGTCCTAACTCAATAGATGGTACTACCTGAAGACATCTCTATGTCGATGGTGAGGTTACTTTGCAATATAAACACTGAACTGGAGACGACCAGTTATAGTGAGTGTATACCAAGTTCTTGGATAGATTACTTATTACGGTGACAAGGTGTAATAAGTAAATACAATGCAATAAATAAATACTTGTAAAGTAAATCTGGTGAGATCGATATGTAATTTTTCAAGTGTAATTTATTTATTATCTTTAAATAAATTACAAGGTTGTTGCGGAACCAAGATAATACAAATATGTAAATATCCTAACAACCTATGAAATACAATGATCTAATACTTGGAAATTCTCTTCAACAATCAAAACACTTAAAGTTGTGAAATGTTCCTTTTTGCGATTGAGAGAATATTGCACAAGTTCACCAAGAAATGCAAATGTCTGAATATGCAAAGTTATGTCTTGGTTGTGCAAAGACCTCTATTAATAGATAAAGTTGTCATTGGGATTCCAACTTTATCGTACAAATATGGTTGAGAGCATTTAAGGAAGCAATACGACTTCCAATTAAATGTTGTATAAAGTATGACATAAAGTCACTTTATTCAACCTGCTTTATGTACTTTTGTACTTTAAACATAGACAATTGTTATTGTCCGGTTAAAGGCACATAAAGCATAAAGGTCTTCCTCGTAATCAGTGTAAAGCTTTGTAAAGGCTTTAAACTGATGTTCTCCAGTTTCTATCTGAATAGAATGTCAACTGAGCTTCGCTGCCATTGTCATTCTCTATCTTCCATTTGTTGTCTTCGACTTCAATTGGAATGTCTTCATATCTGGTCAGATCTCAACTGGAGGAAGTCTTCAGTTGCGTTAACTGTACGTTGCAACTGGACTTCAATATATTTCTGGACAATTTCTTCAGGTCTCCAGATGCAACTGGAGACTGGCCAGTTTATCAGTAAACTGGTCCTAACAATATACTTTACTTATTTATTTTTATTTTATTTATTTATTTATTTATTATAATTTTTTAATTTTTTAATAAAAACTCATTCTCAAAAATATAATAAATAAAAAATAAATAAAAAATAATCAAATATTATCTTTTTTAAATAAATACTCTATGACTATCATTTCCACTAGCTACCCCTTATTAATACCTAAAAGGAGAAGCACCGTATGTATAATTATCAAAAAAATATTTTTTTATTTTGTTTTTTTGGAATGTACTTTTGTTAAGAGTAAATCAAAAAATAAAAAGTGAAACAAAAAATGAAAATATAAAAACAAAAAACCACGTAACGGTATTTTATTATTATTATTATTTTTATTAATAACTTGTTTATAACACAATTAAAAAACATAACGATATTTTTAAGAGTTAGTTGGTGGAGGTGATAGTCATAGGATTTTCATTAAGAAAATAAAAAAATAAAAATCCCGATTTCTTTTTTCGATTTAGATTTATTTTTATTTTTTAGATAACTAAAAAACAAAAATGAAAATTAAAAATAAAGTATACGTATATTTTGTCAATTAATAAAGTTGGTTATTATAGAAGTAATTACAATTTTAGTCCTTAAGTGGATGGACTTAACAGTCAAATAGATAGTCGTTAGTCCTAAGTATCGTACGAGTAGATTTTTAAAAATTTAGGTATGGTTTGTGAGTCCCAAATATAGATGATTAACTAAACCCGACTGGCAAGTACAACTAATCTTGATGGACAAGTTAAGTTTACGATCCAGATAAGGATAACAAGAAGCAATTGACTTAAAGTAAATAACAAGAACTAAATGGCTGAAACTATATAAGATATATATATGTATAATCAAGTATGTAGCATTGAGACACGTTGTTTCCTTTCTAATGTATTTGATTTATTGATATATAAACAAATACAAGGATTGTTGCGGAACAAAGATAAACACCCAAGTGTAAGTATCTAAACAATCCTGAAAAACAAGTGATCTAAATAACTTGGAAATACTCGTAAGTTTACTTAGAGTATATCTCACAAGTTGCAATGCTAAAGTTTCAAGCATTTTGCAAGTTGTGAGAAGACTTTGTATTTATAGACCAAGTCCATGATGATGTGGACAAGATCGTACAAATGTGGTTGTGAGCATTTAAGGAATTAAACCTAATTCCTTATGTGCTCAACTAGGAAGAGTATATAAGTCAGTTGATGTGACTTATAGTACTACGTTCCAACCTTATACTTTTACCTTGTACCTTTTATTAATAGACAAATCTATTAACTGGATAAAGGTATGTAAAGTAAAAGGTCTTCCTCGTAATCAGTGTAAAGTGTTGTTAATACTTTATACTGAGATGCTTCAGTCTTCGATCTGGTAGAATCACTCTTTGCTCGCTTCTGAGATGATTCTCTTCTTCATACTTCAGTCTTTAACTTCAGAATGAATGCTTCAGATTTATCTCGATCTGAACTGAAGTGAAGCTTCAGTGAAGGAATTCTGAGACATCTCAGAATTCTGTGCAGACGTCTTCACTAAACTTCAAGCTATTTCTGAACAAATTATACTTGGTCGATTTCCGACCTAACAAATTCCCCCTATTTGTTCTGAAATAGTGCATGCATCTCAGACTTCTATCTATACATGTTTGTAAGTCTGAAATGCAAGTTTTTGTTTAAGTTGTAAAAATTTTCTAAGTACATCTTATAGATCATTGATGTCTCAGAATTTTACTTGGTTTTTCTAACTTAAACTTATCATCTACTTATTGGTTACAAGTTGCAACATATATATACAAACTGAAATGAATGTTACAAATGTAAATATATTACAAGTACATGATAAACTGAAAAAGGAACTACTTCTTTGCATGCCTTGAACCAGAAGGTGCTTCAGTAGGTTTCCTCTTCAGTGGAGAATGATCCTTTTTACCAAACAATCTGCTTTCAATTTCTACCTTGGCTTGCATCTTTTGTTGTATTCTTGCTAACCATGCACCAGTCAAGGCAGATTTTGGTTTCCCCCTCAGAATCTGGATCATCTCCCTATGCTCTGAAATCCCAAATTCGTGAACTGAAACTTGATTATATTCTTCAGTTGCCCTACCTTCTCTTTTCACAATCAAGTCAAATAACTTCAATCCATCAGCCTTTGTAACTTCCATATCAATGATTTTGGCTGGATGCGATCGATGGTTCATATAATGATCATACTGATCCTATTCATGTTTCCTTTGGATCTCAGCAGCATCATCAGATATTGGTTTGTGTGAAGTAAAGACAACATCACGAGAATCTTTCTTTGCAATCCTTGTTCCAGTTCTGGGCTTTGTGGGTGGTCTGGACAACTCTTTTTCTACCTTCAGAACTCCAGCCAGAATCTCTTTCTTCTTTATGGCCATTTCTTTTTCTCTATTTTTCACTAAGTCCTCAATGGACATTTTGAAAGTTAGATGGTCCAGCTTTTGTTCTAAGGGAGAGTAGTTTACCCCATATTCATATTCGAGCATTTCGACAACAGCCTTCTGCACTCTTGGATCATTTTTGATTTTTTGATATCTTTCTAGTGAGAGATCAAGAGCTGCAGCATCAATGTGATCAAGGGTTCCCATTTTCTGGTGTTGAACCCTTTCTCTTTCCTTATTCTCTCCCCACATAATAAATTGATTAGAGACTTGCTTCTGCAAAGTCTCTAATTTCTTGCTATCAGCATTTGGATCATGAAGTGGGTAGCCTTGTTCATCAACGTTTTCACCAACAACCAAACCAGAACCCTTAGCATTTTTCTTTGTTGGTTCTGCCACCACTTGGGCCTTTCCCTTATCTTTCTTTCCAGCTTCAGATTCAGGTTTCTGAACTTGTTCCCCCTGAACTGAGGTGCTACCAGATTGTACCTCAGTTTGCTTCTTGGTTGCTTCGATCATTTCTTGAGTACTAGCCAGCAAACCAATAGGCACACCACTTCCCCCTTTGGGAATCTCTAAAGGCATCTTAGCATAAAGGTCAACTGAAGTTTTAATTGCCTTTAGTGGTTCCCAACTTTGTTGTTCTAGGCATTCACAAATACCCTTTGTCATTGTAGCAAACTGAGCCCTTAATCTGAATGAAGAATTAAGGTTCAGTGCTTCTTGATCTTTTAAGTCTTTCAACATCTTTCTATCTTCTTCAGTGAAAGAAGTAGGGGGAGGAGGAGCAACAACAGTTTCTTTCTTCAGAAGAGTTAGAATTTCTTCTAACTGGTTGGATTGATTCTGAACTGAACCTTCAAGCTTGGACACTGAATCTTTTACTTCATTTACAGCCTTGTCTACTTTGTCATTTGTGTCTTTGGTCAGTTCAGCAATCATCATTCTAACTTCCATACAAACCTTCTCAGAAATAGAGTCTGAAATCTGAGCAGTTAAGTTCTGAGTTAGCTCAGACTTCAGATTCTCCAAAATACCAGCACTAATAGAAGTCCCAAGTTCTTTCTCATTGACACTTGGCTTCTGAACCAACTCATGAACTTCACTTCCAACAACCATAACTCTTGCTTCAACAGCTCAACACTAGATGTCAAGTTGGCAACTACCGAAGCTTGCACATCTCTCTTTATTAGCTTGAAGGCTTCTCTGATTGCAGAGCTCACCTTATTGAAAGTCATTACCAACTCATTCAGCTTCCCAACTACTAGTCCTTCATTTCCAGCAACTTTGGTTAACTCAGTTCCAAGAAACATCTGAGCACCTTTCATTCAGCAACTGAACTAGTATTGGCAGTTAGAGACTTGGTTAAATCCTCCACCCTAAGAATAAGGCTTTGGACTTCGGTTTGGGTTTTCTCTAACTGTGCTTCTACATTTAAAGGAGGTGGGGGTTGTGTAGAAGCAGGAGCAACAAATGGTAATTTACCAAGCCCTTTAAGTACATTATTGAGTTGTGTGTCAGTTGGACTCTCAGATTCTGTTTCAGAATCAAGTCTGTTATGATTGGGGCATCATAATTGATAGGTGGTGGTACTTGGTGGATTTGGGGGTGAAGAAATTGAAGTGAAGGAGTAAATGAAGGATCGGTGACATAAGCAGGAGTAGTGCCTGGTGGAAAAATTGGATTTTGATGAGATGGTGGTGGTGGAACATAAGGCTCATTGTCTTGTTCTTGTTGGATTTCTGGGGGAGGAGGGGCGTTTGCAAGGATGGTGGCTGGCTCAGAATCAGATTGATTCGCCTCCAATAATCCCTCGTCAAACTCAAAGTCAGCAAGAGAATCAAGATTCTCCTGAGGTAGCTCATCGTCATCCC